>OY757923.1:68876696-68911696 GCA_963585895.1 Sepioteuthis lessoniana | reverse complement strand
AGACACTCCATTGCCCAGTCGGCTGGGGCTGTAGAATACACTGACTACACCTCTGCAGAGGGGTAAGACCCCCCCCTAACGAGTGTCCTGGATATGACACTAAACAATCTGATGGTGAGGTTCCAGCAGTGCTGGAGCTTTGGGGAATGCGGAGTACCCTTTCATTGCCATTGCTCCCAGGTCCACTCTGGCCCGGAGTGGTAGCACCTGATGGGGCCCTATCTATGGGTTAAATAGAATTAACAGCATACTTATGCTAAAATGAATTGAGTAAACTGAATAACTTGAAATAGAAACGTTTTTGACAATTAAACCGTACTTACACTTAAACTGCGTGCTTATGCTTAACTGAATTATTTCAAATAGAACTGTTTTTCGACATTAAAACTGTATTTACACTTAACCGAATTATTACATATAACTGCTAGAATACTTTGAAATGGAAATGTTTTTGACAATTAAACTGTGTACTTATGCTAAACTGAACTGTTTTCAATAGAACAGATTATTTACATAAAAATGGATTAGGCGTTAAATAACCTATATAGGTTGGTAAGCCATAAAACCAAACCAAACCAAACCGAAGACACTCCATTACTAGATAGCTTGTGTGTTCACGTCTTATTTATTATCGCTCGCCATCGGCACCAGAACATAAATATTTAATAATGTATATATATATATATATATGTGTGTGTGTGTGTGTGTGTGTGTGTCTTTGTGTGTGTAATAAAAAGTTTAGTATTTACAAAAATTACTCGATTGTACCCTTAAAATGCAGGTTTCTTATGTGGTTTTGAAGAAAGTAAACTTTTTTAACATTAGGTTTGGTTTCTTTGTTTAATGGCATATCAACTCTTTTTTTAGGTTATTTAATGCCACAGCCATTTTCCTAGAAGAACAGTAGTGGTACTATTTAACCCATAGCTGGGAGGATAAGGGGGTTCATACGTTTCCCTAGGGTATTTGCCCGAAAGTGAATGTAATAGCGCGACTGGAGTACGAACTCGCGTACTACGATTCCGCAGTCCATCGCTTTAACCATTACACCACGAGGACACACCTTAACATTAGGGGGTATACAATTTATGTATAATTACGTGCATACTGTTCCCGATGAGTAAAATAACGTGGTGATGGACTAATGATAAAATTGGTGGGTCGTTGAAAACTAGTCTGTAGGTCACTCGTTCTGGATTATCTTAGGAGTATTATTGATTATAATTAATGGTCGATGCTCTTTGATTTGCTTCGTTATTGTCAGTTGTTACTTCACTTTTAATAAGCACGGCAGTTGGTTTATTCCTCCTACCAGTTGATAAAAGCCTGATAAAGTTTGTCCACAGTGGTATAAGAAACTAATCTCAACCTGCTTCTGACATCTTCATCAAGGATTATATTCAATTCAATCAGGTCTGTACTGTTTATAATCTATTGTTCTGCATTTGCTTAATTTGATGGCTTAAGAGCCTCTTAAGCTTGCTGATAACAATACTTCTACGTCGAACAAGAAGACGACAAGTGTTTAAATGCTGACAGATGTTTGCATACGGAGATTTATGTCCTGTGGCAGCCATTTTCATAGCTTCTCGAATCTTCCCAAGCTTTGTAAATGACGTCGTAACGTTGGCTGCTTGTTCAAAAGATAGAAGAGTTCATTAAATATCGAAGGCAATCCTAAGATTTCTCTAATAGCATGTGATCCAAAAATAAAAAAAGAATAAAGTTAGCGACCGTTGTCGAGGGTGACCCGAAGGCTCCCTTTTCAATAGCTACTACAGCAAGGTGTAGGGAAGGGCACTACTCCTTTACCTGGATTACTCCATTTTGCCCTTAATCCTTACATTATAATGCTGTGTTAAGCAAGGTAGCATCAAGTAGCATTTTTTGAGTCTTTGGTATGACTCGACCTGGGATTGAACCCAGGTGTCCCGGGCCATTGGCGAACACTCTAGCCGTTTTGCCAATATACGAAGAAAAAACGTTATTAAATACAATAAATTTAAAATAGATGTCCGACATCTAAGGTCAGCCAGTTTGGAAAGATATATCGGGCTCCTGTGTAGGAAAAGAAACATTTGGAGTTATGACTCCAAATGATTCATAGATCGATTGATTGGTTTAGTTTAGCTTAGTTTGGGTTTATGGCATATCAACTATTGTATGTAATTTGCTGCCAAATTCATTTCTATCCATATAAACAATTATAAGGCAAACATTTCAGTTTAACCGAAGTACACAGTTTAAATGTCAAAAACAGTTCTATTTTGGAAAATTCAGTTTAATGTTATTACAGTTTTTTGGTTTACACCTTGTTAAATGTTTAAAGTTCTATTTTAAACAATTCAATTTAGCATTACACAGTTTAGTTCTATTTGACCAATTGAATGGACCTTATCAAGTGATACCACTCTGGATTAGAGTGGACCTGGCAGCAAGGGCAGTTAAAGGGTACCCTGCATTGCCCCAAAGCTTCATCATTTCTAGAGCCTCAGCATCATCCATGAAGCGTGTTGGAGGAGATGCAGTTGATGTATTCTGCTGTCCCAGCCGATGGGGCCACACATTAATTGAATAGTTTTCATGTGATGTTAATCCGTTTTGAGTTATTGCATGCCTAGAAGTTAGGGAATCACGTTTATTGCATGTTTATATGTTTGTTTACTTGTTCTTTAAGTTCTTTGGGGTTTTTTGCATATCGTTCTATCGAATTGGAATCGTTTTTAAAAAAAATCTATTTGACCCATAGACGGGGACCTGATAGGTCCTACCACCGACGAATCATGAAATCCCTTCCCCCAATTATCCTCATGTACTTGTTTCAAGAATCTCTACCTCTTTTTTGGCCCCTACCATGCATGATCCCCAATTCCTTCTTTCTGACTCTTCTTATTTTCTCAGTACCCCTTCCATCTCCTTCTTTCTTGTGTGTTCATTCTGGAATCCTTTCCCTAACGTTATAATGCTCTTCATGGTACACTATACTGGTTCTTTCTCTGCTTTTATACTCTCTCATCTAGCCCAGTCGGCTGTGGCCGTAGAATACACCGACTGTACCTCTGCAGACAGATAAGTTCCCCCCTCATGAGTGTCCTTGATATGATACTAAACAATCTGATAGTGAGGTTCCAGTAATGCTGAAGCTTTGGGGAATGCTAAGTACCCCTTCGTTGCCATTGCTCCCATGTCCACTGCAGCACGGAGTGGTAGCACCTGATAAGGTCCTATCTATGGATTAAATATAACTAAGCTGCATACTCATGAAAAACTGAATTATTTGAAATAGAACTGTTTTTGACATTAAACTGTACTTACGCTAAACTGAATTATTTGAAATAGAACTGTTTTGGCATTTAACTATGTGTGGACAAACTATACTCACACTAAACTGAATTGTTTGAATTATAACTGTTTTTCTAAACTAAATAGCTTAAAATAGAATGTTTTTGACAATTAAAGTGTGTACTTATGCTAAACTGAATTGTTTGAAATAGAACTGATTATTTGTGTAAAAATGAATTTGGCTTTAAAAAACCTACAAATGTTGATATGCCATAAAAGCCTAACAACCAACCAAACAATCCTTCAGCTATTATCATTCTTACATACTCCATCCTCTTCCTTCTTTTCTCATTTCTCTGATGGCTTTCATTAGTTTTCAACTTTCTGTACTCATGCTATCTTATTTTAACTTTCTTAGTTTTTGCTTTCAAAATTCTAAACTAAGTAAATTGTTCTTTTATCGGAGACTACACGGAACCTAGGCTCCCGAGTTCGACAAACACCTGAAGGAGGCTCGAGGACATATCGGCCGAAACGTTGTGAATATAACAATAAAGAAGAAGACAGTAGTAAGAAAACACCTAAGGATAAAAATTATCAAGCTCCGTTTCAAAAATTGATATAAGTAAATTGATTTTTTCATTATTTCTATCCGTTGCCCGTTCATGATTTCATTTGATATTTCTTCTTTCTTTTATTATAATCTTTTTTTTTTCTTTTCTTATTCCTAAATCTAAATACATGTTTATCGCAACAAATCTCTCCTCTTCCTGCTGTCATTTGAAAAAAGTATATTTTGGGATTATCATTCTTTTAGATCTATTTTTCTAACCATTTAAAGATAGATAGAGAGAGGTTTGTTTTGGTTTAATGATATAACAACCATTGTAGGTTATTAATACCCTGTCCATTTCTATGCGTATAAACATTTCTATTTAAAATAATTCATTTCAGCATATGTAAGTTTGTTTTTGGTGACCGTAGTCGATGGGGACCCGAAGGCTCCCTTTTCAATAGCTACTAAACCAAGATGTAGCGGAGGGCGCTACTCAATTCCAATGTCAAAGAACAATTGTATTATAAACAATTCAGTTAAGTATTAGAACACAGTTTACATGTTAAAAACAGTTCTATATAAAAAAAAAATCTGTTTAGCATAAGTATACAGTTTCAATGTCAAAATATGGTTCATTTCAAACAATTCAGTTTTTTAACTCTTAGATAGGTAAAAAGTAGGGCAGACAAGGTTATTCAGCCTTGATGAGGCAACTAGTCTAAGAGAAGGAAAACTCTGAATTCAAATCTGTTAAACTCCGCTCAAAAATTGACCTTGTGTCATATCCTGCCCGAGCGGAGGGGTTGGGTAAATAAGGCTTAGATAGGAGCCGATCAGGTGCTAACACGCTGAGCTAGAGTTGACCTGGGAGCGATGGCAATGAACAGGTACTCTGCATTCTCCAAAGCTCCATCATACGGGAGTCTCATCAACAGATTGTTTAGTGTCATACCAGGACACTCTTTGGGGGAGTCTTACCCTTCTGCAGAGAAGCAGTCAGTGAATTCTACAGTCCCAACCGACAGGACAAGATGTAGAGAGGTAGGTGCTAATGTGGGTAATACAACTACCCAAAAGAAAACACCAACAGTGGAGCCAACATAGCCTTCATCATTGATGACACTGGATTCAGGCATAGTTCAGCAGTGGAAATAGTGTAATATACTAGCTTAGCTGGCGACGATGAACTTAACAGATTCAATGCGGTGGCAAGATAACAACAACAAAGTGGTTTCACAAGAAAAAGAAAAAGGTAATTTATTGCCTGTGGATAGAATGACAGATATTTCCGTTTGCAAATACGATCAACAAATTACCGAAAAAAAAACCAAGTATGTAAGTTCCGATAACCAGCTATAAACAGAAAATACGTTAGGTGAAGTGGATGTTCATATTTCCGCATGGGACTTGAGAGACAATATAAGGTCTGTAATTTGGGACAGAAGGCAGAGATCCACTGGTCGCTCAATCGAAGGGGGAGATCCACTGGTCTCTCAAGTGAAGGGAGAGACCCGCTGTTCACTCACGGAGACCTGTCAGCTCCCCTGTGTGTGTTCTCCGGCCGTAGCACTACTTCACAAAGAGGGTCCCCGCCACAGAAGAAAGATAGGTGCGAACTCTCTTTGTCTGTATTCCTGCTCCACACAAACGTCACCGTCAAAGAATGAAAATATAAATTATATCTTTATATATCTACGAGTCCTTCGTTGTTTGTCCAGTGGAGCGAACCATGTACCACAAAACAATGACATCTCAGCCATAACTTACAATACAACCTGGCTTTATCAGTTTCATATCACAGTATGGGAGTTATAGATCCATGAAGATGCCGCTTCTGTCTGATCTTGAATCTTTTTGATATATCAATGAAGGAGTACAACTCATCAATCATAGCTCCAAAAGTGGAGCCAAACCATCAGATAGAGTTTAGTATCCTACCCACTACACCTATTTATTGCGTAAGGTAGGACTTACACCTCTGCATGTGGATATAATCGGCGTTTTCTAAGTCTCACCGAGATGGGTGGAGATAACAATATGAGTTCCGTGATTTGGTGAAGGCTGGTTGGTTAGCTAAATAGAGGAACGAAAAGGAAGTACTTTGATTTTGAAATCAGTTAGACACTTGTTATTCTAGAGGTCGTTAGATTAACCAAGCCGCATTCGAAGTCTATTGAAGATGGAATCCATTTTCTTTTCTGTTATAAACCCACTTTTCAGAGACAGCCTGAATATTGAAACGTTGTTTTGTGTTGCTTTCAGAAGAGATTCAGTTTCTCTCTTAACTTTTCCCTTTCTTAGCCATGTCCATGTTTTCTCGTGTTAGATTTCGTTTGTTTGTCGCTTGAAATGTCCTTAGAGTTGTTTTCTTTCCCAGTTTTGTTTTCAGGTTATTTCTGTTCTGTTAATGCTTGTGTTTTCTGTATGGTTTCTAGTGGATGTAATCAGGCCTACTCAGCCCTTGTTTATGTAATCTTTATTATTATTTTACTCCTTGAGAATTCTTCTACTTATTTATTTTTTGGATATTCACAGAAATAAAAGTTATTCATGTTGATTTTTTTTCCCTACTTGAGAGTTTTTACATCAGCGTTGACTGATTGTTTTTCAATTGAATTTGTGTGACAGCACATCTCTTCAGGTCTCCATGACTCTTCTCGGTAATCTTGTCGATCTCAACCATGCTATAATTTGGACAGTCCTCACCCATCCCGTTATTTCCAAGTCTTCAAATTTTTGTATCAGTCCTTTGGTGACTGTACCAAGAGCACCAATTACAATTGGTAAAATCGTCATTTTCATGTTCGACAGTTTTTTCAATTCTCTAGCTACGTCGAAGTATTTATCACTTGCTTTGAATTCTTTGAATTTTTCTCCGCTGGGACAGCAACGTCCACAACTATGGAAGTCCTCTTTTTTTGTTGATTATTATAAGATCTGGTCATTTAGCCGAGATTAGGTGGTCCGTTTGGTATTATAATTATTATTTTCAATTTTTGCGACTTTTCATACCAGTTTTAACTGGTGGTTTTCACGGGATTCCGAGTGAGAGCAAATCTCCTCAGTTTTGCAAGAACTGTACAAAAAATTATTGCTAGTTTTAACAGCGCAGTAGTCTCGATGGTCTTTATTCGTTCTCTTATTATCAGTTCCCTAACTTTTATTTTCAATATTTTTGCCGTTATAGACTCCAACTGTATAATTAACAGCTCCTTCGGCTTTTAGGCAAGATCTAAGTATTTTTCAGTCTTTTCGCATTCTTTTATTTCTTTATTTTCCTCCTATGGTCCATTGCCCAATCGGCTGGGACTTTAGAATGCACTGACCGCAGAGAGGTGAGACTCCCCCAACGAGTGTCCACGATATGACACAGAACAATCTGATAGTGAGGTTTCAGTAATGCTGGAGCTTTGTGGAAAGTGGAATCACCCTTCATTGCCGTAGCTCCCAGGTCTTCTCTGGCCTGGAGTTATAGCATCTGGTAGGATACTATCTATATGTCAAATAGAATTAGACTGTGTAATTATGCTAAACTAAATTGTTTGAAATTAACTGTACATGAACAGAAACTGTACTGATGTTAAACTGAATTGTTTGAAATACAGCTGTTTATTTGTATAAAATGGATTTGGCGTTAAATAACCTACAATGGTTGATATGCCATAAAACCAAACCAATAAACGAATCCTATGGTGGGCTGGAACAGCAAAATAGGACATGACCGAAGTTAATGATTTATCATCACTTTAAATGAATACTTGATATTCCGTTTTGATTGAGAGAAAAGAAAGGGAAGAAAAATACGACGTTACGAGTAGATAAAAGAAAGAAAGATTCAACATGAGTTTTAACCAGTGGTTTTCAGTGGAGTTTGAGAAACAACGAGTCTTCTCCGAGGTTCTGCTAAGTGTTTTATCAGATTTTTAAAGTGCTGTAGACTGGATAGTTTATTTTTCCTCAGATCATTATTAGTTGAGATTACGGAAAATATTGAATCTCCGGTTCCTCAGTCTCTTTTACAAGCTTTTGAGTACCGTTCCATGTACACTAACAACTACTGACATCACTGTCACCCACATGTTCTAGAGTTTCTTTGGTTTTATCGCTTGATCCAAGTATTTATCTATTTTTTCGCTTTCTTTTATTCTAATTTTAGAACTTAAAATCCTGTTTTCGACTTAAGATATTTAAATCTTATGGTGATTTTTTTATGTTGTTTTATTCAGTTTCCCTTTTGAGACTTCCTTTTCTCAGCCATTTCCAGCTCTTCTCGTGTTCAATTTCACCAGTTTGTCGCATGAAATATCCATACAGTTGTTTTCCCTCCACCTTCAGTTTCGTAATTTTTGTTTGTTTTTCTGTTTAACGTCTTGTTATCAATTTTGTTACTGGCTTCAGTAATAACTCAGTTTGGCTCTTTCTGATATAGTCCTCGTTTTTTTGTAATTATGAATCTTTGTGATCCCCAATACTCGCGATTTCTCATCTTATTACTTTTCTTAACACATATACTCTGCCTATATCATTGTTCGAGGTTAAGGCCTGTGGATTAGTCCATTTTTTTGAATTACGCCCTCATCTATTTTAAGAATGGTTTTGAATATTCTTGCTAAGTTTTGACGCCAGCTTCGGGAGCATATCAACAGGGTAAATATGTTCTTTGCTTGTTTGAACTGAGTGAAAACAGAAAAATGTGAAATTTTTAAAGGTGAAATTTGTCTATTAGAAGCGAAATCTGCGCTGCTTTTTATTGTTTCATCCATAAGATGACGAATAAACTGATTTTAATTATGCGTAGAATTCATCAAGTACCTTTTTAAATTGAAACTTTTTATGTATATTATTTACTGATGTATTATGAGATACATTTTATATGAATGTTGAAATTGTGAATAACGTAATAATCGAGTGTAAAACTGACCACATTTTTGCTGGAAAACAATATAGTTATATTGTACTTTTGTTTTGTTAAAACTGATCACATTTTTTCCAGAGCAATCGTTATATTGTACATTTGTTCCGTTAAAACAGATTAATTTTTTGCCAGAAAACAATCGTTACATTGTACGTTTGTTTCATTAAAAATGATCATATTTCTATCAGAAAACAATTGTTATATTATACTTTTTATATTAAAAATAATCAAATGTTTGCTAGAAAACTTTATAGTTATACTGTAGTTTTATCTCATTAAAAATGATCACATTTTGCCAGAAATTGTTATATTGTACTTTTCTTCCATTAAAAAAGATCACTTTTTTGCAAGAAAACAATAGTTATATTCTACTTTTATTCTATTAAAACTATCCCAACAGACATTTACAGACATAAAAGAATAATATTCATCACTAAATGGAATGGCGCCAAATAATTTTGACGCCTGAACACTTACGCCAAACAATCATGTCCAATCGGCTACAACAAATTTTACAATTGTTTGATATTATTTATCTGTAGCAACTCAGCCGTGCATTTTGCGAGGGTTGAGCAAGTTCGTGCGGCTGTTTCTTTTTTTCTGGCTTTTTTCTCAATCCGTTTTTTTAACGAAGAAACTTCATTCATTAAACAAGCATTTTCATTTTATCTTTATGTCTATGAAAACCATATAAATTAGAAGAGATTTTGGGTGGAATTTATGTTAAGCGTTATTAAACCTTTTCGAAAAATCTGTATTTTGTTAAACGGCATATCAACTCTATTCTGGTCATCTAATAGCAAATTTTGATCAACCTGTAAATATTTAGATCAAACAAATTGATTGATTTTTAACGGCGTATCAACCAGTCTAGTCATATTTTATGCTTAAAGTTAGAGAATGTTCTTAAATATCCTTTCACAATGACATTTCAGTGTAATTTTTTTCTTAAGGGCTTTTTCTTTACACATCCAATCGATGGCCCAGTCGACTGGAGCAGTATAATACACCAACTGCATCTCTGCAGTGGGGTAAGACTCCCTCAACGTGGCCCGATCGGCTCGAGCTGTAGAATACACTGACTGCATCTCTGTAGAGGAGTAAGACTCCCTTAACGGGGCCCAGACAACTGGGGTTGTAGAATACACCGACTGTATCTCTGCAGAGGGGTAAAACTCCTTCAAAATGGCCAAGTCGACTGCGGTTGTAGAATACATCGACTGACTCTGCAGAGGGGTAAAAGTCCCCCAACGTGGCCCAGTCGACTAGGGCTGTAGACTACACTGACTGCATCTCTGCAGAGGGGTAACACTCCCCCAATGAATGTCGTAGATGTGACACTAAATCTTTTCTGGAGAGTATGTATTTCCACTTCGTTGAAAGTCTCTTTTACTGAAACTTGTATCAGCAAACTCATGTTTAACCAATATGTAAACATTCTTTTTACTAAAATATTCTTCTCCGCACATAACGGACATTCTTCTGTACATTTCACATGGTTTAAAGTTCTTCCCATTCAAAATTAACGATAGAAACTTCTGTTCAAATCTGAAGCACTCTGATTTGCCTGTACTGTGAATAGCTTCCAAACCAATATGTTTTTGTGAGATTGACTTTATTCTTTCTATAATGCAATTCTAGACAATGCAGGGTTTACATTTACGAAGGGAGAATACTCTGAAAAAATTATTTTGCTTTTTAAACAGAAAGTACACTAATTTATTGAATGACACTCGAATACACACACACACACACACACATATATATATATATATATATACATTTTATGATGATAAATTTGCTTCACACCGTTGGTAATTATCAATTCAGTTATGTTATTGATTAGTTCGTTTTGTTTTTGTTTTTAGCATTTTTTTTTAAATTACAATTTCGATTTTCCGGCTGGTGTTAGTTAATTTTTCTGTTTTTATTTTATCTTATTTTTTAAAAGTTGAACTTAGTTGATATTCTTTTCACGCAATCGTTAATATGTTAATCAGAAGTTGGTTTATTTTAATTTTTTAGAGGTTCTTACAAATCTATTTTGTTATTTTTTATATGTAAATGCGTCTGATATTTTTTTTCTTTTTTCTTATTTGTTGTTTGTATTTCATAATATACTGATTTAAAATTACATTTTTTAGGAAAATTTTCTCAGGAATTTTATGTAGCTGTATATTTATCAGTATAATAAGATTATTAAATTAAAATTAAACGGCAGTCAAAAACGAGAGAGAGTGAGTGTGTGTGTGTGTGTGAGAGAGAGAGAGAGAGAGAGAGAGAGAGAGGAATCTATTCTTACTGGATACTCTATCTAATTTAGCCTTGTACCTAACTTGATTAGCTACAACAAAATGGAGTAGACAGTTATATTCTTGGGGAATATTTAAAAGCAAATAAAACTGAAGATAGTCTTTTCCAATTGTAATATACATATATGAGTTAAAGTTGCTCCTAAATATAGCCTTGCGTCATACTTGCAGGAATAAGTTCTGTTTCTGGAAGTCTATAGTTTGATATGGTTTGTCAATTTAGCATCACGTCAGCGCTTTGTGTGTTGTTTCAGACCAAAACATGAATTAGAATTTGATTATCGTAGAAAGGTTGTTATATTTATGAATATATTTGTGTAACACAGGACCAACGTGTTGTGCTGTAAAGAAAGAAGTCCGCAGAAAAAGAAATACTCAAACTCGAAGGTAAGGAAAGAAAATGTAGTAGTCGTTTATTATTCACTTAGGGCTATGATTGTTGCGACTCGAAAAGTTAATTTTAGTTACGTTGTTCTTCTGCCTTCCTCTTGGTGGTGACGGCCGTGTGGGTGAGAGCTGGCTGTTGACACACGCCTGTCATAGCAGACTGGGTAGGACGGGTCGGGGTCCTCGGAACCTTTAACTCGCCTGTTTTGAAAGCTGCCTTCAACTCTGCCAAAATCTCCTGACGTGTTTTCTTATAAAGAGATTTTGAGGAACAAATCCAAGATCCTCGAATGTTCGATGTCACCAGTGAAACTGTCGTGAAAAACGTAATAAATTATCCGTGATTATTTTAATATCACGTCTAACTTTGCAGGTCATTCTGCCCGCACGCGCTAGTCTCGTGACACCTTCACTGATTGACGTCAGCGCCCGTCCATAATATTA
Organism: Sepioteuthis lessoniana; assembly: GCA_963585895.1. NCBI lineage: Eukaryota > Metazoa > Mollusca > Cephalopoda > Myopsida > Loliginidae > Sepioteuthis > Sepioteuthis lessoniana. Next base: position 68,899,800 of record OY757923.1, on the reverse strand, counting down.
CATTTGTAAATACAGATTTTCTTTTTTAACAATGTTTTAAAAGCCAATGCATTAAACAATTTGAATATGTAAATATTTGATATCTGTTTCCAATATCAATTTTTGAAGAGCTGGTGTATTAATAAAGCTCCCAGTGATTTCAAACATTTTCTCAAACAGATCTATTCGTCTCGTTGATGTAATGAAAGTAGAAAAAAACACTCAGGATCAAAGTGACCTGGGAGTAATACCAATGGAGGGAAGATCCCATACTTCTGAGAGCTTTGGAACTGGAAATTATCCACAGGATGTATTTCAGTGGCATACCAAGGACACCAATCCTGGATATTCCTGGCCAAACATTTTACTCCTTTCATGAGTATAATGAAGTCACTTGTTCTCTGCTAGGACCCAAATCTTAAATTACGTTAGTTTTTATATTGGTTTGAGTAAAACTATATTTTACATTTTCCTATGATTATTTGTAAACAATAATTGCTTCAAGTAACTATTTTTAAAACAAATAATTTTCAGACATTTATATGGTCTGGAGAAGTAGGGATGAGCTCATAAGTGATGTACTCCTATGGACCCCTTCACATGACCGAGCAAAACCAGGGCGATCAGCTCGAACCTACATACAGCAGCTCTGCGAGGATACGGGGAGTAGATTTGAGGACCTGCCCGAAACGATGAACGATTGGGAGGGGTGGAGAGAGAGCGTCAGGGATCTCCGTGCTGATAGCACGACAAGATGATGAGGTGAAGTATTCTTATTTAAAACTATTAATTTTCAAATGGATCAATTTGAGAGGTGGAGTCCTCATAGAATTATGGCTACAATGTTAGACAGCGAGATCGTAGTCCCAAGATCTATTTGATCCATAGATGGCACACTAACAGAATGTTCCTGGGTTAATTGAATCAAAGGGGTGACTTCATACTTTCCAACCCACCAGAAGTGGAGCGTCTCCACCAAATGCATTTTGCTGACATACGAAGGATGCATAAGTATCTGAGTATAGTACTTGTCATCAAGTGAAATATCGTAACCGATATTTAAAAGCGGTTTGCTCAGATGTGGCACAAGGCCGTATATAGTTAAAAAAGAATAAGACAGTGAGAGAGATAGAAAGATAGATAAATCAAGAGAGAGAGTATTAACTCACACTAGTTATTCTGGTCTTGTGTCATACTTATATTTATGTACACAGAACCGTTTCTGTATGTCTGCGAGTACAGAGGAAAACGAGTACTAATACTGAAACGAAAGCTCGTAAGCTATTACTAAGGGTAAAGCGAGTGTGTGTGTGTGTGTGTGTGTGTGTGAGAGAGAGAGAAAGAGAGAGAGAGAGAGAGGGGTGAAACAAAAGGAAGGAGATGATGTGTATGGACGAGTGTGAGAGAGCGAGAAGAAAAGGTGTATGTGTCTGTGCTTGTGAAAGAGAGAGAGAGGGGGGAGTGAGAGAGAGATAGGGAGAGAGGTGTATGTGTGTGCGCGTATGTATGAGAGAGAGAGAGAGAGAAATGAAGTGCACATAAGAGAGAGAGAGAGAGAGAGGGCGTGAAAGTGAGAGAGGGGGTGTATGTGTGTGCGCGTATGTATGTGAGATAGAGAGAAAGACGAAGAAAGTGTGCATAAGAGAGAGAAAGAGGGAGAGAGAGAGAGATAGAGAGAGAGAGACGTGGGAGTGTATATGTGTGCTTATGTGTATGTGTGTGCACACTAACTCTCCCCGGGAGCTCTTCAAACAAAGGTCAACTGGCTTAGTTTGTTATCCATCGTACCAAGCTTGACGCCCGTATATCCATATAAAGTTGATGAGAAATCCTTATATTTTGCAGTAAAGACTATTATACTCATCTCAAATCTGTCTTCATTGTTTAATCAATTTTTTGTGTTGTCAATCAACTGTTCGACGTAATTTACAAACCTTACATAGATTCAAGAGCCTTTGAAAAATGGCTGCTGCTTGTTTGGTCCGTTAATTTTATGGCATGGCATCTGGTGCTATTTTATTTTATCAGCTGAACAAACATTGTCTCTAATTATATACGCTAAAAAGGTATATCTTCACAATCATTTTAAACAAGTAAACACTACATTCATAGTAGCATTATCGAAGTTTTAAGCGTCTGTGTATTAATAAAGTTCACAATTATTTTAAACATTATCAGAAAAAAATCTATTTTTCTCATAGATGAGACCTTAGCATATACAACCATGGCCTTTAATCATATACACTATAAAGGTATATCTTCATAATCATTTTAAACAAGTAAACACTACATTCATAGTAGCATTATCGAAGTTTTAAGCGTCTGTGTATTAATAAAGTTCACAATTATTTTAAACATTATCAGAAAAAAATCTATTTTTCTCATAGATGAGACCTTAGCATATACAACCATGGCCTTTAATTATATACGCTAAAAAGGTATATCTTCACAATGTTTACTTGTTTAAGTAAGCACTACATTCATAGTAGCATTATCGAAGTTTTAAGCGTCTGTGTATTAATAAAGTTCACAATTATTTTAAACATTATCAGAAAAAAATCTATTTTTCTCATAGATGAGACCTTAGCATATACAACCATGGCTTTTAATCATATACACTATAAAGGTATATCTTCATAATCATTTCAAATAGGTAAACATTCCATACTTCGTTACAATATAGACCTGCGCCATTCTTTTTTTCGTCTGGCATATAATAGGTTCAGTAGTTCTGAGTCCATGCTAACAGATGCAAACGAGGAAGAGAAATAATGAGAAATCTAACAACAGAGAGAGAGAGAGAGAGAGAGAGAGAGAGAGAGAGAGAGAGAGAGAGAAAGAGAGATAGAGAGAGAAGCGACAATCAAGGAAGTGGGAGAGCGAGAGGGAGAAAAGGGACAATCAATGAAGTGTCATAAAGATAAATCTTCCGATCTTTTGCCTGAGATAGATAGATAGAGAGATAGATTTTAATGGGTACATCAATCTGGCCTTCTGCCAAACTTGACTGAAAGCAACAAATATCGAGCGAACAGTCAAGAATGGTGGGCGGGTGAATATTCAAAAGGGAATCACGTCAAGGATTTACTATCAGAGCGGGAATAGCGACGATATAAAATTTGGCCTTGTGCCAGTCTTGTTTTCGTCTGGCCGGAATTGGCTCTGAGCTGTCAAGACAGATCGTTAGTAAGACGAAACCTTATTGCTGCTGACAAGCACGTCGTTAAAATTTCATTTTTCTATTGCACTTTACTCAAAACCGCTTCTCAACGACGGTTTGTCTTTATAATAAACTGTGATGTCCGCCTCATGGGAAATGAAAATTGACGTTTTTTTTTTTTTTCACTCCCTCCTCTGGCTCATTAGATAATCGATGTGAATTTTGTACGATGGACCAGAAAGTGAGAAACGCAAACAAAATTTTATGGACTATTTTAAATGCGGAAAAAATGTTTAATCGATGCTCTCGATTCACTCAAAAGTCATTTTTCCCCAGTCGGCTGCGGCTGTAGAATACAGACTGCACCTCTGCAGAGGGGTAACCCTCCATGAGTGTCCTGTATATGCCACTAAATAATCTGATGGTGAGGCTCATGTGATGCAGGAGCTTTGGGGAATGCGGAATACCCCTTCATTGTCATTGCTCCCGGAATGGTAGCACCTGACAGAACTAAATTAAATACTTATGCTAAACTGAATTGCTTGAATTAGAACTGTTTGAATAAACTGAATAGCTTGAAATAGAAATGTTCCAGGCGGCGGTCGTGTCGATACTTCTGTATGGATGCACTACTTGGACGCTGACTAAACGGTTGGAGAAGCTCGACGGCAATTATACAAGAATGTTGCGAGCAATATTGAACAGGTCCTGGCAGCAACACCCCACACGGCGCCAACTGTACGGCCACCTACCACCTATCACGAAAACTATACAAGCTAGACGAACCAGACATGCCGGACTCTGCTGGAGAAGCAAGGACGAGATCGTAAGTGATGTGCTCCTGTGGACCCCCGCATATGGCCAATCAAAAGCAGGACGACCAGCTCGAACATTCATACAGCAGCTATGTGATGATACGGGATGTAACCCCGAAGACCTGCCGAAGGCGATGAATGATAGGGAGACGTGGAGAGAGAGGGTCAGGGATATCCGTGCTTGCCGCACATGATGATGATGATGATGATGATGACATTTAAACTACGTGCTTATATCAAACCGAATTGTTTGAAATGGAACTGTTTTTGACACTGTACTTACACTAAACTGATTTGTTATATATAGAATTGTTTGGACATTTAACTGTGTGTAAAGAAAATATGTGCTTATACTGAATTGAATTAGCTGAATTAGAGATGTTTGATAAAACAAAATAGTCTGAAATAGAAATGTTTTTGACAATTAAACTGTGTACTCATGCTAAACTGAATTATTTGAAATAAAATTGATTATGTTGCATAAAAATGGATTTGGTGTTAAATAACCTTCAAATGTTGATATGGCATAAGACCCAACAAATCAACCGAATCAAAAATCATTTTAGTCCAGTCAGCTGGGTCGGTACAATACAACTACTTCATCTCTGCAGAATGTTAAGACCCCCAATGGAATGTCCTGGATATGACACAAAACAATCTGATGGTGAGGCTAAAGTAATGCTGGAGTTTTGGGGAATCTGGAGTACCCCTCCATTTCCATCACTCCGAGGTCCACTCTGGCCTAGAGTAGCAGCACCTGACAGGGTTCTGTCAATGATTTAAACAGAACTGTTTGACATATAAACTGAGTGAAAACAAATGTATAATGCTAAATTAAATTGTTAGAAATAGAACTGTTTTTGCATTTAACTCTGTGTAAACAAATATCTGACATTTCATTGAATTGTCAGTGATATATAGCAATGAACCAAACCAAATTATATATATATAATATATATGTATAAAGAGGATTTGGCTTTAAATAACCTACAATGGTCGATATGTCATAAAAACAATTCAAACTAAAACCGCACTCAACACAATATCGAGAGCGGCCATAGAGAATCGAACTCATTATCAATGGTCCACTTGGCCATCTTGATCCCAAGCACACGAAGCATCTAGAAAAAACAGAGGTTGTTTTCCGAAGCAATTAACTTAGTTTCACGAATAAAAGTGTGGAGAAGATTTTACAAAATATATCGAATATGAAACATTCTTTAATTTTTAATATAGTTTGATTGAAATATGGCCATTTATATGTTTTTCTCAGATTACTAATTCCTAAAATACAGAATATACTCGGGTGTATCAGAAATTTTGATCTATTTAATATAGAATTAAAATCAAAAACGAGACTCAAATATCTTGGAATTCATTTTTGCTGAATGACATGTTTCTTCGGTTAATAAAAAACTTTATTTTTTGGAGTTTAGAAGACCTTTTCCCCGCTTTGAATTTCTAAAGTAATTATATGTATCATCATCATCATCATCATCATCATCATCATCACCATCATTGGTCCCGTCTGTTGGTTGTGTCGTAGAGGCGTAACTCGTGTAGTGTATCTTGAGAAGTAATAGGCTAGTGGAGCCCATTAGAACTGGTTAGAATTCAAAGATTTCCATCTGATAAACTGATATCTTTATCATTAAGGTTTTCCGGACTATTGTCTTCATCTTTATTGTTATTTCCACAACGTTTCGGCCGATATGTCCACCGGCCTTCTTCAGGTGTTTGTCGAACTCGGGAACCTTCACGGAACTCGTCTGTTCTGATTCCGTTTGCCATATCCGAGTACAATTGTTAAGTATCCCTGTATATTACTCACCTGTAGTGAGGATTGAACCTGCAACCTTCAGATGATTGTCTTCTTAGAAGCTCAGGGAACCAACGCCTATAACCGTTACGCCATGTGTTCTGCTGGACAAGCTTCGTCTCAGAAATTTAGACAACTAAACTGATATCTATTCCAACTATTTGTCGTTAGCTGGATGGAGTATCGAAGGATCCAAAACATTCACGATGGCATTAGTACTATGATAAACGCGAACAGCCAAACCAAGTCTACTTCTGGATAACCGAAATCAGGTGTAGTCCCTGTGGCGTAGTGGCTAACGTGCAGACTTGCAAATTCCACTATTTGGTAGGTTCTTTGTTTTTAGTTAACTAAGTCTCGGACTAGTCTTCTGGCAGGGATTTGGTGATCTATTTGTATCTGGAAATCCTTCAGAATTCAGGGCATCTCATTCTCCCGGACGGATTCTAATTTTTGTATATAACATTTGGTAAAATGATCAAATTTTAGTTTCTTGCAGAATTCCCTGTGGATCAAATTCCCCATCCAGTCGTGTTAAGTCTTACATTCTTTTTACGCAATTCTTTGGCTGTGATTAATCGTTTCGCCTCTATCACCACATACTCTACAATTGCTCTTCTTTTACGTCTTATCTTTATTCGCTTCAACGTAGTTGGTCGAAATGACGTTGTTTTGTGCTTCTATTGAAAGAGATTCAGTTTCTCTTATAAAGTTTCTCTTTTCTAGCCAAATCTTCTCGTGTGAGATTTCTTTATTTTGTCTCTTGAAATATCCATACAGTTGATTTTCTTTCCATTTCTGTTTCTTAGTTATTGTTCTGTTGATCCTTATATTGTCTGTTCTGTCTCTGGTCGCTGTAATTAGTCTTTTTTGATCTTTTTCATGTTGTCTTAGAGCTATCTTATTGATACATCGACGGTATCTTCAATGGTGGCAAGGTCACATCTTCCTTTTCTTGAAATATATAGTTTGAATTTGTCATCTCTGAGATGTTAGGCCTTAAGCATCCTCATTAGGTTTATTTGTCCTCTAGTCTATTTGTTAAAGTTCTTCCATAGACCATCATAAAAATGGTCTCGAGTATCTTACTAGAGGAACAGCACAGGTGTTTATCCTTTTGATGAGATTCCTGCTACTGAGCTTGATTTCGAGATGTTTTCTCGTTCGTCTGAGATTCTTTTTTATAATTTTTTCTTTCATTTCCACTAGTTGGATGGTGCCTGATATTCCTAAGTACTTGTAAATTTCCTTTTCTCCGAGCGTTCCGATTCTCTGTGATCGAGGAGAGGAGTAAGATAATAGCAATGAACGGGAATCACCATATTCTCTAAGAAAGTGGAGTAGAATTTGTCTTGCCTGCTTGAATGGACTAGTGTCCCCCAAAATGCGAAAAACGCGTGGACGCGAGATTCGATTTATGTGCCCGGCTCTTATATTATTGTCCTGACCATGTTGCTCGAACGGTTTTTGATTCGGGTGCCTGGATGTTGGAAACTGGATAAATAAATTGACAAAGTCCAGTTTTTGTGTTGAAGCACGTACGACTGGAACTGATCAAAGATTTGAGGAGAGAAAGAGAAGAAAGGAAGGAAAGGAAAACCGGAACAGCGCTTGCATCTGACCGACTGAGAGAAGAAATCCTAAATTACGTTTTAAAAAACAAAACTCTCACCTTCTTGATTTGGCAGTTCTATTCCTTTTTTTATTTGTGTTTTTTCCATCTTTTTTTTTTTTTTACTAAAAATGGCATGTTTGCAATGCCAAATTCTATTCCTATATACAGACTGTATATTATCTTTCCGGTTAGAATCTCCAGTTAAGTCCATTTTTTGCAAACACCTTGATACCGTCCATGTACTTTAGGTGGTTAAAAAAAAATTACACAAGAATGTTGATAGCACTATTGAACAAGTCCTGGCGACAACACCCCACGAGACACCAACTATACGGACACTTGCCCCCCATCACGAAAACTATACAAGTTAGACGAACCAGACACGCGGGACACTGCTGGAGAAACAAGGACGAGCTCATAAGCGATGTACTCCAGTGGACCCCCACATATGGATGTGCAAAAGCAGGACGACCAGCACGAACTTACATACAGCAACTATGTGAGGACACAGGATGTAACCCTGAAGACCTGCCGGAGGCGATGAATGATAGGGAGAAGTGGCGAGAGAGGGTCAGGGATATCCGTGCTGGCGGTGCGACATGATCATGATGACTTTAGGTGGTTAATTTTTTTCTAGGGATTTAGTAAATTATTAGTCCCTTGTTCATTTGTAAGGGTGTAATCGAGTAGCATCATCGCTATTAAATATAGTCATCGAGAAATAACATCACCTTGGAAGAAACCTCATTGAATTTTCACCTCAGCGAAAGTTTTTCTTCCTGACCTCAAATCAATTTTCTAGTTTTTTTTTAATGCATACAGCGATTAACTTTATGACTTTATTAGATATCTTGTACATTCTAAGACAGTCTATTATCCAACTTTGCTGGATCTAATCTTGTTTTTTTTATAATCAATCTGCACTATGAGTGCATTTTTCTGCCTCGTGGTTCTCTCATTGAAAATCTGTTGATTAATGTACCGTATAAGCAGTTCTTCTTGTTCCCTCGTGACATCATTTTGTTTTCTGGGAAAAGTCCGCAGCTTATTACTGAATGATGAATATCTTACTAATTCTCTGTTACGGTTTTCTACATTATAGATAGACATGTTGGAGGCAGTTTCCTTTTGGGAGGTCTTTTTAGATCAGAGTAGTCTTTCCTTTAGTCAACGATTTGGGTGTACTAATATCTCCTAAGCATCTATTCATGCAGAATACCAGAATATGAAGATAATTACACTTGTTGCATAAAAATATAAAGTCTCTCTTTATTTACGATAGTCGTAGTTAAATAGCTGCGTGCAAGAGAGTGAGTCAGGATAATCTTAAGATTTACATTAGTGGTGATGGCTCTGATACAATTCATGGCCCACGGGTTAGCCCCCAAAACCACGTGACTGCTAGTACTGACATCTCTTCCGACTGACAGCCGGTTCCTCGGTGTTGAAAACTTCCGTCGTTATTTATTTTTTTTCTTTCTTTTGAACCCCCTTCGCATACTTGTGGTATTTCCTCTGTCTTTAGTTTGTATTAAGACACAGCTGCAAAGCCTGTTTTCCAATCCACAAACTAACCGGTCGGCCAATTATCTATATGCAACACTCAGTTCAAGAGCCAGTTTGTTGTGGGTTGACGTTAATTTTTGAACCAGAATCAATGAATTATTATTATTTAAAACTTGAGTTTTTCACATCAGCATTTGCTGATGGTCTTTCATTGAAGTTTGAGCGACAGCAAATCTCAAGTCTCCAGGACTCTTCTCAGGATTCTGGCCAATCTGAATAATGTGGAAGTTTGGATGGTCTCCGCTCGTCCTCTTATTGCCAAGTGACTTTAATAATCTTTCAGTGACTGTACTAAGAACACCAATTGCAATTGGTATAAACGTCACTTTTATGTTCAACAGTTTTTTCAATTCCCTACAAAGTTGAAGGTATTCATCCTTCTTTTCATTTTCTTTCAGTTTTATTATAAGGTCAGCAAGGACAGCAAAGACTACAATTTTTCAAACTCTCTTTATTTTTGTTGCTTATTATAAGGTCTGCTCGTTTGGCCAAGATCAAGTGATCAGTAAGTATGTCAAATCACATAGTTTGTGTCTTCTTCTCCAGGACAGATACTGGGTTGTGCATATACCATTTGCTCGTATGGTCAGATTTAAATTTCTGGCACAACTCCCAGTGGATCATCTTTCCCATCCTGTCTTGTCTAGCTTTATTCCCTTTCTGTATTGATCGTTTTGTCTCAATCACTACATAACCTACATTTGCTGTTTTGTTGCGTCTTATTGTTGTCATTTTAATCTGTTCATTTTTTTCTGAACTGTAATAAGCAGATGTATTCCCAGAAGGCTGAGTAACAGGAAGTATTCTTCACTCTCAATTACTCTTCTTAGTATTCATTTTAATATTGACCGTTATACAGTGTGCATTATGTTATTCTCTTGATCTTTCGTTCTCAGAATCTCTTTTCCAGGTTTTTTGTCAGTGTTCTCAGGGCTCCTACTATGATTGCTATCATTGTCACCTGATAACTTCTTCAGCAGCATTTCTTACAAGAAGGTGTTATTTTATTTTGTTCATATGTAATCTTTGTACAGATGAAACTATTGTAATTGAAATTTGAAAACCAGCTTGTTTTATTTGTTTGTTTTAGTCTTTTAAAAATGTTAGTAATTTAATAAAGAGTCTCTTTCACTTCAAATACTTATAATTGCTTAATGAGATATCCCTTAGGGATAAACAATCTTCCTGTGTGTTGAATGATGATCAGATTGGCTGGAACATACCAACTATTACAGACATATGAAGATGTCTGAAGTGTACACTAACGAAACCTTATTAAAACAATCAATAAAATACTTTTCTGAAAAATAGATGAGTGTATAACTTTGAACTTTTATCAAGAGAAAAGCATTGTCTCCCGATGTATTTATTCATTAGAAATATTAAGAGATTAAATTCAGAGAATTGGGTGGTTATAAGACGTTTGCTCACAACCTTGAGATGGTTTGTAACTCATTGCATTTCCAGAAATGATGTTTTGTTGCACTTAGCAGTGAGCCACGTAGGAAAAGCGATGTATCACGTTTGACAAGCAACTGTAGGTAATTTGGAACGTTAATATTGAGAGTTCAAATTCTGATCGGTGAATATGGTTTTGAAGCCAGCAGAAAGATAAAAACCCGGCATGGTCTTAGAAATAAAATCGAGTTATAATTACATCTATACATGTAGAGATAGATAGATAGATAGATATGTGTATGTGTCAATTTACCCAACACTTCCGCTACGAGTAGGTGGCGACACATGGTCAATTTTTCAGCTTCTCTTCTATTTACCAATAGTTCGGGAAAGAAAGAATAGATTCATGCCTTTCGTAAAGGAATTAGAGCAATGTGGAATGCAAATAGCTTGACCCAGAATTCAAACTCGTTTTGTCTAGTCCATTTCCTTACGGTGATAACTCCGACGTTACGCAGTTTCACAAGAAAAAAGTAAAATAAGCATAGCATAGATTTACATCAGTGCGGCATTTAAGGATTGGTTTTAATGGCATGTCATCCCATTGAGGATTATTTTAAGCCTATATGCGTGGGAATCGCGTTCATTATACAAGTTTACATATTTATATTGTTTTTGGAGAATATTTTTGCCCACGACTATATCGAAAACGAATAAATTTTATACGATTTCAACAATAGTAAAGACTATCAGGAGGCCTACCACTTGGATTCAGAGTGGAAATGGGAGTAATGACAATGAAGAGGTACTCCACAATCGCCAATCTCCAGGACTGGAATCTCACAATCAAATGCAATTTAGTGTCATACCCAGGGTATATTTTTTGTACAATGGGGGTCTCACCCCTTTGAAGAGGGTAGTCATTGTATTCAAGGCCTCACCATGAGAATGAGGCATCAGGGATAGATAGATAGATAGATAGATAGATAGGGCGATTACGGTCGGAAAGAAAAAAGAGAGTGCTATATAGGAGAGAGAGAGAGAGAGAGAGAGAGAGAGAAAGAGAGGGGTGCTATCTGGGAACAGAGAGAGAGAGAGAGACCTATGTGAGAACAGGGAGAGATAGAGAAAGTGTTTAGTAGAAACAGAGACCTAAACAGGTAGAGAGAGTGTGGGATAAGAGAGAGAGAGAGCGAGAGAGAGAGAGAGAGAGATATCAATGTAGGAGCAGAGAGAGAGAGAGAGAGAGAGTGCTATGTGGGAACAGAGAAAGAGCGAGCAAGAGAGCTAAATGATAACAGACAGTGAGGGACTTAAAATGATAGATAGATAGATAGATAGATAGATAGATAGATAGATAGATTGGATGATAAAAACAAAGAGACTGTTACATGCAATTAGTTCTTTAGATATAGATATTAACAGAAGATAAGAACAGAGAGAGAGAGAGAGAGAGAGAGAGAGAGAGAGAGAGAGAGAGAGAGAGAGAGAGATTATAACAAATTCAGAACAAAAACGAAAATGCTCGTTAGTTTTTCTGTGCCTCTTTTGGACACAATATTTCTTGTTTTTCCATATTCTGTGATTAGAATTTTTTTCACTAGATATATTAGGCAATGTGCAAAAACATTTTGAATCTGATTTCTCCTGACAGGTATTTTACAAGCTTCAAGACTATTTTTGTTCTTCAAGTAAAAATATTTTAGTTCTCTTTAAAAAGGTCACCCTTGTCTGCGAAGATGAAGATAAGCTGATTTAATCCCTTGCATATATATATATATATATATATATATATATTCAAGGGATTCAATCCTTATTTATATATATTCAATTCAATCAATATATGTTCAATATATATATATATATATATATATATATATATACACTGGAGAGTCCGTATGTTTCCTTTTTATCGACTGTCCTTTTGATTCAAACCTGTCTTCAGGTTATTTGTAAACATTTTTTTCTAAATTTGATTCTCTGTACACATGATCTCACTTTATCTTCTAATTTTCACATGGTTTGCACTTTTCAGCCACCAAAAGCTTGATGACAGACCTCTGTCAAGACGAAAGCACTCTGTTTGATTTGCCGCCATTTTCAATAGCAAAAAATATCTTTGTCTGATTAAAATAATATTTTGCGAGAAAGCAATCCCAAACAATGCAGAGTTTACATTCATGGGAAAAATTCTGAAAAAAAGTAATCTAATCCTCTGGCATAGTTAATAACAATCGCGTACGTATATATATATATATATACATACACGCGCGCGCGCACACACACACACACACACATATATATATGTATATATATATATATATATATATATATATATATATATATATATAAATAATTAAATAACTTACTGAATAAAAGCACGTACGGTAAGGGAAAAAAACTGCCAGTAATTCGAAGATAAAAATATACAACGAATCTCTGTCTAGGGGAAATATATATATATATATATATATATATATATATTGGAAAAAAAAGAAAATGCCAACCTTATCACACTAATTGAAAAATATCAACAGATACGCAATTGATTGGTCAAAAGAAAAAAAAAACACCGTAAATTGCTGCTTAGCTACAAGTACAAAAAGTGCTCAATACTTAGTAGAGCAAAATAGTTACAAAAATTATTTCGTGAGTCAGGAACTAACTTACTACAGTTTCGCCTAAGCGGCTCATCTGGGGACCTAATCCTGATTAACAAAGCATGGAGAAAACTTATTTTCATATAAAAACAAACAAAAAAAAACACAAAAAATCGAACACCCTGTTTAGCCGCTAAGGCGAAACTATAGTAGGTTAGTTCCTGACTCGCGAAATAATTTTTGTAACTATATATATATATATATATATATCTTGAAATTTTATCAAGAGAAAAGTTTTGTCTTTCGAATGAAAATGTGTATTCAGTAGAAATACTAAGAGAACAGATTCAGATACACTAACGAATATTTGATTTTTGTGAACAGGCTAACTTAGAGATTGAACAACAATGTAAACGGATACACTCTAAAGGAGCGGGTTTTTTTTTCGGGGTGGGGGCACGTAGCAATGAGTCACGTAGGATAAGCAAGCGATGGTAATTTGCAACCTTAATGTTATTAGTGTACTTCATCCACTAAACCAGATTACCCGTCATGTTGTTGCTGGAATTGTAAAAAAAAGAAAGAAAAAAAAAACAGAATTCGGCGTTTTTGGCATCTAAGGACATAGCATCAACCTGGAAGCCGGAGGGAATTAGAGACAGGCTAATGAAAGACAACGACGAGCAGAGAATGCGTAATAGAAATTGTCAGAAAATAAAAGACCGAAGTGAAATTTTCGGTAATCGTTCTATCAAGTGACCTTTCCCGTTTGATCGATGCCCCTGGTTATCCGATTGTTTTCCATGGGCCAGTTGTTTGTCTGCTGGTTATAAAAGCGTATTAACATATCAGAATTTGAGCCCTCAACTCATCTAACAGTCAGTCACCTGACCTTTGCGGCAATTTAAACCAGCATATTACGAAATCGGATAGAGGGGTTAGTAAGTGCTTCCTGGAATATGAACCGATTACGATGTCTCGTTGTGTCAGGCTGCAGACTTTGACTAATCCATATGTTGGCTTCTCATTCGGAAAAATATATATATATATATATATATATATATATATATATATATATATATATATATATAAAGGTCATTCAATAAGTCGTGTTTTTTTTTAAACCTCTAAACATTTTTTTCAGAATTTTTTCCTTAAATATAAACTGAGTATAGTTTTGAATTGCTTTACAGCAAAAATTATTTTAATCGTGCAAAAATATTTTTGAGGCTATTCAAAATGACGATAAAGAAAATGGAGACTTCCCAGCTTGAACAGAATTTTATCGTGAAATTCGCTTAAATTTACTTCAAAACAACATATTTTTGCTTAATCTCTTGATTTGTGAATTTTTAATAATAAAATAAGACAAAAAATATACGTCGTAAAAGATCGTTCACATTGAACACCAAATCCATATAAGTAACAGAAATTAGTGATCATTCTACATTGAATTGCCGTGGGAAACTCACCCCACACCTGATAAAATGTAATTTTTTTTTACGAAAAATTTTTAAAAATGTGGTAAGTTTGAGTGTGTAAAAATGGCTCATATAGGTAAATAAAAGATTACAATGAACGTTAGAATTTTTCCAAACGTTTTTCTTTCTATTTCAAATTGGAAATTTTTTACAGAAAAAACATTTACATTATTTGAAAAACTATAACAAAATGAAGCTTTAAATATTTTTTAAATATTTTTTTACAATTTACCATTTTTTAAAAATGTTTTGAATTACAAATTCAATGTTTTGAATTTAGGGTTTCGAAATCATTATTAATTACAATTATCATCTTACATAAACAGCAATTTGTATTTGGATTAGGTTTTCGAGGTAAACTTTTAGCGATGGCAATTTTTCCTATATACATAAAAGAAAAACATCATAAATCAAGACCTTAATCGAACATAAGTAGTTTCGAAATACGTTTAAACGTATCTCAACATTTACTCTTTTCTAAATTATCATATATATATATATATATATATATATATATATATATATATATAGGTAACCGGTCTTTGTTTTTTTCTTAAATATATATATATATATATATATATATATATATATATATATATATAGATGTGTGTGTGTGTGTATGTGTGTGTGTGCGTGTGCGTGTGTGTGTGTGTGTGTTTGTGTGTGATAAAGACAAATTTTGTCTGTATAATTTTTTAAAAATCCTTTCAAGTTTCCTGATAAGTGCCTTAGTTTCAGGTTGGAATTGGTAGATGAATTTCCCAAAATTGTTCTGAGCACCTTCGGACCCTTCAGTGGCCTTCATCAGGGGTTACTTACTTGTATAAGTGTTGTTGTTTTTTTTTAAATGAGTTTTGAAAGTTTTTATCACATTAAAAAATGCGAAAACAGGGTTGGATAAAAACAGGGTAACTGATGTATTTAAAATAAAAGGAACACTAAAAAGGGAACGCTACTTAAAAAGGAAACGGTATTTAAAAAAGCAACGCTATTTAAAAAGGGAACGCTATAACGGAAATAGAATACTATAAAGGAATACGAAAAAAAGGGAAAAATGCTAAAGGCATTTTAAAACATTGTCGCTATTTTCAAAATAAATTCTATTGATTTTTTTTGTTTTTTTTTTATGCAGGGCATCTAGGATTTGTAGTCGTTGTTTATCAATTTCGTGTTTGATTATAGTGGTGTTTTCAATAAGAATAGCGCCCCTTATACAAACAAGCAAGCCCTGATGAAGGCCTATGAAAGCACCGAAAGTGCTCGGGACAATTTTGGGTAATTCATCTACCAATTCCATCCTGAAACTAAGACCCTTATCAGGAAACTTGAAACGATCTTGAATAAATAATACAGACAAAATATATCTATATTGTTTAATGAAACATATTTAAATGAACGACTACTGCCTATGTACCTATATATATATATATATATATATATATATATATATATATATATATATATATATATATATATATATATACTTTTTTTTTCATTGAACATAATAGACATTTTTTTTCAATTTTTTTTTTTAAAATCCTTTCGAATTGCCGTATTGATCTTATGATATTCGGCGGGAATTGGTTGATAAATCTTCTATAATTAATTTTTTTCTCAAGTACTTTCTGCCCTCATCAGGGGAGGATGTATTACAAAAATGATGTAACTGTACATTACTCACTTTGTAAGAAGAGCTCTGAACTAAATGATAATAATAACATAATAATATATATGATAATATATTAATATAATATAATGTAATATAATATATGTTGTATAAAGTAAATGGAAATAAAAATACATATAAATGGTTGAGAAAATATATATTACTAAAATATTAATTAGTTTCACTTAAGCGTTTCGACATGGATTATTTAAGATACGAAATTACGAAAATTTCAGGTAGAAGGTGTTTTTTGTCAGCTTAAGGGTGGGAATTAGAATTTATAATAGCGGTATGAACAAATACAGAAAAATTTCGAAAAATATTCGAAAATGTTACGTTGTGAAACGTAAATTTTTAAATAAGTTAAGGAGAAACATTCAAACATCTATATTATTGAAAAAAACATGTAAACCGTTTTGGTATAAATATGATCATACGAATTCCAAAACAATCAAACAACTGTTAGGAAACAATAATAACAACAAAACAAAATTTTATTACAGCGCAGATGGTCTTTCACTTGGAGAACGAGTGACGGCAAGTCTACTCAAGTCTCCAAGGCTCTTCTCCGTTTTCTGGCCGATCTCAGCAATGCTGTTGTTTGGATTGTCTTCACTCGTCTTCTTATTTCCAAGTCTTCTTGTCCTTTTACCAGTCCTTTGGTAACTGTATCAAGAGCACCAATTATAATTGGTATAATCGTCATTTTCATGTTCAACATTTTGTTTCAATTCCTCAGTAAGGTCGAAGTACTTATTCTTCTTTGTGCATTCTTTCATTTTTACTCTGTGGTCAGTCAGGACAGCAAAGAGCACAATTCTGCAAGTTCTCTTTTGTTTTTGTTGATTATTATAAAGCCTGGTCGTCTGGCCGAAATTAGGTAATCTGTTTGTCATAATTATTATTATTTCTCTTTTGAGAGTTTTTCACACCAGTGGGATCTGTTGCTTCTCTACTGGAGTCTGAATCGCAGCAAGTTTCCTCAAGTCTCTAAGACTCTTCTGAATATTCTGGCCGATCTCAACAATGCAGTAGTGTGGATGGTCTCCACTTGTACCGATTACAACTGATATTACTGTCATATTCATGTTCCATAGTTTTTCAGTTCTCCAGTTAGGTCTAGGTACCTATATATTTTTTCTCTTTCTTTCAGGTTGAGCCTAAACGGCAAAGTTCACTCACCGGTTGGTTAAACTACTTTTTGAAAAGAAATATCTCGAGTTAATGGCAGTGTGTGTGCGTTGGACCGGTTAATCAGTATTTTCTCACGGCACTCATCATGACAAAGTCTTTCTGTCTGCTGAAATCCTGATTCATATGAGACCTTTCTTCAACAGGTTCTGCATTCGTACTCGACAATTCGGTTATCGATTTCTTCTGGGTCTCTTGGTTAGGATATCAGCGATATTAGTGTAACACTGCTGGCAGCCATTGTAAGTGGCTGTAACGTTACGGTCAAGGTTCTTCACCGAAGGCCTTTCCTCCATTATTACCCCACTCGTTTTAATATTTAATATGTAAAGAAATGGTCCAATATACTTGGGTCAAAACAACTCTGGATGACGTATTTATACGTCTACAGGTCTGATCAGCAATATCACAGTTATCAGATGGACGTTCTTTTTTTCAATGTATAAATTCGGCAACATAACGGGATTTTATCGCATATCAATCACTTTTCTTTTTTTTACCTACCGAGTGCATCTATCTATCTATCTAAGTTTTGTAGATCCGCTATCAATCTCTTCACTAAACATGACATAATTCCACCAACTTACATCTCAGAGAAAAAAGTAAACGTTTCAATAAATTCTTAGCCAAAAGTTGATTCAATTATGTTGCCGGCTCGTTTTACCTATATATTAACACTAAGTGAGTTTGATTCTCACTTGGTGCCCTAACTTGTGGCCATGTACCAATTCTAAGCTGTGCTTGCGTAAGTGGTTATCAGTACCAAATATCAGAATGTGCATCCTCGTATCATCGAATGAATTCCAACATTTTTATCTACGTTTATATCGCCAGGATTGGTCATTTGTCTACCTCTTACTTCTATACGCACCGTTGTCACACGTTTAATTGTATTCACGACCAATCCCAACTTGGAGAGTCATAAGAACTCACCAACATCAAATTCTAAACAACCTTGCCCCCAACCCAACATCTTCTGCCTCTCAGCCGCATCCCACCGACACACAAACCCAAGTGCAAAATGTTTTGGCGTCTCTCGTCTCGAATGGCATCTGTAGGCCCGATCGACTGCATTTGCCAGAACTCCTCAGATTAATTCCCTGGCTAATTACGAGTGTCCTGAGGGGCCTAAATGCGAATAAATTGTTTCTGTTATGATCTTTCATTGATAGATGCCGTCGTCGTTTGTTTGCCGGTATGTCAGACAAGTCGCAATATTGTGTGCAATCACCCCGTTTTTTAATCACAGCCTCTGTTCAATACTTTTCGCTAGAACTTCGCTATTGGCCTGTGTAAGTAGAGACGACTGACTGCTCAAAGTCATTACAGTAGATCCCGGTTATCAAATAGCCACTTACTGCCTGAATTACCTTAGTATTATGTCAGGGGACACAATCATCACACGCTGAATCTATCTATCTATCTTTCTATCTATCTATCTATCTATTTCATTGTTTGATTATCTATCTCTCTATCTGATTATCTCTTATATACGAGGTGCCTTCACTAAGTTTCCAGACTTTTTTTTCGTATGGGCACTTTTATTTATCAATGAAACTTAAGTCTCTTTCGAAGTAATCTCCTCAGGCTGCAATGCACTTGTTGTGCCGCTCCAACAACTTCTGGAAGGCCCCCTCTTGTGTGAGTGTGTCACAGCCTCTTTCATTTCCTCAGTTGTCTCATAACGACAGCCTCTAAGTTTTTCCTTGAGCTTAAGGTATAAGCAAAAGTCACAGTGAGCAAGGTCTGGACTATAGGCTGAGGAATTGTCTTGATGCCCAACTTGGTCAAATAGTCTGTGAAAAGGATGGAGTTGTGGACTGCTGCATTGTCCTGGTGGAAATGCCACTGACCCGATTTGAAGAGTGCTGGCCTCATCCGACGTAATCTCTTCCTGAACTCCCTTAAAACCTCAACATAGTATTCCTTGTTGACTGTCTGTCCAGTGGGAACTCAGTGCATGTAGATCATGCCAGTGCTGTCAAAAAAGGGGATCATCAAAATTTTGTGGGTGGATTTGCTCTGTCTGTCCTTCTTGGATCTGGGAGAGCCAGCATCCTTCCACTGGAAACTCTGTCTCTTGGTCTCTGGGTCATAGCAGTAGATCCAGCTTTCATCGCAGGTCACCAGAGCATCAAGAACTGCAGTATCTGAATTGATCAGCTCGACCATGTCCCTGCTATCATGACAACATCTTTCTTTCTGATCTTCTCTGAGCACCCTTGGGACAAACTTCACACAAATCTTCTGCATTTTCAGTTCCTCATGAATAATTGTGTGTACAGTTACCACACTGACATCAAACTGTGCTCTTATTGTCTCTATAGATACACGACAGTCCTTATCCATGAAATTCTTTATTTCGTGTTCTGACTTCTTTACTCCTCCCACATCTCTCATCCACCCTCACAGACTCCCTGCTTTCCTTGAATCTCTTATGTCACTCAAAAACTGATGTTCGATTCATGCCAGATGATCCCAAAGTAGTCTGAAGCATTCCATACGTTTCTCTGGAATTTTTTTAAAGTTTGAAATAGAATTTTATTGCAAATCGTTCTTCTAAAGTATCCTCACGTCCAGATTGCATTTTTGAAATTCACTAGTTGTGACAATCAGGGTTTAGTAGGGTGTATTCCAATTCCTACTATAGTTGTTCATTTGAACCTGAAATCATAAGAATTGGTCCGCCATCTCATAAGATGTATAGTAATAACATACTGAATGTTGAAGAGTCTACGACAATTTAAATGCCTGTACAAAAAAGTCTGGAAACTTATTGAAGGCGCCTCGTATATATCACTTTTATTATATCTGTGTCTCTCTCCTTTAACACACACACACACACACATACTGACGTACACACATACACACGAGCAAACACAAGAAGTACAAACCCTCTCAGTTGATTGGTCGCTTTTATTTTCTCATTTTTTTTTCATATCTTTCATACCTTCAGCCTAGTTTTCTTTTATTATCATCTTTTCACTCTTCCACGTTGATATTTATCAACTTTAAATTTATTAAACCATCTACACACTTCTCTCTCTCTCTATCTCACTCTCTCCCTCTCTGTCTCTCTGTCTGTCTGTATGTCTCTCTCTCTCTCTCTCACACACACACACACATATATATATATATATATATATATATATATATATATATATATATATATAATCATGCTTTTCACCCTGTCACCTTCATGCGCGCAGAACATGTACACATATATAGTTGATTGGAAAGAAGCCTGATTGTTGATTCTAAGTGTATGCTAATCTAAGTGAAATACAACCGCTCGATTAATAATAATCATTATTCTTTATAAATAAATATAACTCGCTATATATATATATATATACATATATATATATATATATATATGAAGGTGTAGTAGATATCGTCTCATGACGCTTTGACCCGAATTCAAATCCTTGACAAGACCGTTTGCATTTCACATAGTGTTAATACTCAAGGGAAAGGTATGAATCCAAGTATTCTCCCTCGAGCTATGGGTAAACAGTAGGGTAGACTGTGGTCTTTAACTTTCAGTTAGCTATCAATCTGGGAGCGACTCTGAATTCAAATCTCGTAAACTCAGCTGAAAAAATTACCTTTTGTTGCATCTTTTTACGACGGAGAGATTGGTATATATATATATATATATATACACACACACACACACACACACACACACATATATATATATATATATATATATATATATATATATATATATATATATATGAAAGTGTTTTCGTGGAATTTATACAATTGGTTATCAAGTCAGTTTCCTTCAGTTTTAAAGACACTATGTGCCATCAGGTAATCAGGACAACATCCCGTATCCTCACATAGCTGCTGAATGTATGTTCGTGCTGGTCGTCCTGCTTTTGCACAGCCATGTGTGGGGGTCCATATTCGACAATTGCCATCAGGTAATCAGTATTTCGATGGGTTCTCCCTTGGCCCTATTATTGCAAATATTTTTGTTGGGTTTTATGAAAAACTACTATTCGACAATTCCCACCAGCCTTACATTTATTTAAGTTACGTGGATGACGCTTTCGATTGTTTCAGTTTATGTTTCAGTTCATGATTCTTTGTCAGTCTTCCATTGTTTGAATGATTTACATCCTTCCTTAACTTTTCGCTATGGATGAAGAAAAGGATAACAAATTATTATTCCTGGATGTATTGGTTGAACATTGTTCATTTGCTTTCGTAACATGTATATATACACGTTCACCGGTTTGAATTTGAGTTGGGATGATTTTGCTCCTAAGTACAGAAAGTTTAACCTGATTAAGTGTCTCATATTCAGGACTCTTAAGATTTGTTTGGATAACAAAATATAAATCGAATTTGAAAAAATTAAAAATTCATTTTTGAGTAAAGTCATTGTTGACACCATTAACAAAACAGTTAATAAATTCAGAAATAACATCAGGCTACTTGGCCCTTCTAAATGTCCTATTTATGTAAGACTTCCTTCGATTGGATCTCCGAGCCAGTTGATTGCCGATAATGTTTCTTCCTCTGTTACAAGCTGTTATAATGTTGCTACGGTTCGAACCATCTTTGCAACTTAAGCTGCATTTCTGTCTATTCATGAAAATGTGCTTCCTATCTTCCAACAAATAATTTAATCTATAAAGTTCAGTATCGTTGTAATGCTACGTATATCGGATGCACTTCCCAAAGTCTTGAACTAAGAGTTAAACAGCATGTTCCAAGAGATATACGTACCCACACAATATCCGGACATTCAAAATTGCTTGATCCTGCCATCTGCGAGTATTTGGATGCCTTAATTAGTTGTGTGGTTAATTACTACGATGGGTGCTTTGTGGTCTTGCATAGAGCTAGGACTAAGCAAAATCTCACTGCCCAAGAGGCCATTTATACTCTATTTGATTGGCCTTCTCTATGGAAACAAAACCCGAAGCACTCTCTTAACCTATTAGGAGATATTTCATGCTTGACTTAAAATGGTTTAAATTTATTTTTTCTCCACCCTTTGTCTGGCTATTTATTTTTAATTTTCGCTACTTTCGTTACTTAATCTTAATTTACATTGTTTTAAACGACTTCCGAAGGCTTTCGCTTGACAAATCTCTAATGAAAAGGCTCAAGCGACTTTTTATAAAATTTCTTCATATTGTAAATTTCCTATTTTTGCATATGTCTCAAAGGTATTTGCTTTTTTAAACTTGCATGTACCAACAATTAAAAATTCATAAAATAGTCTGAGGCTTTTTCTGAGGTTTAATGCCAGGTCCGGTCATACCAAAGATTCAAAAAATGGTACTTGATGTCTTCTTACTTAACATTCATCATTATAAGGTAGGGGGAAGTAGAGCAATTCAGGGAATATAGTACCCCCTCCCCTAAAATCGGTGTAGTAGCTATTGAAAAAGGAGCCTTCAGTTCGCCCTTAGCTATGGTCACAAACTTTACTTTTACTTGTTTCTTGAACTGTTAAGACAACATGATTTTCTGTATGTTATATAATTGCGGGCAAACAAATACCTAGCTTCTAGCAGGGTCGCCAAACTCCACCCAGTGTCCGCACAGATCTGATGTAAGTCCTTGCTGGTCTGGTACATCCCTGCATAGGGGTCCATAGAAAAACGTAATTGCTGAGATCATCTAAGCTCCTCCAGTAGTGCTCTCCATTTCTTGTTCGTCTCACTAGGATGTTTTTGAGATTAGTGGCAAGTGGCCATACAGCTGCTATTTTGTGTAGTGCTGAATCTAAGCTCTGTTCAAAACCGTATATATCATTTTGGTGTAGTTCCTATCTAGATTTTTTCCCAA
>OY757923.1:68649196-68871696 GCA_963585895.1 Sepioteuthis lessoniana | reverse complement strand
AGAGATTTCGTTTGATTTTTAAAAAATTTGGGACCACCCCTAGCACAAAAAGTGGAATAGTTCAACCCAGCCTGATAAGAAAGAAGGCACGAACAACGAGGATCATATCGTTACGATTACAATTAATTTTTATGTATAACGCAAAATACACGTATTAAGTGTTGAGCCACTTCGAACGCAGAAAACACCAAGGTATATACGTGGTGAGGTGGCAAACGCGTGGTGAGGTGGCTAACGCGCTAGTTTGTGACCTTGTATTTAGCGAGTTCGATCTTCATTCACACTACTTCGTTCACTTTCAGACTATACCCTTGGGAAAAGCGTCAACACCTTTATTCCCTCAGTTATGGGTTGAATTATACAGTGGCGTTGATTTACCAACTGAGGTTCTTGCGTCATAAAAAAACAAGCAAAACAAATTAAATGGTTTTCATTAAGACTGTATTCCTCTTTGGGTTAAGGAAACCATTTATAAATGAACAAGCAACTATTTTCCTTGATGAACTCAGCAAAAATACATCACATCTTCCTTCTTATTTTAAAACCTTTTTATTCTGCGGACACGAAATTTGAACAGAGAAATATAACTAAAGTTATCACCATAAAATTGATTGATACTCAACGTAAATACAACACACTAAAAAAAAAATTTTAAAGCCGATTCGTCTGTTTCTCAAGAAAATTATTCTAATCTTAAATGAATTCGAACCCCTGAATTCAAGTTTGAACTCAGAATTCCAGCAGTCTTGTAAGGATATTAAGTCATACACTTTTGAATATAAAATAAGATATAACTTCCCATACTATATTAAATGGTTTGGTTTGGTTTGGTGTTATGGCATAACAACCATTGTAGGTTATTCAATGCCAAATTCTGTGTATACATATGTATTAAATATATATTTGATTTGTAAATACATTTTCTGGATAACATTCTCAAACGAATCTGAACTTTTTTTTTACACACAGTTATATGGTTTCAAGTATTGCTATATAACAGTCAAAATTTAACATCAGTCATTTGTTTGCACACAGTGTGATTTATTTCATCCATAGATACAAGCCTGTCAAGTGCTACCAATCCGGTAGAGACTAATCATCTAATTTAGTCATTTGCGAAGCTTTGGCACAAGATGGAAGATATGAGAAACCCCGTGAAAATAGAATTCTTTAATAGGGATTTGAGAAAGAGGGGAGTGACCTGTATATTAACCCATACAAAACTGAAAACTATCAAACACGAGTGAGTTCAAGTCTCAAGTCTCAACTATTCCCTTAGCCTTGTGGCATATATGCTCTGAGACGAAAGCTACAAGCTGGAAACATGCACGTATTTGCGAACGAAATAAAGAGATAATTCATAAAAAATACAAATCTCTTGGTGGACCAATTCATTTTAAAACATTTTTCTCTCTTTGGACCTAAAACGAATTTTTTTTACATATATATATAGTAGGGCAGACTAGGTTCTTCAGCCTTGGTGAGGCAACTAGTCTAGGAGAAGGAAAACTCTGAATTCAAACCGTTTAAACTCCGCTTAAAAAATTGACCTTGTGTCATATCCTGCCCGAGAGGAGGGGTTGGGTAAATATTATATATATATATATATATATATATGTATGTAAAACACCTAATACCTACATTGGCCATACAACAACAACGCTTTCTCGTCGCTTTACCTCACTCCCTTCCGACATAAGGGCCATAAAATAACATATAATGACAAAGCAAAATAAACACACTGACAAACTCAAATCCCCAGACGTACGAAAAATTCTAATTAACAATTCAAAAATCATGTATAAACATAACAATAAAACCTGTTTCCAAATCCTCGAAGTTATAAATATAAAAATTAAAAAAAAACACACAATGAATAAAATAGCATTTTACGCAAGTATAAATATATTAAATGTATTTTACTACTAACGACCCATCCTAACAGAATGAACCAACCCCATCTATAAATCATTTTGAAAAAACAAAGAAAAAGCCACTCCGAATATATATAAAACTTACTATTTTCCAAACAACAACAAAAAAAATAATAATACCCTAGAAGACCAGCGAAAAAAAAAAAATACCCTAGAAGACCAGCGAAATAGTCAAAAACGCTTAGGCTGTATTATTTTTTCTCCATCATCCCGACCCGGAAATACGAAGAATAGTTAGAAGACTTGAATGTCTTCACTTGAAGATCATAAAAAACACGCAGTCCATAGTATTTAACAGAACTTGTTTATATATATATATATATATATCTGTATGGATTGTCCCAAAAGTTTTAAGTATCACTTATAAAGAAAAACTACCTGGAAATGTTCGGTGTGGCAGCACACTATTAATGCATATAAAACTATGAAGAATCAAGTAACATTATTACAGAGTCAACATCACTTGCTGATAATCAGTCTCTCTATGACTATCAGACTAATATAATTATTTTATAGGTGACAGTTAACAAGCACCATTAATGCACTTTTTATGGTATTCTAACTTTTATATATATATATAAATATATATATATAAGGGTCGTTCAAAAAGTCCAAAGCTTCACCTAGAAAGAAGAACCTTACTTGAATATCTTTGGTGTAGAACAGAACTACCAATTCATATAAAACTAGAAAAATAATTCAGATTTCTGAATTAATTCCTCTGCATAAGAGGCCAATACAAATGTCAGAGATGTGCAACAAATCTAAAATCTGGGTCAGGTTTAGAACTTTTTAAATGATGCTCGTTTATATACAATATAAAAATAAAAGACTGCAGTTTTATCTAGAAGCAGATATTTTAGCAAATTAAGGTGAATCTCTTGAAACTGCATATGATTCAAACCTTAAAGATTTCAGCTGCATCACTGATTGATCCGATTACAGCTAATTTTGTCATTCCTCATGTAAAATCTAAAAAAAATCCAAATGATAAAAATTTGCTCCTTTCTAATGAAACCTAACAAATTATACACAAGTAAAATAACAAAATAGCAAATGTAGGCTTTGCAGTGACAGAGACGAGACGATCATTCACATAATAAGCGATTGTAGCAAATTAGCACAGAAGGAATATAAGACTAGACACGACTGGGTCGGCAAGGTGATCCACTGGGAAATGTGCAAGAAATTTATATATGACGACACTAACAAATGGTATTTGCACAACGTAGCACCTGTCATAGAAACTGACACACATAAACTTCTATGGGACTTTGACATACACACGGCTCACCTAATCTCGGCCAGATGACCAGACCTTATAATAATCAACAAAAAAAAAAAGAGAATTTGCAAAATAGTCAACTTTGCTGTCCCAGCTGGCCAAAGAATAAAACTGAAAGAATGTGAAAAAAGAATAAGTACCTCGACCTTACTAGAGAATTGAAAAAGCTGTGGAACATGAAAGTGACGATTGTACCGATTGTGATTGGTGCTTTTGGTACAATAACTAAAGGATTATTAAAGGGACTGCATTATTGAGATCAGCCAGAATACTGAGAAGAGTCCTGGAGACCTGAGGATACTTTCTGTCATTCAAACTCCAGAAAGAAACAATCACTAACACTTGGTTGCAAAGCATGACAAAGGGTAAATCTCTGATAAAAATCATAATGGTCGTTCGCTGATGGTCAATTCTGGTAATCGGACCATAAGGTACAATTTGAACTACGCTCGCCTTTGCTGATCCTCCCGGCACGAAGCCAGGTGACCTTGTTCTTCATAGATTCACTAGACCCGAAGGCCTGGTGCAATGTGAATCTATATATGCAATTGTTTTGCTTCCTGAATCTATATATGCAATTGTTTTGCTTCCTGACACATATAACAGGTGATCCGGAACAGCAAAATAATGCTCTTGGCCTTATATACCTTTCTCGCCAGTCACTTATCTCTTCGCCTCACTTCAGTTCGTGCTTCACTTCACTTCTTCACTTATCCAGTCGCCTTTCTTGTCGCCTCGGTTGCTTCGATGTCTCTATCCAGTGACTTTATGACACTGGTGATTGTTCGTATCATTACTCCTTCGACCGAAACGGGGAATCAGTGAGAGTAAGATGGAGCTTTCAAACGTTCGCCTTGAGCATCTTTCACTAACTGACATACGTACTCTCACTCTAGAGTTGTTTTGGTCACCTGACTGAAATCATCTAATGATAGCCATGCTCCCGAGTTTAACTACTGTCGACAATACCCCTATGTTTTTTTCCAACTCGTTGAACGGTTAAGTATTTATCTTGAATGCTACACTACCGCTCAAAAATAGATTTGATTTTTTATGCAACAACTATTGTTGAATAGTTGAGAATATGCTTTTAAAAGGCCATATAAGTCATATGGATAGCAAATGCTCCTATGTCTTAACGTAAGAAAAATACACAGCGCAAATGCCACGTGAATTGCGTGGGTGACATACGGGAAGAAAGTGGGACCACAAAGATTGCATGGGCGTCCGGGAAATTATATAACGACCGAATATTTTCAATCTAATGAGAACGAGTGAGAACGAAGGGACATGAAGAAACAGACTTGTTAAAGTTGAAAGCGGGTATGATATCAGAAGAAAGAAGAAGGGGATTCCTGGCAAAGCCCCAGAACTTCAAAAATATATTGAAGCTGAAATGAATAAATGTATTCAGTTGGCCTAGTTCCAGTCCCGTGAAAGCAGAACGAAGAAGATGCGGTTCACTGAGGAATCCGTATCTCCCTCTGTGTATATCTTCGACTCTCCTTCCCTCAATTATTTTGTACATTTCGAAATAAAAGAAAAACGAAAGAAGCAGATTGTTCATATATATATATATATATATATATATATATATATATATATATATATATATATATATAAAGGAGTGGTGTTTTTTCTTAACCCGGCACCCAGCACTAAACGATGACAAAAATAAAATGCCAGTTGTAAAATTAAGACTTCGTTTTTGTAAAGTCAGTTGCTCAGTTTTTAGATAAGTATATTACCTGCTCACGAGATGGTCAAGACTCAAAACAACACAATCAAAGTTGAAGAATATTCTATAAAAGCTATCTATACGTCATCAAAAATATCCATTAAAACTTATTAATAATAAAAACTAATTATTTATTTTTCGTTTCATTTGAGAATAATTTTGTAAATGCTCCCAATAAATTGAGACATAGAAAAGATAAATAATGATTAAATATAATCATCTATTTTATATTTATTTGTTCTAATGATTTTTGTTTTTTTAATGACCTACTTTAATGCAAAATATGCTAAATAAAAAGACCATATAAAATAAGTGAATAATTAAAAAAATATTCTAAATAGAAAAATATGAGAAAGATATGTGAGAATTATAAGAAAAATATGCTTCATAAAATCCATATTAAAAGAGGTAAATAAATAGAAAAATTGGCTACACAGAAAAACCATATTAAAATTAGGGAATAAATAGAAAAAATATACTCAGTATAAAAACCATATTGAAATATGTAAATATAAATAGAAAAATATGCTAAATAGAAAAAAATCTTAAAATAGTTAAATAAATAGAAAAATTTGCTATATAGAAAAACCATATTAAAATATATAAATGTAAAGAGAAAAAGTGCTAAATAGAAAAAAAATATTAAAAGTAGTAAATAAATAGAAAAATATGCTACATAGAAAACATATAAAAATAGGTGAATGGATTGAAAAATATGCTAAGGATAAAAACCATGTTAAAATAGTTAAATATAAATAGAAAAAAATATGCTACATAGAAAAAACATATTAAAATAGGTAAATAAATTGAAAAAATATGCTAATTAGAAAAATATGAGAAAAATATGCTGAATAGAAAAACCATATTTAAAAAAAACAACTTTTTATATGCTGTATAGCAAGCTAATCTTCAATTTGTTTGCATTGATAAGTTTATTTTGTTACTTTATCTTTTTGTTTATTTTTATTTATTTTGTTTGTTTACTTATTTTATATTATATATATATATATGTGTGTGTGTGTGTGTGTGTTTAATTATGTCGAATCCATCATCGAACAGACAGATAAACAGAGCGAGCTTTCATATATATATATATATATATATATATATATATATATATATATGTATATATACCTCCTGAAATACACACATACACACACACACACACACACACATATATATATATATATATATATTATATATATGTGTGTGTGTGTGTGTGTGTGTGTGTGTGTGTGTGTGTGTGTGTGTGTGTGTGTGTGCTTTGGGAGTTGTCTAATCATAACTCTCTGAAAATATAGATTGCAAAATGTAAGGGCAAAGATATATACGATGGCAGTAAACGTTTTGATATGAGAAAATTGAGGCAATTGGAAAGTTACTTCTCGTAAGAATTTTAATGACATGTTACTTTAAGCTAACCCCTACTCAATTACAATTAGAAAAGGCAGTGTAAATGACGATCTCTTAGTAAAATGGTGAGTGAAAATAAAACAAAATTTGAACGAAGTTCACTAATGGGAGCGCTAAGAAATTAAGACAATGTTATTGTACAGCAAGAAATAATGTAATCTTCCCAATAGACGAAACACATACAAACAATAATTGGGAAATCACAGCATCGTAAGAAACGTAAGAAACATTTCATCAAATTTACTTTTTCACGCTCTCATATTTGATTAAATAGAGTTCATTTCAACATAAGCTATCACCCTGTTGGAGATGCTGAAACTACACTGGCTGTATAGGATGCAAGGAGCCTACACCCTCTCCAAAATGTATGACACAAGGTATGATACAAAACTGCATTTGATCGTAGATCCCGGTTATGGAGATCTTAGGAGTGTGGAATACTCTGTCCTACTCTCAGGTCTTGTCTGACTCCGATTGGTTGTACCTACTAGGGTCCTATCTATTGGTAAAACGGATTTGTTTCAAAATAATTCACATTCGATCGGACAGTGTGCAACAAAAATATTTAAAAAATCCCAACGCAAATAATGTATATATAAGCGATCCAATCGTGTCTCTATAATGTCTAGATTGAATTGGATGAATTCAGATATGGTTGTGAGAAGAATGAATTAAAAAGGCATTTTCGGGAATTATCGGTTGAAAAGAATTTGGTTTGGTTTCCTTGTTTCATTTGTTTAATTTCAGAGTAACCTGATATTTGTTAAGCTCTCCATGTACGCGCGGGTATGGCACATGGACTTTTTTGTTGGAACCAGGCGTAGAACTGTAGTTCACACACGCCCAGCGGTTCCAAAAATGCCTTTAGCCCCGTCGGTATTCCCCTAAAATGTAGCGCCTCAGGCACCAGGAGATAAATCTAGCTACTCTGGAGAAGGTTAGAGCCTTATGGACCGCCTGCTGAGATTCAAGGAACAAGAATGCCGGCTTCCTGGAATGCATGTCAGACGGCCTCAACCGACTACCACCGGAACCAAGACACACCCTTACATAGAAAAATTCTGGGTAATATGATGCTAAAGCAGTCCTTCTAAAAAAACAGAAGTGGCTCAATATAATCCGGGACTGAGAGAGGGAGTAAGAGTGTTCATGCCTTTCCTAGGGTATTAAGACAAAAGTGGATATTATTGTGCGACTAGAATTTAAACTCACTGACTACAATGCCATTGTCCAGTACGTTATCCACTCTGCAACAGGAATTCCTCTTAAGCAAAATTTTATCTCTGTATAAATATTGTATTTATACGGTACAATGATAAATTGGTGTCTAAATAACACAAAAATGAAAATAACGCAGGCATCTCACTTTGTCAGATATATTTATAAAAATGTCTAGAAATTCTAAATTTGGTGACCGTAGTCAAGGGCGAACTAAAGGCTTCCTTTTAAATAGACAATACAGCGAGATGTGGGGGAGAGTGCTTATCTTTTCCTTGGATTAGTCTACTTTACTTTTCATCTGTACCTTATAATATGAAGTGTTAAGCAAGGGGGTATCATTTTTTGAGTCTTTGGTATGACTTGATCTGGGCCATTGGCGAATACTCTACCCACTAGCCAATAGACCGGTCAATCTAGAAGTAAGAGTAAATATATTGGTGCTCATCTTGCTTAAATTGCAAAATGCTGCTGTTATCCTTGCCTTCAGTTTATCTTTGTTGTTACACGAATTTTTCGTGGTCACTTGCTCAATTGCACCCCATATAAGATAATAAAGATAGATTTAAATCTGGGGAGTTAAGCGGCCAGATGTTTGGTGTGATGAGGTCAAAAGATCTTATGACAACACTATGTTCTCATGCTAGTGTGGCATAAAGCAGAGCCCTGTTACCAGCCGTAAGATCTTTCAGAGGCCACCGTCTTAATTTACGTCAGCACTACTTCCACCAGATATTTGATGTAGTACTCCTTTTTAAATTTAAGGCCATGTTGATAGATTATGGAGGGATAACATCACTTGTGACCACTTCAACCATTATGATGTGGTTTGGACGTTCGTTTTTCCTGAATATCTGTACTCCTTGTAGGGTTAGAGTAAGACTACTGATTCCGTAAGTTCACTACCTGATATTGGCAGATTTTTTTTTCATCTGAGAAAAACCAAAGCATGTGCTGTTCGAGGGGATGCTTAAGTTTGTTCAAATATTTTCCAGCGTGACCTTTCTTCTTGCCCTTCAATTGATAGAACCCTTAAAGGAGTCAGACAGGACCTGAGAGTATTAGCTTGGACAGAGTACTCCACATTCCTATGATCTCCAAAACTGAGGTCTATCATCAAATGCAGTTTTTTTTATCATACCTTGTGTCAAACATTGGGCATTTTCATCTTGTATGAGAATACCAAAAGTATTCAGGTACCACCCACTTGATAAGAAAGTTAAATATCTCAATGTTTCTGACAATGGATCTGACTTGTTGGGATCATTCACGATCATAGCCTGGATCGCAGCAACAAATTCTAGAGTTCTTTTCCTATCAGAACGATCACCGTGAGGCTTCCGAGTTGCCGTTTGTTTTAGTTTGGTTTAATAATAGATAATTCTATAAATTAGTAAAATATAAAACATTACATCTCCCTGCATTTCTTTTATTTCTATGATTTCAGTAAATTGCCTCCTTTTCTCTTCCTAACGACTCATTATCGAAGTATGAATCATTCGGACGAGTATCCTCATTTTTGTTCTTCGTATCTTTATATTTCAGTAACTGAGCTATCTCTTCTTCTAAACGCATAAATTTGTTAAATTTTAGTATTTGGCCCTATTCATAACATTAAGAAATGCCATAACAATATCAATATTGCTAAGACTTGAACCAGTTATTTTTGTACCTTTTTCTTGTTGTTATAATGTTGCAAACGATTTTTTCAATAGCCTTCTTCAGGATTATGAAGGATTTATCGAACATCTCACTAACTCAAGTTTAACATCAAATCATTTTAATATTGTGGGTTACAAACAAGTCGAAACTCATAGCTGACCATCACAAAAATTGAGTGATGCCCTTGCCATTCCCTCTCAGCTGGTATTGCCTGGGTAGAGGCACTTTGGGATAAGGTGACCAACTTGATCCCCCTACCCGGTGGGAAATCTTGATGGAAAGATAAGTCTTCTAGAGTATTACCTCTGAGAAATGAGATGGGAATCCCTTAGAGCAAAAAAAAAAAAAAAATTGCTGATCAGAAAAAAGAAATAGTGGCTAATATACTGACCAGTCCGGCTCATACCCAGCAGTGTTAGATGCTCAGATAAAACTATTATTAATAGGAGAAACACATCTCATGGAGCAAGCTGATCTCGGAAATTAATCACGGCTGAATAAAGAGTTCAAACCGCAAAAGGTAAAGTTACGCTGGTAGAACCGAAGATCATTGAAGTTTAGTCTAGATTAACCAGCTTCGCACAATTATTAGTGCAGACTTAGAAACAACAGGTACTATAAGCAACCAGAGGCCTTTGGGGTTGGTTTGAGTTTGGTCCATCTTGGTTTTATGGCATATCAACAGTTCTTGGTTATTTAATGCTAAATCTTTTTTATACATATATATATCGAATATAGGATTTCTAAACACATTTTATAGATAACTTTTTTAACAAGGCTGAACTCATTTTTTTCATTCAGAGATAAATGGTTTCGCTTATTTCTATCGAATACGAAACTATTCTATTTACAATAAATCATTTTTTGAACACAGTTAACTGTTTTCAAGTATTGCTATTTAACACTAACAATTCAATCAACATCAGCCCTTTGTTTACAAACAGTTAAATGATCAAACAGTTCTATTTCCAACAATTCAATTTAGCATATAAACAAAGGTAAATAGTTACAAGTATTGCTGTGTATCTCAAACGATTCAATTAAACATCAGTCATTTGTTTTCACACAGTTAAATGATTAAAAAGTTCTATTTCAAGCAATTAAGTTTCGCATATGTCATTTGTTTGCGCTCGGTTTAAATGTAAAAGTCATCATCATCATCATATCGTGCTGGCAGCACGGATATCCCTGACCCTCTTTCGCCACTCCTCCCTATCGTTCATCGCCCTAGGTAGGTCTTCAGGACAACAACCTGTATCCTCACATAGCTGCTGAATGTACGTTCGTGCTGGTCGTCCTGCTTTTGCGCGGCCGTGTGTGGGGATCCATAAGAGTACATCTCTTATGAGTTCATCTCTGCTTCTCCAGCAATGTCCTGCATGTCTGGTTCGCCTAACTTGAATAGTTTTCGTGATAGGGGGCAGGTGGCCGTACAGTTGGTGTCTTGTTGGGTGTTGCTGCCAGGACTTGTTGAGGATTTCACGCAGCATTCTTGTGTAATTGCCATCTAGTTTCTTCTCCAGCCGTTTTGTTAGCGTCCATGTAGTGCATCCATATAGCAGTATCGATGTGACCGCTGCCTGGAAGAAACTGCGTTTCATTTTATCGGTCAGGTCAAACAGTTTTATTTGACCAATAGATAAGACCGGAGTGGACATGAGTGCGATGACAATGAAGTGGTAGATAGCATTCCCCAAAGCCCCAAGATTAATGGAGCTTCATCAATAGATTTTTTGGTGTCATAAACAAGACACTCGTTAAGGGAGTCTTGGAGATGCCGTGGTGTAATGGTTATCGTCGTTGGAAATGGACACGTCGACACGAGTTCAAACCCTGGACGAGACTAATTGCATTTCACATAGCACTAATACCCTTGGGAAAGGTATGAATCCAATTATTCTCCCTCCAGCTATGGGTAAATAGTAGGGCAGACTGAGTTCTTCAGCCTTGGTGAGGTAACTAGTGTAGGAGAAGGAAAACTCTGAATCAAAACCTGTTAAACTCCGCTTAAAAATTGACCTTGTGTTATATCCTGCCCGAGCGGAGGGGTTGGTAAATATAGTTAAGGGAGTCTTTCCCTCTGCAGAGATGTAATCGACGCATTCTATAGCCGCCCTCAAATGGGCCAAGAGGCCTCGGTGCCTGACCAAGTAAATAATAAAAAGAAAAAAAGAAGACGTTAAGCAATGATTAACTTTCTTAGTATTTTGATGGGTAACCACATAAAAAAAGAGGCCAGACCAAGCCAAGTTTAGTATAAAAGAAGTTATCCGTGATAAATTGTACGTGGGTAAATATTAGCAGTACATGAAGTAACCTCTGACTTCACCTATTGGGAAAGTTGAATTCTTGCCTTTCTCAACTGAATGTGTAGCATGTGTTAGAGTACTAACGAGATATCGTCCTGGATTCTTCCAAGAATTTCTAGGAATAATCGAAGATTTAAAAAGACGGGCTTAGCGTAGCTGTTAAAATGGTTTCTAGTATTTCTATCTAGTTGCAATACTTTTCAACCATATCTATTTGACTCATACATAGAACCCTAACAAGTACAATGACTTCGAGTCAGAGTTGGTCTGTGAGTAATGGCCAAAAAGCGATGACTTCAATCTTTAAAGAGGTCCTAAGACACCCAAGTGAAAGTGTTGGATTCCTGTCTTTTCTAGAATTTTTTACTAAATCGAACACAAACTATATCAGGGAGCATATATATATATATATATATATATATATATATATATATATATATATATTCAAGTAAATATTTCTACTGAATAATAATCATTTGTAAGCATACAGTTAAATGGTTTCATATTTCCTCTCCAATAGTAGTATTTCAACTCAATATCAGAGTGGCCCAGAGAGTAATGACAATGATTATATACCCAACATAACCCAGAATTTCAAAACTAGAGCGTCACCAAAAGGAGATGTTTAATGGCATACACATGACCTCCATTTTAGGGGAGTTTATAACACATTATAACACAATTAGTACGTTGGATATCTGAAACTTTGTATTTTCATTGAAATCAATATTTACACATTACTCATGCGTAAAGCGCTGGTGTCCGCTAGGTCAGTGAAATAAAACTAATGTACTGAATATTTAGTTGTTGACAACATACGTTTTTTGCGAATACTATAAGTAAATTGAGATCTCTATAACAGATACTAATAATTTACACAGTTATATTCTTTTAAGTAAGTGTATTTAATATTAATCATTTGCTTGATCAGAGTTTCCAGTAAACAAAAAAAATAATAATAATTTGAAGAAGAAGAAGAAGAAGAAGAAGAAGAAGAAGAAGAAGAAGAAGAAGAAGAAGAAGAAGAAGAAGATGGACTTTCTTAGGGGATTGAAAAAAAATGTGGAATATGAAAGTGACGTTTATACCAATTGTAATTGGTGCTCTTGCTACAATCATTGGGGGATTAGTAAAGGGAGTGGAGGGCTTGGAAATAAGAGGGAGAGTGGAGACCATTCCAACTACAGCATTATTGAGATTGGCCAGAATACTAAGAGTCCTGGAGACTTGGGGAGACTTACTGTCACTCAAACTCCATGGAAAGACTATCAGTTAACGATTATGTGAAAAACTCTCATGGAGTAAAAATAATAATAATGATAAAATGAGACGCATAAAATTCACTGGAATTTTGAGTTACAAACAAAACCCAAAATTTCAACCAGAATACCAGACCTAATGATAATTATTAACAAAGAGAGAGAGAGAGAGAGAGAGAGAGAGAGATTTTGCTGTCCTGACGGACCACTGAGTAAAAGTCGAAGAAAGCGAAAAGAGAGACAAATAAATAGACCTTGTTAGAGAACTGGGAAACTCGAGGAGGATACATACCAAATGTCGTTGGTGCACTTGGAACGGTCCGCAAAGATTTAGGAGGAGGTTGAAAGGTTTGGAAATCAGAGGACGAATCAAGACTATCCAGTCTACAGCATTGTTTGGATCGCCCAGAATACTGAGAGGAGTCCAAGAGGACTTTCACTGAGACAACAGGGAAAGACGACCAGATAACGCTGGTTTAAAGCTCACATATATAATGATAATAATAATAAAACTCCTATGGGACGTTAACATACAAACAGATCACCAACTGCCGACCAGAATACCAGACCTCATAATAATCAACAAAAGAAAGAGAATCTGCAAAATTGTTGACTTTGCTGTCCCGGCGGACCACAGAATAAATCTGAATGAAAGTGAAAAGAAGGATAAGTACCTCGACCTTGTTAGAGAATTGAAAAAACTGTGGAACATGAAAGTAACGATTGTGCCAATTGTGATTGGTGCGTTAGGCACAGTAAGTAAAGGATTATTAAAGGGCCTGGAGGACTTGGAAGTTAGCGGACGAGTGGAGACTATCCAAACGACATCATTGCTGAGGACGGCCAGAATACTGAGACGAGTTCTGGAGACTTGAGGAGACTTGCTGTTATTCAAACTCCAATGAAAACCCATCAGTTTACACTGATGTGAAAAACTCTAGAGGAATAATAATAATCCTTGCCAAACAATTACAGCTTCAAGTGACAATTCTTTAAAATGTGCACACAGTTTCCCATCTAAAACAAATAATTTTCAATCATATCTATTTGCCTCGTTGATAGGACCTTAACAAATACTATAACTTCCGGTCAGGGTGGGCCATTGAGTAACGGCAAAGAAAGAATTATTTTTAACCTTTACAGAACTCGGGAAATGGAGTCTCACTACTGAGAACACCCATGTAGGAGAGTTGGGTTGGTGGATTTTCCATATTTTTTTTACTAAAGTGGACACAAACTACTTCAGTGAGAATTTGTATAGCTCTCCATAACAAACTTCCCATTCGCTTGCCTTAACAAAACACTCGATTAGATTCGCATATCTAATTTTGGATTGGTAATTTTTATATCATCTCTGTGTCATAACAGAGGTGTCATGTAATTTTGAGGAGAGGACGTCATTTCGGTCACTGGATTGAGATTATCTCCAGTCGAAGACAGATATTCTCTACGGACATTCAAATACCCGTCATAAGAACCCAACATTACGGACTTTTGAGAGATACTTAGACCGTGTATACTCGAGAGATTAGGGATGGGGGATCGAGTTCATCAGCGCGCCATCGAATTCTTTTGTCGAGGAGGGTTTCAAGGAGACAGACTCGACTGCTAGTTGCCAGGGAACATTCTGCGAAGTGCGCACGTGCTCAACGCGCGGTAAAGGCAGTAAAACGCCGTCCACGAGAAGCGTAC
The DNA here is from genome assembly GCA_963585895.1 of Sepioteuthis lessoniana. Taxonomy (NCBI): domain Eukaryota; kingdom Metazoa; phylum Mollusca; class Cephalopoda; order Myopsida; family Loliginidae; genus Sepioteuthis; species Sepioteuthis lessoniana. Next base: position 68,857,186 of record OY757923.1, on the reverse strand, counting down.
GAATTTGAAGACACTCGTTCCAAGATGAAAAAGAAGCCAAGGACATTAGAAGGGAGAGAGAGAGAGAGAGAGAGAGAGAGAGAGAGAGAGAGAGAGAGAGAGAGAGAGAGCTATAAGCAAGCCACTCGCTTGGAATTAGGGAGCAGCTCGATGTGACATCTGATGAAACCCGTCCGTTGAAGTGGCCAGTGATAGACCCGGAATAAATCTTAGATCTTGTGTCAGGCGAACATGCTAAGATATGGCCAATAAACGCTCCGGCGGGCAGAAACAAACGAAGCGTAAGGCTTCCGTAGCAGACACCGCGTCGGGCATGGAAAGATGTAGAAATCCTTGGTCACGTTGATTCTCGACAGTCCTCATTACAAAGAAGACATAGTTAAATGTAAAGCGTACCTCCGGGTATTTTGTATCCTGCGACGTGTACGTCTTGATGCACTTGCTTGCAAGAAGTCGAGTGTACGTGTGCGGGTGCGAATATATGTGTGGTAGCATTTGATAAATAGACTTTGTACTTTTCTGTTCGTCAGAACACATTGATGTATATATATGCATGCGCGTGTGCGTGTATGTATGTCCATGTATCAGATTGGAACAAAAGTAATGTCCGATTTTCTAGAAGAATGTTTTAGATAACATTTGTTAAAATATCTCAGCATCTCTCAAGAATAGTTCTAACATTTACGAAGGATAAACTAAGTACTTTTGTATATTTTTCTGTCTGATTAGAAGAATATTGTTCCTTATCTTTGATACTTTTCCTTATGTTTGTCCCGACTAAAAAACACTTTAGATATTTTGCTCAATGGAAAAAAATATGTCACCAGAGAATTCGAAACTTCGTGTCGTTTGTTTTGTGTCATTAGCAACGACTTTTTAGACGATTAAAAAACTATTTTTTTTAATGAAATCCCTGAGTCCAGTAAATATTACGACTGAATAGAGTCCTGCCTTTTTAAAAATAATGACCAGCTCGTGGAGTTGCTGTGTCTGATACTCGATATTATTTCTCTGACTTTCTAAGATTTGATTTCTTTGTGTAATGCCTTATTTACCCTGGGTTATTTAAAGCCAAAGCTATCCTGATAAACAGAAACAGAACAATTTAATCCATAGCTTGAGGGGATAAAAGTATTACATCGAGAGTTAATGCAATAGAAAGAATAGAAATCGAACTCACTTACATGGAAATCACAGCTCTGTCAATTAGAGATTAAGCCACGGGAACTAACCCTCTAAGTATAATTTTACCAATTTTAAATGTTAGAATTTCAACTGGAGAACCTCATCAACGAAATCTGCTGGTTTCTAGAGAACCTGAAATGTTTGCCGATGTCATTTGGGTGAGAGGGACCTATGACACTTTCCAGGTTAGACACTGACACTTCTAATCCCCAACAGTCGGTGCTTGTCACTGGTGAATCTAATGAGCAACGAATTAGACAAAGGTCAAATGTCAAAGTTGACATCAGTTGCATTTTTTCTAAGAATTACACACTGACCACTATATAGAGAGAGGTGTTAGCTACAAATTATTGTTCATGCAAGTTTGGTAAAAAACCACAGAACCTTCATAAAAAACGATTAAAATCCTCGACGCTTTTAGTGTTAAAACTAATTAACCGGACATAAATAAAATAACATTCAACACTGGCACAAATATATTAAACGTCAACTAACGAGCTTACAAACGTATAAAGCAACCAATTATAAAACCTTCCAACAAAATAAATATCGCACCCAAATATGGGGAGATTTCGAGGCGTAAAGTGTAACGCACTGGACTGTAACATCATAATTAGGATGTTGGAACTTCAGAAGTGCAATTACATTCACTTTGTGACAAATACCCTTGGGAAAATATAAACTTCCTTATTCCCTTAGCTTGGGATGAAATCGTACTTCTTTTATTTATCTTCACGAAAAACTTTGGCATTGACAAACCCAAAACCCAACCGGCGTACTTAAAATAAATAAAACTATCAATAACGAGAAAAAAGGAAAAAGATAAAGAAATTATCACCCTATAGACGGTCAATCGATATATTAAAAAACGATAAAAAATTAAATCTAAGCAACTTCTCAAGGTGTTGGACACTAATACTAAGAAACCAAGAAGGAAACTATGAAATATAAGATGATAAAAAAATACTTTCCTGGCCTTTTGGCTGGGCCGTCTGGCATTTGTGTCGGATCGGGTATAAACCAATGGCAGATTCGAGGCCGAAAGGCCCCCAACTTCGGCTGGGCCACCTTCGGGTGGGCGAGCTGCAACTTTTGTCCTCTATGTATAGCACTAGGCCTTGTTGTCTAGTTTAAACTATAACCTGGCATACGTGCCCGGATCCAAATTTGGATTCGTAAAACTGCTTGCCTCATTTGACCCACATTGCACTTAGTGGGTCGATGAGCAGCACAGACCTGCAGGGTTCAAATCTCGGCTTGTTACCGACCCCTCCACCACCACTTTATCCCCACTTTAATCTGCCTTTGGGCTTTTGACCTTGTGTCAAGTCCTGTCTGGTGGGAGGCAGCGACAAATATAAGATGAAGAAAAAGAAAATTTCCCCAGTTTTTACTCAAACGTGTATAAACAATATATATATATATATATATATATATATATATATATATATATATATATATATATGTGTGTGTGTGTGTGTGTGTGAGTGTATAATGTATTTAGTTCCTGATTAGATTTTCTGTAACGCCAAAAAGCAGAAGTAGTTAAAAGGAGGAGTAAAAATATTTGATATTTTCTGAATATATTTATTGCCAGTATATTTTATGTAGACAACAAAAAATTATACAATAGTTGGTCATTAAAAGAGTATAAAGAAAAGAGCCTAACACAGTAATATTTACATTTCTCATTATATATAGATTGCAGTATTGATAGAATCTACAAATAGTTAATAGAACCAGATTTTTCTTATAATAAATATTGTTGTCATTATATTGACTAAAAAACAAAAAACATTCCATAATATTATTTTTGGAAGTTTCTTTTTCGTCTATCCTCTCAATATATTGTTATATTTTGACCCACGCCCCGGCCCAAAAATGCTATTCCAAGGTGATACACAGGAAGGAAGTGACACATTTCAATGGCCAGTAATCGAAAGAGATCGCGTGGGCGGATTAAGGCTTATGATATGGGACAAGGTGAAGGTCCCATTGTGCCACTACGGTGATGCACCGGAAGAGAGTAACCTCTGAACTGCATGACAGTTATTTCCGCTTGATGACGATTAAACATTCGATTTCAAAGATCCAGTGGGCGATCGTGTGGGCGTTGAATTATTATATAACTGAGTTCAGTTGGGTGCCAAAGCAGTTGCCAGTGGAATTCCTGACAACCAGAGACCAGATGTGGTAGGGAAGGCCACACCCGACCGAGGGGGCCCTCGGAAAAGCCCCGATGGAGTGGACCCCGAGAAAGAACAAGACACAACAAGAAAGACACAACGTGACGGTCATAACAGTGGGGTCAAAATATGAAGTTTATGTTCAGTTTTCAGCATCCTCTCACATGCAACCTTGAGTAACCCTTTTCAAACCTTACAAATAAAGTGAGAGGTAAATATTTTTTTAAAGAAGTCTTCCTGCGTCCTTTATTCGTGCTTCTTTCTGCGTGCGTCAGTCTTTTTTTTTTGTGTCGTTGTGATGCTGAAGATGTATATGTATACAACAATATAACTTATGGAATTAGAACCTGAATCAGAAGTTCAATTCCATTTAGTGCTATTTCTATTTAGTACCTTATTTATTATAAAAATCTGGTTCTATAAACTATTTTAAGATTCTATCAATGCTGCAATCTCTATAGAGCGAGAAATGTTGTATATACTGTGTTTGGTTCTTTTCCTCATACTCAACTATTTCATAATTTTTTGTTGTCTACATAGAATATACTGCCAATAAATATATTCAGGAAATATCGGATACTTTTACTCTTCCTTCTTACTTCTACCGCTTTTTGGTCGGGTAGAAATTCCTTTTACTGCACTGAGGCAAGAATCTATGCATTCATAATTCCTTCTATCATCAATTTCTTAAAGATAAAGGTTCGTCTGACCACTGTGTCTTCAATGAAAACATATGCAACTAATAATCAGAATGCGAAATTCAAGTAACTTCGCGTATATATATATATATATATATAGTGTTGTGGAAACACATTACTTCTTTTTATAAAACTAAAAATGTCTGATTTAGTTTTTCAGGTTTTTCTAGTTTTCTAGTTTCATATGAAGTGATTTCGTTTCGATCAGTCTCTGCTAATTTGAAAAATTATAACCTTATTTGTGTACTTTTTACAGCAAATTTTTTTTCTGATTATAAACAGAATTGTACCAGTGAGAGCAAAGTCCTTGTACACGAGAGAGAGAGAGAGAGAGAGAGAGAGAGAGAGAGAGAGAGAGAGGATACAGAAAGAGAGAGAAAGAGATCTCCGAGTGACTCGTTTTCTGTTTCCTAAACTGAAAATTCATTTCTTTAAAATACATTTACCCAACCCTCTTTGGCGCTAACAGGATGTGACGCAAGTTCAATTTTCAAGTGAAATACAAATGGTTCAGATTTAAAGATACCTTTCTCTTATACTGGTTTCCTTACTAAGACTAAAGTGTCCAGGCGTTATTTCAATTTACTTTTCGATTGGAGGTAATTTCCTCATAGTATTAGCTCTAAGATGTGTTAAAACTGGGTCACTGATTCCAATTTTCTTTGATGAGGAACGTAACGCTTAGAGCCCCCATTTTATGAACAAGGGTGTAAAATACGTAGGAACTGAAAAGAAATTCAACTTTGCAATTTCACACGAAATCAAAAGAGTTTCACTGGAGTCCCAACTAGTTAAAAAATAATATTTATAGAACAATTTTTCCGGACGCTAAAAGGAACTTTTTAAAGAATATTTATCTTTCATTTACAGTTAATTTCTCTCGTGATAAATACAGCTTTATTTTTGATAGTTTTTTTTTAATTTATCACGTCTGGTATGAAGTAAGAACATTCCGAAAGCAGTTTCTTTGGACTCAACCTTCTATACATAACATAAGGGCATTGAATAGAGCAAGTGTTCAGTTACAAAACAGTTTTCGTCATAGTTACCGCCAGTGGTTATGCATTTGCCACTTGTGACAAATGCAACGTGCACATCAAAATTTTCACCAGTGTTGACGACCAACTTTTCACTGGGTTTTATTGGCATCGTCTCTCGACCAGTAGTTGTCTTCTCGTCGCCATTTTGTTCTCGTAATTCTAAGGTTTTTCTATCACTTCTTCACTATTTGATTTTTTATAAAACTAACTTGAACAATGAGATATCATCTTTTGTATGCATTATTTATTCGCTTCATGTCTATTACTGATTCTGTATTCAAGATAAAAATGAAGTCCTGTCAATTCAACTGATATCGGCTAACACGTTTAATGTTACTAACATCTAACTTCTTGGATTTTTGTCAACTGAATTTAACTCCTCCAATGAAAGCCAAGTTTTCAAGTGACCTTGTAGTATCAACCACACTAAATTAACCTTACCCGTTAAAATCTTCTTAAAACTTCCTACGCAACCTCTCAAATATTTGATACAGCTAATGTATTATTTAACAATTGCTGAAATAATGTCTCGTATTTTATTTCAACCGAGTGTTGGAAAAATAATAAAATTCCTTAAACAAAATTATAGTCCACGTCTCATTAAACAAAAATAAAATTTCATGAATGTATCTAAATGTTTTTTAGTCATGTATCTCTACACGTTCATCTTTTTCGCTTTTAATTCTTATTTTTGGTAGGGGTAATACAGAATTTAAATGTTGATAAACTATACGTAATAATATTTGCTTTAATTCCATGATCTTCCTTTAGAAAAATGATAATTCTACTATACGTTTTCACCTGGATGCCTAATGTCAGTGAAGCTTCATTCCTAACACTCTACTAACCAAGAAAAGAAAGATGTGTGTCACAAGAAAAAGAGAGAATATCAACATATCCATTTCAGAAGGAAGAAAAAGAGAGCGATATCTATCTTTCTATATTCTTCACCCGATAAAGCTTTATTCTGTTAATCTCTATCAATCTACATAGGGCTGTAAGGTATGTGTCACGGGGAGAAGACTCAATGATATTTATGGAACCATTAGAAGAAAGTAAAGGAAAGTAAGAGCAATAACATCTGACTCTCAGGAAGATTCTTTGGTTGGGGTGAACGAGTGTTACATATTGACCTTTGACAGATGTTGTGGATTTCTGAACAGGATATGTACCAGGCTAAACTAAGGATAGAGAAAATAAATCATTTGAATGGCGAACCGGAAAGAAAAATACGTGGACGTTGAGAATATTGTATAATGACGAGAATCGCAGTCAAATGGAAGATTCGGTTGGATTTGGAAAGAAACCATTGAGTAGACAAGATACGCCTTCTTGAGCGCAACATGCAGGGATAGTGGCCGCCGACAGAAAAACAGAAGTAAGGTTGTGAATGTCTCTCACCAATGTAGTATCAATGATAGCAATCCAAGTCCTTCGTCTTTTAGTCTCTCTGTCTTTCGCTTTCTTACAGCCATTTCGACACTGTCATGAAAATAAAAAGAGAGATATATATTTTATAAACCCGTATTGTTCCTTCATTATGGTATACAACACTAGTCTAGGGCCAACACTATATATATATATATATATATATATATGGGACTCGACTGATTTCCATAATAAAAATATGTTTCATTTTAGCGTGAAAAATAGGCTCAAGAAGCCGGCATTTTGTATTTGTATTTTATCATTTAATTTCTAATCGGCGAATTTGTGCTATTTTTTTTTTTTTATTTCAAGATACTTCGCAGACGACACTATTTGACTAGCCTCGAAAAATTTGAAGGATGAAAGCCCAAAATAATTTTTGAAATTTTTTCTCACCAAAAAATATTAAAAATACAATTTCTTAGTCGATTGGATTCATTGATAAATAATCAAATTTTTTTTATCTAATTTCGAGCCTATTTAAAGCGAAGAAGTAAATATTTCTTCAGTGAAAAGTGATTTGTCTATGCTTACTCAACAAACAGTAAGTTATGAATTATCATTAAATCTCATACTTTTGGGTTTATTTCTTTTGTGGCAAATCCTTCATTATCTTCTAACAAGAATGCATTTGGATTCAACTCGTTTAATGGTTCCTAAATTAAACGAATATTGTAAATATTTATATTTGCATTATCAGCAGCAGTTCACGTACATATTTTTAAAGCATAATTATATTTTTCTCTCACATAGGGATATACTTCATCAAAACAATTTTTACACACTTAATATATCCTTTTATTTTAAGATAAGTTTTGCTATCTTTATTATTATAACATATATATACATATATACATATATATATATATGTGTGTGTGTGTGTGTGTGTACGCTTTTATTTTGCTTACCCAAAAATATTTTGCATTTTTGCTTCGCAGCAAGCTCTGTGTGAGTGTGGGTGTGTAGGTGTTTTATTATGAGTGGCATTGTGAATGTGTTTATGTTCTTGTGCATACCTTTCTGTGTGTTTGTGCATGTACACGAATTTTTTAAAACAATTTTCCTTTTTAATTTTGTCTTGTCAGATAATATGTATGAGTTATTTAATTTCCATAATCATTCGTATAGGTGTTTCATTATATAATGACATATGAACCTTCAAGGGTTTTTTTTAATGCCAAATACATTCTTGTAAAAGAAGAGCAGTGTCCTAGATACGACACTAAAATGTATCAAATTCAGGAACGGTGCTAAGTCTACATTCATTGCTATTACTCCCATGTCCACTCTTACTTGAAGTAGTAAAATCTATTAGCGTTCCATCAATGGGTCAAATAGATATTCTAGAAACCTTTTCTGTTCGAAAGCAATATTTAAAACCACCTAATTTTGAACAAATTATTTGTATGACTTGAGAATATTTACTCTATACAGGAGAGTAAATTATTAGTATTAGACATATTAACCTTTCTAGGTTATTTAACCCCAAATCTTGTTTTATATATATATATATATATATATATATATAATTTATGGAATTTAGACAGCGACCCGGGGTTTCATGAAGATTTTTGCAAAACAACCTTCATCAGGCAATTAAGAAAATGAAATGAATCGAAAACCGAAAAAATACGAAAAAATGCAGACAAAAACCGTCGGATTTCCGTATGAATGTTTACGTGTGGTTGTAAGTGTGTAAGAGTGTGTGAGTGTGGGCGAATGCGTCTATGTGTTATAGTTACGTATGAATGCGTGTTTTTATGAGGTTAAGCCAAGTTACAAATGCAGCGATTTAGTGACAACCAACACTGTTATAATATATATATATATATATATATATATATATTAGGTAATAGTTTATAGATAACATTAATTTTAAACGAGCCAAAACCCATTTGTTTACACACTGTTAAATGTTTTCGGTTATTGCAAATACTCCTGATTCAATTCAATAATAATCGGTTTGGTTCAAGATTTGCTATTTAAAATTTATAATTCAATATCAAATATTCTTATCTAAAAGAAAAAAAAATTGAACACAGAAGTATGGTTGCAAATCATCATCATCATCATCATGTTGTACTGCTAGCATGGATAACGCTGACCCTCTCTGGCCACTTCTCCCTATTGTTCATCGCCTCTGCCAGGTCTTCAGGGCTACATCCTGTATCCTCACATAGATGGTCGTCCTGTTTTTGCTCGGCCATATGAGGGGGCATATACGAGTACATCACTTATGAGCTCGTCCCTGCTTCTCCAGCTGTGTCCTGCATGTCTGGTTCGTCTAACTTGGATAGTTTTCGTGAGGGGAGGCAGGTGGCCGTCTAGTTGGTGCCTTGTGGGGTCTTGCCGCCAGGACTTCTTCAATATTGCTCGCAAAATTATTGTGTAATTGCCGTCTAGCTTCTTCTCCAGCCGTTTAGTTAGCGTCCAAGTAGTGCGTCCATACAGCAGTTTCAAATAACTTACATTAATTTCTAGTAAATAATTAAAAAGCTCTTCGATGGGAACCAAACTTGTATTACTACATCAGATCAGAATGAACTCATATCATTGCACACGAATTGGTTTCATTTGGTTTTATGGTATTTCAACCATTGTTGGTTATTTAATGCCAAATCCGGTTTTTACACATATATTAGAGATATAATTTCCAAACACATTTTGTATGATCAAACATTTCTATTTCTATCAATTCAATTCAGCACAAGTCAACAAAGTTAATGGTTCCAAGTATTGTTATGTATCACTAACAATACAATTAAAAAGTGATCATTTACACACTGTTAAATGACCTAATAGTTCTATTTCTAACAATTCAATTTAGGATAAATCATTTGTTTACAGTCAGCTTAAATGTCAAACAATTCTATTTGCCCCATATCAGGTGCTACCTATCCGGGCCAGAGTAGACCTGGAATTGATGGCAATAAAGGAGTACTCCGCATTTCGCAATGCTCTAACATTACTGAAACCTCACCATCAGATTGTTTAATGTCATATCAGGACATTCGTTGAGGGTGGAGGTCTTACCTCTCTGCAAAGATGCAGTCAGTGGATTCTTCAGTACCAGCCGTCAGGGCAAAGTACGAATGGGTTCTATAAGGTATATTTGAGAACGTTTAATTATTTGTTTATTTGTTCGTTTGCGTTTATGGCATATCAATCTTTGCAGGTTATTTAATGCCTAATCCATTTTTATACAAATGAACTGTTCTATTTCGAAAGATTCAGTTTAGCATAAGTACACGGATTAAATATTTTTTAAAATTCTATTTCAAGCTATTCAGTTTAGTCAAACAGTTCTAATTCAAACAATTCCGTTTACTATAAGTATAGTTTTTGTCTACACTCAGTTAAATGTCAAAATAGTTGTATTTCAAACAATTCAGTTTTGCGTGAGTACAGTTTCAATGTCAAAACAGGTCAATTTCGAACCATTCAGTTTAGCTTAAGTAAACAGTTTCAATATCAAAACAGTTCTATTTCAAGTACTTCAGTATAGCATCATTACGCAGTTTAGTTCTATTTGACCCAGAGATAGGACCATATTCGTTGCTACTATTCTGGACCAGAGTGGACCTGGAATTGATGAGAATGAAGGTGTGCTCCCCTTTTTTAAAAGTTCCAACATTACTGTTACCTCAACATCAGATTTTTTAGTGTCATAGGCAGGACACTGGTTCCATGCGGTCTTACCCCTCTACAGAAAAGCAGGCGGTGTATTCTATAGCTCCAGCCAACTGGACAAATCTTATTATGTGTGAATAATGTGTATTAAAATCTGTAAATGAGGTTAAAATTGGTTTCAAACTACTGTTGTTATTGAAAAGTAAAATTTACTTGAAAGTAAAATAATCAAATAAGAGTTGATATAACGTAAAACCGAACGAACCAACCAACTAACCAGCCAACAAACCCACCAAGCTAATAAGGTAAATAGTGAATTGATCTGCGTGTAACAACACTTTGCAGTCGTTATTATATCCAAGCTGTGAATACAGAAGTGTGTCATAAGCATGTACAAAGAAAGACTCAGAGCACTAATATCGATTAAATAATCATGCATAATCTTCATATATATATATATATATATATATATATATATATATATATATATATATATATATATATACAACAAAAAATCGATTAATTTTTCATGGCGCATATGTTTTTCATGCTTCATATTTTTTATTCCATTTATTCATGATATATATATATATATATAATTTTTATTTTTCTATCAACTACTTCTATGTGAATCTACAAGTAATTACATTTTGATAATGTGTTAATTCTCTAATTAATGTTCTTATCGATAAAAAAAAAAGTGTGGGTAGGTGAGTTATGGTGAAGAGTTTTGGCAAAATCAATGAATTTCAATCCAGACACCTTAGCAACAATTATTGTATCAGATGACGCGCATGCGCGTCTTGGCACATGATATAAAGATTCTGTTGTTAAGGAAATTGTCGGAAAATAATTATAGATTTGCTGAGAGCACGCACAAGAATCTGGTATAATGCAATGTTGTGAATAAACTCGAATGGTTCTTGAGACGAAGAAATAACGTTTGGTTAGAGACGTAGATTTTTCACTTGATCCCGGAGACCAGCCTATATATTCGAACAAAAACAACATATTTATTTTGGATGTTATTAGTGCAATGTAATGACCCTCTCCAAACACTTGTAATTGTGATCTGGCTTACTGAAAAAAAATGTCGATAACTCAAGCTGTAGATGTCCAGTCGAGTGGGGCTATAGAATACACCAACTGCTACTCTGCAGAAAGGTAAGACACTTCCAACGAGTGTCCTGGATACGATACTAAACGATATGATGGTGAGGTTTCAGTTATGCTGGAGTTTTGAGGAATGCAGAGTACCCCTTCATTGCCGTTGCTCCCAGGTTGACTCTGTCCCGAAGTGGAAGCACCTGATAGGGTTCTATCTACTGATAAAATAGAAATAAAATGCGTACTCATGCTAAACTGATTTTTTTAAAAATATAACAGTTTTGACATGGTAACTGCGTACTGGTGTTAAACTGATTTGCTTAAAATAGAACTGTTTTGTACGCTAAACCGAAAAGCTTCAAATAGAACTGCCTATATGTAGAAAATGGATTTGGCATTAATAACCTACAATGGTTGATGTGCCATAAAACCAAGCCAAACAAAACGAATTGAAACCATTTAACCGTGTGTAAACATATGCGATCCTGCATATCTAAAATGTTATCCACAAAGTTTTCGTTTAGAAAATTTAGTTTAAATATACATGTAACAAAATTTGGCATCAAATAACCAACAAAGGTTGATATGCCATAAAACCCTAAACCAACCAACCAACGAACCAACCAAACGCGAGTTTTGGAGAATTTTAAAATAGATCAGTAAGTTAGTTACAGGCAAGTAAAGATCAAAATCTAAGCACTTAGTGAACCCTCCTTCATAGAGAGAGAGAGGTACACTTTGTCAAAGAATAGATGTTTCCTGCGAGTGGAATTTTTCTGGGACCACGTGTCTGATTTTACTTTTTCGATGAATTTCATCTTGTTGTCATCTCTTTATCTTGTCTTTGTCGCTTCATCTTCTACGAGACATCGGCAAAACTAAGTTCTCTTTGGACCAGTGTGAGGTGGTTTTGTTCAGTCGATGGAGAAAATTTATTTCATTTCTTTTATAAATCGTACCTCCCCAGTTTATGTGCGGGTAGCAGTCTTGTTTAAGCTGAAAATATATGTCTCTTTTCTTTGCTGTTTAAAACTTAACTTTTTCCTTTTTTAATCCTTTGCATGTTTTCAATGCAAGTGTATCAAGTTTCAGCATGAAATAACCCATGAGGAGTTGATACGCCGTAAACTAAACAAACGAAAATAAATCAGGACACCGTTTTTACAACTTACATTCTCTGCTAAATTTATCACTTTTGTAAAAATCACGTATTTTTTCACGGCTGATGACATTTTGGAAAAATCACATCATTTTTCCAGGCTTGATGACGTTTTAATGTAATAGTTTTCTTTTGTTTTGTTTTATTTTTCAAACTGTCTAAACCACAATATAATCAATTATCTAAAAGCCCAGTTGTCGCAAAAGCTGTATCTTTTTTTCTTCAATAGGTTCTTTCAATTTAGTCAAAATAAAGCAAAAATGTCAAGTACTGATGATACGTCACTCTACACTCCCAACTTTGAATATATTGCGAACCGTATGATTAAAATGCTTTTAGTTGGAAAGAATTTGAGTTGACCGAGGCCAGGGCCTAAATATAGGTCTACTTTGAGTCAGAGTTGTAAAATCGAGTTGGACGTTATGTATGTATAGGCCAAGTGAGTCGCTTTGAAATAATTAAGTGTTTACTCGATAAAAATGATTGATGATACATTTTTGTACTGTCTATAATTGAATACTTTATTTATTAAACTGATCTCGGTTCAAAATAACCCAGAAAGAATTAAAACGCCGTTCAATCAATCCACTAAGTAACCAATAGTAAATAAATAACCAAGTACCGAAAGATAGAATGAACAAAACTTAGTAAATTCATTCATTGTACTTATGATTTTTACGTATGCTTGAAAGTCACTAGCAACTTCTCTGAAATTTGAAATTCCTCCCCTAGGATTCAAGTGACTCTCGGGAAAGAATAATTGCTCTAAACAAATATATATTCGTAAACTCCAAAAGTAACAGTTAAATTGTCTCGTAAATACTGTCTGTAACTTTATCAAATTTGTATACATTGATTATTGTGTAACAAACTTTAGTCTCAATGCGTAAACTTTATTTCGTTTTCTCGGCGGAGTGAAGTACCAATTTTGAAAAGATACAACTTAAATTAAGTTTAACTGCGTAGAAACAAGGTAAAAATGAATGAATAGATAAATAAATAAAGAAAATAAAGAAAAGAAAAAAAGATGATATATGATAACTTTGACATCACAGTTCCCCGCTGTTGCGCATGCGCGGAAGCAAGCAGGAAAACCAGGTAAATAAATTAAACGGCGCGTATAGGATTCTCAGATAACAACGGAGTCTATCGCTCGCTCTGACCTCTAGTCATCCAAAATAGATTGGTCATTTATGTGACACTGCTTGCTGTCCGTTCACGCTTTCCAAACATCCACCCACCCACCCCGACTTTTTAAAAAGTTTTACGTCGTGGCAAACTGCGCCTATGCATAGATCATTTAGCATGGCTGCATCTCCTCGTTGAGGTGGCGGTTTACAATTTCACGTCTTAAACGCAGAAATGTTGAAGAACTCTGGAGCGAGATTGGACGGAAGACAGATGGTAATGGACACCACTTATTGAACACCTCCATCTTTACAGTTTATTGTTCGCCAGTACTTCCCAGACAGTGTAACACATATTATAGGGTCTGCTCAACACTAACCCAACGAAAAACCCATACAGAAAAATCATCATTCTGATGCATATTTCCCGTCAAGCGACGGCATAGAATACACTTACTCATTACAGATGTCATGCGCTTATCTCATTCTAGAATCAACTCCTTTTTGCCTATGGCTGCTTTGTAGTTACGTAAGGACAGATGCGTGTTTATTGTTGGGACTTAGTTCGCATAAAAGCCTGAGGAATGTGTGAGCAATTAATTTAATGTGAATTTCCCCAATAAATTGACAGGATTTGGTTGAGTTGTTAAATTTGCTATGTATAGAATGTATATAAGCGAAAGAACAGCTTCAAATTTTTATCGATGTTTACTGGAATCATTTTAGTTGGTTGTTTGGTTGAATGTCTTTTATAGCATAACAACCCTTGTAGGGTTATTTAATGCCAGATACAGTTTATACTTTTATGAAGTATTTGCCCGGTCGGCTTGGGCTGTGTTATACACAGACTGCACCGCAGCAGAGGGGTAAGACCCTCCCAACGAGTGCCCTGGATATGACACTAAACAAACTGATGGTACGGTTCCAGTAATGCTGGAGCTTTGGGGAATGCTGAGCATTCCTTCATTGCCATCCCTTCCAGGTCCACTTTGGCCCGAAATTGTAGCAACTGATAGGGTCAAATAGAATTAAATCGAGGCTTCTACTGTTTCATGTTTAGACATTTAAACTAGGTACTTATGCTAGCCTGAATTATCTGAAATAAGACTGTTTACATTTAACACTGTATATTGCACAGTCGGCCGAGGCTGTAGAATACACCGACTGCTTCTAAGCAGAGAGATAAGACACCCCCAACGAGTGTCCAGATATGACACTAAACAATATGATGAAGTTACAGTAATGCTGGATTTTTGGGGAATGCGGAGCACCCCATCATTTCCATCGCTCCCAGGTCGACCCTGGCTTGGAGAGGGTCCTATCAATGGGTCAAATAGAATTAAAATGCGTACTTATACTAAACTGAATTACTTGAAATAGATACGTTTTGATATTTAAACTGCGAACTTATGCTAAACTGAATAGTTTGAAATAGAACTCTTTTGACATTTAACTCTGTGTGGACAAAAAGTATACCGATAGTAAAATGAATTGTTTAAATTATAATTGATTGACTTAACTGAATGGCTTGAAATTGATTTTTTTTTTAGATTTAAACTGTGTACTTATGCTAAATTGAATAGTCTGAAATAGAATTGTTCATTTGTATTAAATAACCAACAAAGGTTGATATGCCATAAAACCCAAACAAACATATTAATCTTATATTAAATATATAAGATTTGTAAACGAATAATTCATAGCTAAGGAAAAATGTGACAAGTCTGAGCACAAAGTTAAATTGTTTCGGATTTTGCGATTTAACACTGTTAATCCTCATTATTCGTTATTTTACACTCGGGTAAATCGTTCAAAATATTGCTATATGATGCAGATAATTTTAGGTAACATTAGTCATTTGTTTGTACACAGTCATCATCATCATCATATCGTGCTGGCAGCACGGATATCCCTGACCCTCTCTCGCCACTCCTCCCTATCGTTCATCGCCCTAGGTAGGTCTTCAGGACAACAACCTGTATCCTCACATAGCTGCTGAATGTACGTTCGAGCTGGTCGTCCTACTTTTGCGCGGCCATGTGTGGGGATCCATAAGAGTACATCTCTTATGAGTTCATCTCTGCTTCTCCAGCAGTGTCCTGCATGTCTGGTTCGTCTAACTTGAATAGTTTTCGTGATAGGGGGCAGGGGGCCGTATAGTTGGTGTCTTGTGGGGTGTTGCTGCCAGGACTTGTTCAGGATTGCACGCAGCATTCTTGTGTAATTACCATCTAGTTTCTTCTCCAGCCGTTTTGTTAGCGTCCATGTAGTGCATCCATATAGCAGTATCGATGTGACCGCTGCCTGGAAGAAACTGCGTTTCATTTTATCGGTTAGGTCTGATTTCCATATAATCGATAGCCTATTGATAGCTGTCCATGCTTTCGTTAACCTCGTTTCGATGTCCTTTTCGGTTGATTCGACGCTGCTTCCTAGGTACGTGAATTTGTCTACTAGTTTAAGTGGGGTTCCTTCTAGAGTGGAGATGTCCCCCGCTTGGTTATAGCACATATATTCCGTTTTGTGTGCATTAACATAGAGGCCTATGCTTGCTGCTGCTCGTTCCAAACTATGTAGAAGTGTTTCGGCTTGGTCAGGTGTATTTGCCAGTATCGCTATGTCATCGGCGTAGTCGGCATCGGTAATTGTTGTTGCGGGGTATCTTCTGCTTCTTTGAAACCTTAACAGGTACTGCTACTCCTAGTCAGAGTAGACCTGGGAGTAATGGCAATGAAGAGTTACTCCACATTGCCCAAGGCTCCAAGATTACAAACTCACCATTGGTTGTTTTTTTTTGTTTTGTTTTGGGTTTTTTTCAGTCATATTTAGGACACTCGTCGGGAGGGGTTTTACCCTTCGGCAGAGATACAGTTGTCGTATTCTAACGCCACAGCCGGAGGGTTGAAATCATTTTGGATGACGATCAAATGTTCAACAGTACTGTAAAGACTGAAATTATTTAGCAGAAGGCAACAAATGGGAGACATATAGTAATGATAGAAAAGCAGTGATTTGACAATGCTTTCAGCTTGATTTAGACGTAATGTTACTTAATGAACTGACAATATTAACTAAGTTTTCCTTAATTCGGAACATAGGCTTCAGATTGCTTACAATAACTGCTTTATATATACATGTATATATATATATATATATATATATATATATACAGAGAGAGAGAGAGAGAGAGAGAGGGAGGGAGAGAGAGATTATATGTATGTGTATGTGTGTTTTTTTTTTTGATGGAGCTGACTCATTGTGTTTGGGTGGGTGGTAGGGTGAGTTATTGAATTTGCTTTATATGTTAATACCTCTGTTGAATGCTATTTTATTTATTGTAGTTTATATTTTAATAGTTATTGCTTCGAGGATTTGTAAACGGTTTTTATAGCTTTTTTTAAATGATTTTTGTATTGTTCGTTAAGATCTTTCTTATATCCGGGGATTTGAGTTAGTCTGTGTATTTGTTATGTTTTGTCTTTAGATGCTGTTTTATGGCGCATATGTCAGAGAGGTGGTACGTAAAATGACGAGAGAGTGTGGTTGTTGTATGACCAATGTAGGTAATAGCTGTTATATTATTTTTCGAAAGACACTCGAAATGAACGTGTAAATTTATACTCTATATAGTTTAAGTTTTGGGAGATTTGGGGAAGTTTATGTTATTCTTAACGATGAGTTTTGATATGTGTGTTTGGATGGTTCGGTTTTAGGTTTAATGGCATCTCATATTCCATGGGGCGTTTAATGCCAATGTTTTCCTTCCAGAAGAATAACAGTAATGCTATTTAATCATTATCTGGTAGGATTAGGAGGTCCCCAGCTTTCCCAATGGCATTTGTTCTAAATTGAACGTGACTGGAGTTCAAACTAGCTTTCTACGCTTTTACCATTAAACCACGAGGACACCCCGATACAAGTATGTGTATGTGTAAATGTACAAATGTTCAAAAGAATGGTGTTCAGAGGATAATTTTTATTCATAGTTCAAATATTTCCAAGCGTTAACAATCGTCAGATGAAATATTTGGGAGTGGGGATTTTTAATCATTGTAAGGACTAACAATCAGTAGTATCACTAATAAATAAATACATCCAGATATTATTCTAATAAAAACTTAATACTAGTCTTCACTAAAGATCCCAGTATTTTGTTGATTTTTTCAAGCAGGAAAGGAAAATTATTTTCTTCTTACTCAAGTTTCACGAATATCAAATTAATTTGGTTGGCAGCCTGATAAATGGAATGACTAGGACACAATTAGTGGATATTTTATCTTCCCCACATGGTCATTGCTTATTTTCTTCCTCTTCTCTTTCTCTTCTGCCGTAATCTCTCTCAATCTCTATCTGGCCCAGTCGGTTGGGACTGTAGAATACACTGACCGCAGCTCTGCAGAGGGGTAAGATCTTCACCCCCAACGAGTGTCCTGTATATGACGTAAGAGAATCTGATGGTGAGCCTTTAGTAATGTGGAGTACAATTTCGGTACCATCTATTCCACTCTCACCCATTTGATAGCACCTGATAGGTCAAATTTTTTACATGTAAACTGGGTGCAAACAAATGACTTATGCTAAATTAAAATGTGAGAAATAGAACTGTTTGATCATTTTACTGTGTGTAAACAAATGACTGATGTTTAATTAAATTGTTAGTGATAAATAGCAATACTTGGGATAATTTAACTGTTTGCAAGCGAATAAGCTTCGGTTAGTGTAAAAATGTTATCAACAAAATGTTTACAAATCATATCTTTATATGTATAAGGAGAATTTGGCATTAAATAATCTACAATGCTTGATATGCCATAAAACCAAACCAAACCAAACCAACCACCCTCTATCTTTTTTCCTTCTCTTTTTATCTTCTTAGTTCAAATCGATCTGTTTTAATAATTTTTCTTTGCCCCCATACGTCATGATTTTTTTTCAATTTTTAAGCGTTTGTTTCCATTTTGCGATGATTATTACTTAATTTTTTTTATAGATCTCCAGTTATTCCAACTTTAATCTTACTTGTGAATCTATTCTATTTCCTGTCTCGTAGATATCTGATTTTTTTCAAAAGAAAGTTTCAATTCATCTTTATTTCTGATTCTCGTTCCAAACACTTTATTTGTGATCTCCTAAAGTCTGTTTATCTCCTTGATAAAAGCTTATTAGTTACAAAAATGAAATAAACACCTAGAGCTTAACAGTTCAGTGTTGCATCGCAGTAAGAGGAACAAACAATTTGATGTCGAACGACAAAATTCTTGTACACACTTAGTGGACACAAGGGAATTTTTTATTATTATATCTTTGTTACTTGTCAATAAAAGTATACTTTAATCGGAAGAATGTCTGAAATAAAAATCAGGGGTATTCGATGTGATTCCAAGTCCTAAAGATTCATAGGAAATTTATATATATATATATATATATATATATATATATATATATATATATATATATATATATGCGTCCCTTCTTTGAGACAGTACAGCTTCATATTTATTTTGAGGTCTTTTGCTTTTCTTCTCTTGCTGTTTAAACGAGTCTGTCTTCGACACTGGACACCTTGGTTTTTGTTCTTTTATAACATTCCGTTATATGGCGAAAGTTCTTCTTTTCCTATTCATCCACCTACTTGTTATTCTAGCTTAACAGCCCATATTAGGGGTTTAAACAGCAAAAATTAAATTTTACGACCAAAAGTAACTCAACTAACCAGGATTTTCTTCAAAATAGTAAAAGCGAGGACATTTTTTTTTAATAATCTGCTTTTGTCTCTCCACATTCTCTATTATTTCGAATCGAGTCAACTAACTGTAGAATACGCAGTCTGCATCACTAGAGAGGGGTAACATCCAATACAACGAGTATCTTGGATGTGGCAAAACAATCTGATGGTGAGGCTGCAGTCCTGGAGCTTTAGACAGAGAGAAAAGCCCTGCATTGCCATTACTTCCAGATCCAGTCTGACTTGGAGTGGCAGAACAACTTTGGGTCTCTACAATTGGTCGAATAGAACTTTTTAATCTGTTAAATCATTTAACTGTGGTAAATAGAATTATTAGTGATAGACAGCTATGCGTGAAACCATTTTACTGAGCGTAAACAACTGAGACCTGACTAGTGTAAAAACTGTTGTCTGTTCATTTACCAAACGTATACATCTAATATATATATATATATATATATATATATATATATATATATATATATATAAAGGAGCAGGCATTCAAAAGAAATTACAAGCATTAATATGCCGTAACATACAACCAACCAATCATCTATATCAGATGATTTATTCTCCTCATCTCTATCATCACTGCTTTATTTCAAAACCCCTCACTATTGTCTCTGCTTTATTTTAATCACCCTCTCTATTATCCCTGCTTTGTCTTCTAAATCTCTCTTTATTCTCCTTACCATTTCTATTGTCTAAGTTTCAGTCTAAAATCCCTCTCTATTTATCTCGGCTTTATCGCCTATATTTCTCAATCATCTCTGCATTATTCTCCTCAACCTCTCTCTTATCTTTGCTTTTTTCTTGTCATCCTCTCAGTTGTCTCTGCTTTATCTTTTAAACCTCTCTATCGTCATTGCTTTATTCTCCTATACCTCTCAATTATCCCTGCTTTCTTGTAGACAATTTCTCAATTATCTCTGCTTTATCTTCTAAACCTCTCTATCGTCATTGCTTTATTCTCCTATACCTCTCAATTATCCCTGCTTTCTTGAAGACAACTTCTCAATTATCACTGCTTTATCTTCTAAACCTCTCTATCGTCATTGTTTTATTCTCCTATTCCTCTCTATAATCTCTGCTTTCTTGTAGACAATTTCTCAATTATCTCTGCTTTATCTTCTAAACCTCTCTATCGTCATTGCTTTATTCTCCTATACCTCTCAATTATCCCTGCTTTCTTGTAGACAACATCTCAATTATCTCTGCTTTATCTTCTAAACCTCTCTATCGTCATTGCTTTATTCTCCTATACCTCTCAATTATCCCTGCTTTCTTGTAGACAATTTCTCAATTATCTCTGCTTTATCTTCTAAACCTCTCTATCGTCATTGCTTTATTCTCCTATACCTCTCAATTATCCCTACTTCCTTGTAGACAACTTCTCAATTATCTCTGCTTTTTCTTCTAAACCTCTCTATCGTCATTGCTTTATTCTCCTATACCTCTCTATTATCTCTGCTATCTTGTATACAACTTCTCAATTATCTCTGCTTTATCTTCTAAACCTCTCTATCGTCATTGCTTTATTCTCCTATACCTCTCTATAATCTCTGCTTTCTTGTAGACAATTTCTCAATTATCTCTGCTTTATCTTCTAAACCTCTCTATCGTCATTGCTTTATTCTCCTATACCTCTCTATAATCTATGCTTTCTTGTAGACAATTTCTCAATTATCTCTGCTTTAACTTCTAAACCTCTCTATCGTCATTGCTTTATTCTCCTATACCTCTCTATTATCCCAGCTTTCTTGTATACAGCTTCTCAATTATCTCTGCTTTACCTTCTAAACCTCTCTATCGTCATTGCTTTATTCTCCTATACCTCTCTATTATCTCTGCTATCTTGTATACAACTTCTCAATTATCTCTGCTTTACCTTCTAAACCTCTCTATCGTCATTGCATTATTCTTCTATACCTCTCTATTATCTCTGCTATCTTGTATACAGCTTCTCAATTATCTCTGCTTTACCTTCTAAACCTCTCTATCGTCATTGCTTTATTCTCCTATACCTCTCTATTATCCCTGCTTTCTTGTAGACAACTTCTCAATTATCTCTGCTTTATCTTCTAAACCTCTCTATCGTCATTGCTTTATTCTCCTATACCTCTCTATTATCTCTGCTATCTTGTATACAACTTCTCAATTATCTCTGCTTTACCTTCTAAACCTCTCTATCGTCATTGCTTTATTCTCCTATACCTCTCTATTATCTCTGCTATCTTGTATACAACTTCTCAATTATCTCTGCTTTACCTTCTAAACCTCTCTATCGTCATTGCTTCATTCTCCTATACCTCTCTATTATCCCTGCTTTCTAGTAGACAACTTCTCAATTATCTCTGCTTTACCTTCTAAACCTCTCTATCGTCATTGCTTTATTCTCCTATACCTCCCTTTAATCTCTGCTTTCTTGTAGACATCCTCTCAATTATCTCTGCTTTATCTTCTAAACCTCTCTATCGTCATTGCTTTATTCTCCTATACCTCTCAATTATCCCTGCTTTCTCGTGGTCAACTTCTCAGTTGTCTCTGCTTTTTCTTCTAAACCTCTCTATCGTCATTGCTTTATTCTCCTATACCTCTCTATTATCTCTGCTATCTTGTATACAACTTCTCAATTATCTCTGCTTTATCTTCTAAACCTCTCTATCGTCATTGCTTTATTCTCCTATACCTCTCAATTATCCCTGCTTTCTTGTAGTCAACTTCTCAGTTGTCTCTGCTTTTCCTTCTAAACCTCTCTATCGTCATTGCTTTATTCTCCTATACCTCTCTATTATCTCTGCTATCTTGTATACAACTTCTCAATTATCTCTGCTTTATCTTCTAAACCTCTCTATCGTCATTGCTTTATTCTCCTAAACCTCTCTATAATCTCTGCTTTCTTGTAGACAATTTCTCAATTATCTCTGCTTTATCTTCTAAACCTCTCTATCGTCATTGCTTTATTCTCCTATACCTCTCTATAATCTATGCTTTCTTGTAGACAATTTCTCAATTATCTCTGCTTTAACTTCTAAACCTCTCTATCGTCATTGCTTTATTCTCCTATACCTCTTTATTATCCCAGCTTTCTTGTAGACAACTTCTCAATTATCTCTGCTTTACCTTCTAAACCTCTCTATCGTCATTGCTTTATTCTCCTATACCTCTCTATTATCTCTGCTATCTTGTATACAACTTCTCAATTATCTCTGCTTTATCTTCTAAACCTCTCTATCGTCATTGCTTTATTCTCCTATACCTCTCTATTATCCCAGCTTTCTTGTAGACAACTTCTCAATTATCTCTGCTTTACCTTCTAAACCTCTCTATCGTCATTGCTTTATTCTCCTATACCTCTCTATTATCTCTGCTATCTTGTATACAACTTCTCAATTATCTCTGCTTTACCTTCTAAACCTCTCTATCGTCATTGCTTTATTCTTCTATACCTCTCTATTATCTCTGCTATCTTGTATACAACTTCTCAATTATCTCTGCTTTACCTTCTAAACCTCTCTATCGTCATTGCTTTATTCTCCTATACCTCTCTATTATCCCTGCTATCTTGTATACAACTTCTCAATTATCTCTGCTTTACCTTCTAAAACTCTCTATCGTCATTGCTTTATTCTTCTATACCTCTCTATTATCTCTGCTATCTTGTATACAACTTCTCAATTATCTCTGCTTTACCTTCTAAACCTCTCTATCGTCATTGCTTCATTCTCCTATACCTCTCTATTATCCCTGCTTTCTAGTAGACAACTTCTCAATTATCTCTGCTTTACCTTCTAAACCTCTCTATCATCATTGCTTTATTCTCCTATACCTCCCTATAATCTCTGCTTTCTTGTAGACATCCTCTCAATTATCTCTGCTTTATCTTCTAAACCTCTCTATCGTCATTTCATTATTCCCCTGAACCTCTCTCTTATCTCTGCTTTTTTCTAACCATCCTCTCAATTATTTCTATTTATCTTCTAAATCTCTCTATCGCCATTGCTTTATTCTCCACAACATTGTTATCACTGCTTTATTCGAAAAAAAAAACAAAGTCTCAATTATCTCTGCTTTATACGCGACAGCCTCTCTATTATCTCCGTTCAGTCGAGACACATTTGTCTGCTTTCATCTGGGAAGCCTGACAATTATCTCTGCTTTATTCTCCTCATCCACTCAATTTTTTTTGCTTCATTCTAGCTATACTCCTTATTATCTTTGCTTTATTGTAGCCACCCTCTCTATTATCTCTCCTTTATTCTTGCCTTCTCCTCAATTATCTCTGCGTCATTTTAGTCACCCTCAGTATATTCTCTGCTTTCTTCAAAGTATCCTCGCAAATAACTTTGCTCCCGAGCAATTATACCAGCTTCATTTTAGCCAACCTCACAATAATCTCCTTGCCCAGTCAGCTGGGGCTGTAAAATACTCCGACTGCATCTCTGCAGATAGGTAAGACCCCACCAACGAGTGCCCTGGATATGACACTAAACAATTCGATGGTGAGGTTGCAATAATTCTGGAGCTTTGAGGAATGCAAAGTACACCTTCATTGTCATCGCTCCCAGGTCCACTCTGCTCTGGAGTGGTAGCGCCTGATAGGTCTTATTTATGAGTCAAGTAGAACTAAACTGTGTACTTTTGCTAAAATGAATTGCTTGAAATAATTATGTTTTGACATATAAACCACATACTTATGCTAAACTGATTTGTTTGAAACGGAACTTATATTGTATGCAAAACTGAACTGCTTGAAATAGATATGTTTTTGATATTGAAACTGTACTTACGCTGAACTGAATTTTTTTAAATAGAACTGTTTTGACATTTAACTGCGCGTAAGCAAAAAACATACTTTTACAAAACTGAATTGATTAAATTAGAACTATTTGTCGAAACTGAATGACTTGAAATAAAAATATTTTTTGACACTGTACTTAAGCTAAGCTTGAAATTGAAATGTTTATTTGTATAAAATTGGATTTGGCATTAGATAAAGGTTGATATGGCATAAAACCCAAACAAACAATCAAATAAGCAAACACAATAATCTCTGCTTTAATCAAGGCAACTTCTCCCTTCATTATATTAGCCACCAAACTTTTGTTTTATCTCTCTATTATATCTGGTTCATTCTAGCTACCCTTTCTATCACCTTTGCTTTATTCTAGCCACCCTCTCTATTTGCTTTGTTTTATTCTACTCAGTCTCTCTTTTATCTCTGCTTTATTCTAGACAACCTCTCTCATATCTGCTCTATTCTAGCCACCCACTCTATTATCTCTGGTTTTATTCTAGCCTCTCTCTCTCTCTCTCTCTCTCTCTCTCTCTCTCTCTCTCTCTCTCTCTCTCTTATTCCTATTTATTCTCCTCACTCTCTGTATTATCTTTGATTAATTCTAGTCACCCTTTCTATTATCTGTGCTTTATTCTTCACGATCTATCCATATTTATTCTCTCCAATCTTCCCAGAAAGTCTTGTTCATTTCCTTTCCGCAGTATTTGTTATGTCTTCTTTATTCTCTAGATCTATATTTCCTATCTTCTCTCTCTAACTGTTTCTGTCTCTGTCTCTTTCAGTCTCCGTCTGTTTTTGTTTTTTTTTTACCTTGTCCTATGACCCATTCATAAAACCGTTCTTCCTTCTATGGGCATTAAATACAGGTCTGTGCTGTGTTATATATAGATTTCAAGCTTTGCATCTGTTCGATTCGTAAGACACGACACGCTCTGAGAACCCCGGATGAATTTTCACCATTCAATCCCAAGCACTCGATTTTGGCAACACTATTTGTAATTTCCTCGCCTCTGCGGTCTTCTGCAAGCCATTCACGGTAACTGAACACCCAGCCTTTAACACCGTCTCTGTCTCTTCAAGGTTCATTGACCGAGCAACCAGCAGGTTTCATTGAATAGCCATCCTGTCTAAAAGCGCTAACAAAAATTTCACTTGCCATCGTTTGAACTTTAATGGACTGAAAAAAGTAATTGAAAAACAGACATTCAGGATTATAAACAAGAGAGAAATAATCTCTGGTTGAAAGGTTATTATATAATGAAGTTGTCACACACAGGTGCACTCAATATAAAAAAACAGAAATATATATATATATATATATATATATATATATATATATATATATATATATATTGTCATCCACAGACATATTTGTTTCGTTCTATCAGAACTCATCAGTGTTGCTAGACGGGTTAGATAATGAAGAGGGATGCTATATATATATATATATATATATATATATATATATATATATATATGGTCACCCTCTTTATTATCTTTGCTTTAATCTTGCCTCCTTCTCTTTTATTTCTATGTATTCCCATCACCCTCTCTATTATCCCTACTGTATTCTATTCACCCTCACCAAATAAGAGATTCGAATTAGCAAAAAAAAAAAAAAAAATTAAAAGAACTACGAAACCTAAAAAAAACATAGCAGCGAAGAACCCTTAGCATACATCTCAACATACAACAAAAATAGCCCAGAGCTATTCATAGAAATAGAAAAAATCTCGAGCAACTTAAAAACTATGACAGAATGAAAAAATACTAGACACAACTCAAAGCATAAAAAGCCAGATACAACCCGGATTCTAAAAAATCCCTCTTGTTTATTTAGAGAACAAACGACACATGGACTCACAAAATGCAATTATAAAGGGTGGGGAGTAGGTAACATAATAATGGAAAGAAAAGCCTGCACCATGGAAACCCAAACACAACACTCATAAAAAAATATTTAAGCTGTAATTCAAAAAATCAATGTTGCAAGTCTGAAAAAGTGTACATAGGGTCGACGCTAGCTCTAAATAACAGAATATCCTAAAACAGAAGCAATATTAAATTACCAGAAAATAGAAAACTCTATATTTCAAAACAACTTCACGAAAGCCGTAATATAATGTTCCAAATAATGCCAATATACCAAACTGATGATTACACATTACTCCAAATAAAAGAAAAATAACATAGTAATTTCAAACCTACAATGAACAAACACACACAGAAACTATGAGAATGACTCGGGGAGGATTGTTTGTAGTCATTTGGACTTTATGGTAAATCAACTATCATAGATTATTAAGGGGGAGAAGAGAAAGAAAGAAAAAAAAACTGAAAGTAAATACTCATACATGGATACAAACACTCATGCATATACACACTGAATCTACTCTTGTAAACATTTAAAAGGTTCCCACGAACAAAGTTCGTCACGAAAAATTAACTTCAACTTTACATTCACAGACACAAATACAGGAATTAAAAAAAATCACAACCCGATGAAAACAATCACTACAATAAAAACCAAAAGGAAAATTCAAATTAGCCATTACCTTCCTGAAAATGTGATTAAACGTCAGAAACACGTGTTGAAGAAAAATACATGACCTAAAAGCAAATTCACTTGTGGACATACTCGTTTTAAAGTATTTACTTTTTTTCTCTCATTGGACTAACGAAAAAATTATATATATATATATATATATATATATATATATATACCATCAAGTCATGCTGAGAGCCGCTATCGGCTCTTGCACATGGTAAGTTCTCAAGACGGCATTTCATGTTCGCACAGAGCTGATTAATGTAATTTTTTTTTGATCCGCCATAAAGGTGCGTTAGTGTATAGAAAATAAATTGTGGAACGTCACTAATGAGTTCGTCCTTATTTCTCCAGCAATCTTCAGCATATATTCTTCGTCTTGCTTCAAGGGTTTGTGTGATGGGAAGTAAGTGGTCGTACAACTAAGTTTTGCAGGGTGTTGCTTACTCAATTCGTTTTATACAGCACGCAATATCTTTGTATAGATCCCAACGAGCTTTTTCTACAGGGGTTTCGTTAAAGTTTACGTGGTGCAAACCTACTGTAGTACCGATATGATAACAGCTCGAGCAAGCAGATCGTATTTCCATATGGTCATGAATAGCAGTCCATGTTGATATCTATTTCCGTAGATGAGATATTACTACTGAACTATATGAACTGCTTGACTGATTTCCGATGAATACAAATTAATGCAGAGATGGAACCATTTTGATTATAACAAATTAAGTTTGTTTTGTCTGGGTTATCTTAGAGACTCTAGCTGCTCGCTTTAGTTTATCATATTTACCCAACCCCTCCGCTCGGGCAGGATATGACACAAGGTCAATTTTTTAAACGGAGTTCAGGTTTGAGTTCAGAGTTTTCCTTCTCCTAGACTAGTAGCCTCACCAAGGCTTAAGAACCTAGTCTGCCCTACTATTTACCCATAGCTGGAAGGAGAATAATTGGATTCATACTTTTCCCAAGGGTATTAGTGCGATGGGAAATGCAATCAGTCTCATCCAGGATTTGAACTCGTGTCGCCGAGTCCATTTCCTGCGATGATAACCATTACACCACGGGCTTGCTTTAGTTTATGCAGCCGAGATTCAGCTTGAGTAAGTTTATGTGTTAGAAGCGCTAGAACATATTTTTATTCTGCATAGGTAATAGTTTCTTCCGGATATTGTTTGATTAGAGATGTAATAAAAGAAAATGGTTTTACACTAAAAGGAAAAAAGCAAGAATATGTATTTATGGAAAATAAACTGATTTCTTTACAAAAATAAGTACTATATTTTGTACAAAAAAAAAAGCCTCGAGAAGCAGTAATTTTTGTAACGGTTTATTTGCCTAATCGGTGCTTCCGCGATTTTTCTTGTAAATTTCATTGAGAATTCGCTGATGATATTTAAGTTGCCACAGAAAATTTGAAGGACTAAAACCCAAAATAATATAAGAAATCTTTTCCTTGCTAGACTGTTTGAAATACATTTTAAACCAATTAGAATCGTTGATTAACCATTAACTTTTTATCTAATATCAATCCGATAGCTAATCGATGAAATACATAAATCTTCAGTAGATTTCCAGATTCTTTCAGTAAATCTACTCCAAAATTCATTTCTTTTGAGTGAAAATTTAACATTCTGTTCCTTCAAGTATGCATTTAATTTTAACATCGCTTAATTATTCTAAATTGAACGAAGATAGTTTGTTGATATACATACTCGTACTAATATTACAAATTTTCCCTTGCTGACATTTTTAGCTGCATCTGCTCACTTATTAGGCCATAAATATACTTTTCCTACTACATAGTGACATTTACACTCAAAAATATTAAACACAAAAAATATATTGACTAGATGTTTATAATGCAAACTGTTTCATTTCTTTCTTGTCATGTAAATGTTGGAGAATATTATACAATTTAATGTTGTCTTTTCTAACAAGAAAAGACAATAACAAACTTCTTAACTCAAGGTAAAGAAATATAAATTATTCAATCATTTACCCATTTATTCAATATATATATATATATATAGACAGACTATTTCGTTGCATCACAACCCATCAGGGCAGCAAGACACGAATGACGCTTCAAGCTGGGATTGAAACCCGCTCAACTTTACGTGAAACATCGTATCACCGCTCCGCCAACAGTCGACATACGTCAGCTTTGGAATGATAAGGTATCATGTAGTAGCTTTCGCTCGTTTACATTATGCCTTACCGGATACTAAGAGAGTTTCTGCAAATAGTCCGGGAGACTACCTCGCGTCATACCAACAACTCAAAAATGGTACTTCAGGCTTAACACTCATCATTATATGGTGGGGATCAAGGGTAAGTGGAACCATCTATGAAGGGAAGAGGCACCCTCCCTTCACCTCGGTATAGTGGCTTTTGAAAAGCGAGCGTTTGCGTCGCCCTCGACAAGAGTCGGCCAACTTACAACTGCATATATATAATTTTAAACTCACATATATATCCCAACTGCTTAAATTCCATGTATCTTGAAACATCTGATTAAGCAGAAAAGTTAATGTAATCACTGAAAACGTATTGGCTAATTCCGATTAAATTCTATTAGTTAAACCACACTGATAATGGCTGAAACAGCAAATTTCGTTAAATGACACACTCTTTTCTTGGTATCAACCATTACATTAACCAGCCAAATGGAAATGTGGCTGTTGAATAGGTCCAAGGAGATTGCTGGATATGATATGAATCATCTGCTGGTGAGGTTCCAGTGTTGGAACTGTGGGCAATGTGGAATACCTTTTCACGGCCATTCCTCCACGACCCACACAGAACTGGAGTGGTAATACCTGTTAGGATCCTATGTATGAGTCAAATAGAACTATTTAATCAGTTAATATACTTGAAACCATTTTACTATGTTTAAATAAATGAGAAATTAAGAATAGAATTATTAGCGGTAATTAGAAATACTTGAAATCATTGAGTCCATATAGAAGTACTAGTATTAGAAAGAAATACTAAAAACCAACAATCCCTGTGAAGAAAACTGACGTTTGACTTGTTAAAAATAATGTTACCAACAAACTATTCATTTACAAATTATATACGTATATATAGAATTTGACATTGAATAACCAACAAAACTCAACCAACCAACCAACCGACCAACCAACCAACGTATAACATTATGAGTCATATGACAAATTTAGACTCATGTCTGCCTCTAGAACTGTGAGGATATTTGTAGGCTTTTTTTTTTCTTATTCCGAATAGGAAACTATTTGGATTTTTAACTTTTAATATAAAATCCATATTGCTCAACATATAATCTACAGAGTAGATTTTTTTAAATGTTTACGGTGTATTTTTTAAATTCTTTTTTATATCGTTAAATTTTTTTTAGTAGATACTGAACTCAAAAATCCATGAACTCTTACGTTTATGAACATCTTCAATTACTCACACCAACTCTAAATCTAATGGCAGAATCACAAGTGTAAAAGTTTACAAGAAAACAAGAAGGAAGCATAAGTGCTGTAATGGTTACCATCGTAAAAAATGGACACGGTGCCCCGTGTTCGAAACCTGGTTGAGGTTGTTTGCCTTACACAGAGCGCTAATACCCTTCGGAAAGGTAAGATTCCGACTATACGTCTTCCAGCAATTGGTAAATATAAAGGTAAGCTGGTATTTTGAACCTTGGTTAGGTAACCAGTCTTGGAGAACTCTGAATTGAAACTTGTTAAACACCACTTAAAAATGACATTGGAAATTTACTAAGCTTTTTGCTTAGATGTAGCACAAGGCCATATGAAAGGGGCACCCAATGAGACTCGAACTCACTCGTGTAGGTTTGCTCACTTAAAAATGACATTGTGTCGAATCCTTCTCTTGAGATGGTTTCGGCTAAATACGTACAAGTAAACCACAAGCACTGGACACTAAAGTTTGACTATTAAAAATATGCTGTAAGTAAAATAATTATTTTTATGAGTGTATAGCGTTTTATCTGCCGTTTCTAAAAGGCACTCAGACCAATAAATACTACATTCTTGAAACTTGTTACATAACACTTCTCTGCATCTAATAAAGAACTTTTAATTTTTTATCCAGAATTCATTGACTAAGCAATGGCTGTACGTTCGAATCAGGTGGTTAATTAATGGTAACGTTAGGACTAGTCATTTGCTTTAATGGTATATCAACCCTTGATGGTTATTTAATGCCAAATCCAGTTCTTACGCGTATTATAAATAAGTTGATAGTTTGCTGGTAACTTTTTAAACAAGCCAGAACTCATTTCTATGTTAATACATTTTTGTACTCTCCATGGTTGAAATAGAGTTGTTTGAAATATATTCGAATTCGATAGAACCATATATGAAAAAACTCTCGAGAATCAGCTATATAAATATGTATATATGGATGTAAAATTTACGTGAATCTCGAACCTCAAGGACAAAAATAACCCTAGACGGATTAACACGCCGTTGAAATCAATCAATAGTGTTTTATCAGAGAATATTCTTATTTTTCTTCCATTGATACAGTAAAGCACGGGACCAGATAATTATTTGGGGGACAGGAGAATTTTTTGCTTCGATCTTTCAAGTAAAGTAGATCTGCTAGCTTTGAAAAGTTTCGCTTGACATTCTAAATATACTAGGCAACTGTTGAAGTTGAAATACCCCAATTGGCGCACCCTCCACCTTTTGCTTCCTCCTCCACGATTAATTGTATGGTAACAAGCTCGACGACGAATACACCTCTGTTTGTCACTGCAGGCATTTTCTAGCATGGTTTATTCACAGGGATGCTAATTGCATTATCAGCGAGCTACGATTTTCTAAATCAAGTCAAATGGCACACTTATTGAAGAAGCAAGTCGCCAAACGAATGCAGTGGAGCAGGTGTTTGCTGTATTTTAATTAGATGTGTCGGGGGATTAATCAGCGAGAAAACGCGTTGTCTGTTCAAATACTTATAGAAAAGACCCTCTTGAAAGGAAAGAGAAGCAAAGAGAAGTTGGGTGGGTGGATATTTCGTTTTATGGCATGTCAACCCTTGTTGGGTTATTTTATACTATTTACAAAGGTTTGCTTAGTTGTGTCACGCATTGCTGTTCAAATAAAAAGTACCTTGAAGACTATGGAGTACCGCGTGAAAATCGAACTCACAAATAATAGTTTGTCTCTCAAGCTTGTTAACTTCTACAATTTGCTAGGCACCATGATTGGGTTATTTTCCTACGGTATAAAGTCGCCGCCTAACCAAAGCTAAAACTATTCTCTCCAACAATTTACTCAGGGCTTGGATTGGGTTGGTTTCTTGGTTGTTTTGTTTTATGGCGTATCAACCTTTATTGGGTCATTTAACGCCGAATTAAATTTCAAACAATTCAGTTTAGAATCAGCATAGTTCTTGTTTACAAAGAGTTAAATGTCAAAATAGTTCTATTTCAAGCAATTCAGTTTAGGATAAGTACACAGCTTTGTTCTATTTGATAGAACCCTATCAGTGCAAGAGTCGATCTGGGAGCGATGAAGATGAAGGGGTACTCTCCATTCCCCAATGCTCCAGCATTCCTGTTATTTCACCATCAGATTGTTTAGTTTCAAATCCAGGACACTCGCTCGTTAATGTCAAATGCAGGACACTCGTTGTTGGGGGTCTTACCCCTCAGCTGATAAGCAGTCAGTGTATTCTACAGCCCCAGCCGATTGGTGAAGGATTGGATTGGGGAAAAATAAATGGATTAAATTCCAAAGATCATCAGCATGAAGTGAAATACAAACAGCTTCGACCAGGATTTGAACTTGTGATTCCTTTTCCTACAATTATACCTGTTATGCTAAACGCTAAAACAAGTGCACAATAGCAGGATAGGTCAGTTTTATTAAGCAGTTTAAATCTTGTTTGAATTCAGATTTTGCCTTCTCCTGTTATATAATTACTGAATGATATTTTTTTTATTTAATCATTTTCGTTATTATATCTTATCATTCGGTTTGGTTGGGCTTAGAACTCTTTGGCTATTAATGCAGGTGTTCACGCTCGCACGCGAAGGATGTGGCAATCACAAATGTCATGATAAAAACCCCAGATAAAAAATAGGACAGGGGTGTGAATGACGTCAGGCCCGGAAGGGATGGGCTGGGAATTTTGGTGATTTTTGAAACAAAGCACTTAGTTGAGATTTGAACTTGGACGAGGCGAGTTGAGATTCGGACCTGGGCGAGGCCAGTCGAGTAGTGGACTACGGAATGCGCAGTGCATTTGTTGGGTCCGTTAGTTGAGATTTTGACTCTAGGTCGAGAATTCAGCTGGGGAGTTGACTGTGAGCGACGTCGGAACAGTCAGCATAGTAAAAAATGTGTCTCTCTCTCCTCGTGTCGAAAACCTAAACTCAAGAAGTTAATAAACGTTTCGTACTTGAACAAAGAGAATCGTCAGTGTTTAGGGATTTCCATGCATATGAACATTTTAAATATTAGTATATTTTGGATATGCAACACGCCTAGACTAATTGTCTAACCAAGGTAAAAGAACAACGGCTTCTCTAATATTTACCCATAGTTGAGATGGGTAGAACAGATGGAAGGGTATTAGTGCCATATAAAACATAATAGTATAAACTCGAATGCCTTTTCTATTACTAACAATACAAAGTGTCGCTTTACAATCAATTTTATCAAACATCCATAAATTTTCTAGCCCAAAAGACTGGGGCTGTAGAATAAACCGACTGCAGCTCTGCAGAGGGGTAAGAACCTCGGAAAAGTGTCCTGTTCATGACACTGAACAATCTAATTGTGGAGCTCTTGTTCTGGAGCTTTGGGGAATGTGGAGTACCCATTATTGCTATTTCTCATAGGCTAACTATTGACGCGGAGTGGTAGCACCTGATAGGGTCCTATTTATGGATCAAAGAGAACTATTTAGACTGAGTGCAAGCAAATAACTGATATTTAATTGAATTGTTATTAAAACATTGCGATAGTTGTAACCATTTAACTTTTGGGATATTCTCGTGGTGTAATCTTTAAAGCGATGGACACCAGAATCGTAGTAAGTTTGAACTCCAGTCACGCTATTCCGTTCCCGTTCGTATAAATACCCTTTGCAAAGGTATGAACCCCCTTATTCTCCCAGCTATGGGTACACCGACTGAAATAGTACACCGACTGAAATAGTACACCGTCTTACCCCTCTGAAGAGGGGTAAGACGCCCCCAACGAGTGTCCTGGATATGACACTAAAAATCTGTTCATCTAGAAGGATGGTTTTGGCATTAAATAACCGACTAAGGTTGATATGCCATTAAACAAAAAAACAAACCAATCAACTTATCTGACTTATGGTTTTGCCAAATGCATCTTTTTGGATATATTTGCTGCTTCTAGGCAGCAAATATGTTGAAGAGCAAGTTTGTCATGGATGGACGTGGATTTTCACCAGAATTCCCATAAACAATTATGATCAGACGTTTTCCCATTCAGAAGATTTTAGAGTATTGCTCTGTGCGATTCCAGATGTATTACCGTCTCAGAGTCTCCTTCGAGTCCTTGCATGTTAAAAAATGTCATTCGACTTTTTTAGTATGTTCTTTCTGTTCCCACATCTTTATCTAAATTTTTTGCTTCATTTATATCTAGTTGTTGACTAATCTTTGTGCATTTTTCATCTACTTGAGGGTAGAATTTTCTTTTGATATTTTTGAATATCTTGCTTTGATTTTGCCCATTTGGCTGGGGCTGTAGAATACACCAACTGCATCTCTGCAGTAGGGTAAGACGCACCAACGAATGTCCTGCTATGACTCAAAAAAATCTGACGGTGAGGTTCCAGTAATGCTGGAGCTTTGGGGAATGCGGGACACCCTTTATTACCATCATTCCCAGGTACACTCTGGTTCGGAGTGGTAGCACCTAATAGGGTCCGATCAATGGGTTAAATAGGACAAAAATGCGTATTTATGCTAAACTGAACTATTTGAAATAGAACTGTTTTTTGACATTGAAATTGTTCTTACGCGAAACTGAGTTGTTTGAAATGGAAATGTTTTGAGATTTAACTGTGTGTAAACAAAATCTATTCTTATACAAAATTGAATTGGTTTAATTAGAACTATTTGACTAAACTGAATAGCTTGAAATATTTTTTTTTACAATTAAACTGTGTACTCATGGTAAAATGTATTGCTTGGAATAGAATTGATTCTTCGAATGAAAATAAATTTCGCATTAAATAACGTACAAAGGTTGATATGCCATAAAACCCAACCAACCTACCTGTTTTGTTTGCATTGCTTGGCCCTGTCTCAGTATCTTTTGACTCTCCCATTTTCTATCGATATAATTTGATTTATCACTTCGGGTTCTGTTGTCAAACCTGGCTTCTGTTTTGTTTTGGTCTTTTTATACCAACATATCCACGCGTGTTTTCCCTGCTTAGCTCTTTCGCTTGTTGTCACAATTTTTATTCCAGTCCTTCTCATTCAGGATTCATATTTCTGTTCAGGTTCCTTAAGGGAACACATGTTTTAAAGAAGACGAGCTTCACGCCTGCATAAATAAGCTTGTTTAGTTCAGTGATAATGCCTGTTGGGATTTTGGTTAATAATTTGTTTACCATTTCAATTTCTATCTTATCTTTTTACTAGTTTTTGTTCCAGAGGGAACGTAATGTCATCTTATCTTCAGTCATGATTTTCTATATTAACATTACATTTATTTTGTCTTCAAGCATTAACATTTATTTTCTGGTGCTTGGGTCTGCGAGATTTCGGTTTTCAGTATTTTGCGTTTCAGGTCGAGTAGGTGACTCTTGATTTCAGTATTAAGTGCTTTGATACGTGAAGGGGGAACTTGGCTATAGTCTTCACTCCTTATTTCTCCAGATATCTCTGTTATCTCAGGGTCCGAAAACCAGCCTTTTTTAATATCATTCTAGTTTGGTCAGCCTGTCTTTGGCTTGTTTAATTAAACCCAAATGATTCTGTCCAAATGTCTGTCATTCTTTTTTATACACTCTTTGTGTTGGATTGCTCTTGAAATAACAATGAAGTACATTTTGGTGACTTTTCTAGTATATTTTTTCGTTGATGTCACCTAATTAAATAGTAGCTTTTGTCGTTGTTGTGTAATTGAAATTATGACAACCAACATTCGCAGGATGTCGATCGGATTTCTCGTGTTGGCTATATAGGAAGTACCTGTCGATCATGGCATTCAAATTTTTAATCTGATTCCCCTGTTGATTTGGTTTAGGATTCGTCATTTTTTCATGAATAGGATGTGGCTATATCCGAGCAAGCAGTTATTTATTGTTTTTGCTCCTATCACAGACGTCGTAACCTGGCATTCTTCTTTAAGTGTGACAAAAATAAAATAAAATTAAAGAAAAAAACAACCATTACGGTTTAAATCATACTATGTTTGAATTTAGCAGTCACTTTAAAAAATCTATTGCATTTGAATCTTCAATCGTTGCTGAAGCTTAATTTCTTGCGTTGATCGTTTTACAACTAATAATACTGTTTTATTGTTTAAATCCAAGCCATTTTGTGGTATCCCACAATCTTTGCTAAACTTTCGATGTATATTCTAAATTACTTTCATCCTCCCTATCTATCTGTTTTGTTTAACGGCTTTTTGACTTGAAGAGAGTAAAGGAAATTGTTTATACTAAAATTAATTTGCTCTCTCTCTCTCTCTCTCTCTCTCTCTCTCTCTCTCTCTCTCTCTCTGTTTCTTTAAACGCAACGGTCGTGTCGATACTCCTATATAGATACACTACATGGACGCTGACTAAACGGATGGAGAAAAAGCTTGACGACAACTACACAAGAATGCTAGGAGCAATTTTGAACAAGTCCTGAAGGCAGCACCCCGCAAAGCACCATCTGTACGGCCACCTACCTCCCATCACGAAAACTATCAAAGTTAGACGAAACAGACATTCAGGACACTGCTGAAGAAGCGGTGATGAGCTCATAAGTGATGTTCTCCAATGTACCCCCTCACATGGCCGAGCAAAAGCAGAGAGACCAGCTCGAACCTACATACAGCAGCTCTGTAAAGATACGTGATGTAGCCCTGAGGACCTACCAGGAGCGATGAACAATAGGGAGGAGTGGCGAGAGAGGGCCAGGGATATCCGTGCTGGTGGTATGAAAAGATGATGATGATGATGATGATATAAACAAAGGAAAGCATCAAATTTTGCTTCGATAGCAGAGATTTTTGAAATGTTTAGAAACATGGAAAAGTTCAGCATATCAACGAAGATAACAAATTTATAAAGTTTTAGGTACATATTATTATTATTTTTTAATTATTATTATTATAAAATAAATGCATTGCAATAGCTCTGGATTAAATTTCATTATATAAAAATTGTCAATAAACATCGACTCGACAGAAAGGAAAAAGCTTAAAAATTAAAAGCCTATGGGGAGAATTGTTTCAGATGCATACAATCTCATTAGTGTTGCCTGTATTACAAATCGGAAAGGACATACACCAAACGCGAAAACACATTGAAAATTTTAAAATGATTCATCTAATTCTAAATCTTTTTTTTTTCCTTTTTTGTCTTTTCCATATAAGATAAAACCTGAAAAATGGGAATATTTACTATTATTATAATGTCATCGTCATTTTTCTTTTGATGATTTATATTAATTTATAAACAACAAATAACTGAACCTTATTTAATTTTTTGTATATCCCCTGATTTTTATAAGTTTTAGTAATGCAACATTTACTAACAACTTACTTTTTTTGGTCTTGAAATGATTGCGATAAGGGAGATAACTTCAGGGGTGAAAGTATGATTTGCAAAATTTTCAAGTTAATATATATATATATATATATATATATATATATATATATTGTGGAAATGACAATAAAGATGAAAACCCTAATTGATAAAAAACAGACTATTTTGTTCTATCACAATTCTTCAGTGTGGCTAGACACGCAGGACGTTTCAAGCGAGGACTGAAACCTACCCAACTTTTACTTAGTATCTTACCTCTCAGCCACTTGCTGATATACTCGTACGTCACTTCTGGAATTATAACGAATAATGTATTAGCTTTCGTTTGTTTACATTTTGCCTTACTGGATAGCAGATTTGCATTCTGTGAATGGCAGCCGTTATATATATATATATATATATATATATATATATATATATATATATATTGTTTCACGATTGTTGATGTGACTTGAAAGCAATTTTGCTTATTCACTTTCATCCCCAGAATACCTTAACATAGTAAGGTTAATACCTTGCTTTCTCAATTCCGTTTGAAACAAACAGACACAGAGATGTAATATCATTAGATAGATAGATAGATAGATAGATAGATAGATATGCTGTTTTGATCGTGGAAGACTTTAAAATATTTTCGTACAAATGCATACACTACAGAACTAAACACAGTTGTAAAAATATGCACACCATGCCTAGATATATTTTCCCCAGTTTCTATGTATGTTAAACATTTTAGTCGTATTTACACACAAGTACATATTTTCCCAAATACACCAACCTACGTAAATGTATAAACTCTGCCCAGCGTGGTTTTGATAAAAGGA
The DNA here is from genome assembly GCA_963585895.1 of Sepioteuthis lessoniana. Classification (NCBI taxonomy): domain Eukaryota; kingdom Metazoa; phylum Mollusca; class Cephalopoda; order Myopsida; family Loliginidae; genus Sepioteuthis; species Sepioteuthis lessoniana. Next base: position 68,818,976 of record OY757923.1, on the reverse strand, counting down.
AAGAACCTTTTCACTTAAAACATTTAAAAACACAATTTATCTTTTATTGATAGTTTTGTTTGTTTTTTTGTTTTTTTGTGCTTGGAGAAACTTTTATTGAAATTGAAGATCATGTGGATGGCTCTCAAAGAGAGAATACAAAGTTAAAAAAGAAAGCTAATGGAAGATGGAGAAAAAACTCTTTTCCAGAGTGGCAGAAAATGTTAAAAGAGAAACAATCTTTGTGTTGTCTCTAAAACTAACTTATTTCGAACACACAAGAGACTCGTTGTCGACAGGAAAGAGTATAAAATATCTGCTGTTTTCATATCCATTTGACGCTCAGATTGGACATTTTTGGAGAAGAAAGAGACTGAAAAGGAGAGAAGACAAGAAAGAAAGTTAGAAAGAAAGAAATTCAGAAATAAAGAAATGAAAAATTTTCTGAAAGGAGGACAGAGAGAAAGAAGGGAACAGGTTTGAAAGGAAGGAAAGAAAAAAACGAAAAAATAAGATTAGATGGAAACACGAAAAGAATTGAGGCACGGTTAAATTAAAAGTAAATTTGGCGTGACCAGAAGGTTTACTTTTTAATATCTTCTACACCGAAGTATAAGGGAGGGCACTACTCTATTCCCTGGTTTGCTCCACTTTACCCTTGGTCCGTAACTTATAATGCTGAGTGTTAAGCATCAAGTACGATTTTTGAGTCTTTACTATGAATCGACCTGGGATTGAACCCCAGTCTCCCGGATCACAGGCGAACAAGTAAAAGAAAGAAAGAAAGAAAGAAAGAAAGAAAGAAATACTTCGTGAAAGGAAAGAAGAAAGGAATTTTGTGCTAAACCAAGATCAATGTGATTAATATGAATGAAGTAAAAGAAAAAAATATTTGATGAAAGGAAAGAAGAAAGGAATTTTGTATTAAACCAAGATCAATGCGATTGGTATGAATAAACTAAAAGAAAGAACGGAAAAATAAAAATAAAAGATAGGAAAGAGGGATAGAAAGAAGGTAGCAGGAAAAATTACAAGGAGCATAGAAAAAATGAAGATGGGAGAATAAATTGAAGGGAAGAGTGAAGGAATATTGAGTTGAAGCAAGATTAACTTGATTAATATGAAGATTAAGAAAAAGAAAAAAAAAACGAAAGAAAACAATAAAAGAAAGAGAGAAAGAATTTCGACAGGAAGAAAGACGGGAAGAAGAAAAGGAAAAAGTTTTTTTTTTTTCAATTAAAAGTAAGTTTAATGTGATTATTTATAAACAGTTTAGAGTAAATAAAAAGAAGAGAACTAGGATAATATTTGACAAATTTTGTTTTATGTTGCACGCACCTCGCCCAGAGCACCTGGTGTTAAAAAGTAGTCACTCACCAGATGATTGAATAGGCTTATCACTCCTTAACTTGTCTGATGCAACGGATCATCGTGACATGACGGTAGAAGGAAGATTCAGTTTTATGGGAGATTATAGAAATTAAGCAGAATTCATTAGTCCTAAAAAGAAAAAAAAGATTGGGGAAAAAGAAAAAAGATAGCTTTTTAAGTATAATCAAAGTAATAATTGAGAATTAGGTAAATTAAAACAAAAGAAAGAAAGAAAGAAAGAAAGAAAGAAAGAAAGAAAGAAAGAAAGAAAGAAAGGGGAAAAAAGAAGAGTAAAAGAAAGATTAAATAGGAATAAAGATTAATGCACACAAACTAAAAGAAATAAACTATAAAAGAAAGAAAGAAAGAAAGAAAGAAAGAAAGAAAGAAAGAAAGAAAGAAAGAAAGGATGAGAGAGGAAGAAAATAAGTGAGCAAGAAAGACTGAATTTGAAGAAAGAAAGAAAAAAAGAAAGAAAGAAAGAGGAAGAAAAGAAGAGTGAAAGAAAGATTAAATAGAAATAAAGATTAATGCACACAAACTGAAAGAAATAAACTATAAAAGAAAGAAAGAAAGAAAAAAAGAAAGAAAGTATGAGAAAGGAAGAAAATAAGTGAGCAAGAAAGACTGAATTTGAAGAAAGAAAGAAAGAAAGAAAGAAAGAAAGAAAGAAAAAAGAAAGAAAGAGGAAGAAAAGAAGAGTGAAAGAAAGATTAAATAGGAATAAAGATTAATGTACACAAACTGAAATAAATAAACTATATAAGAAAGAAAGAAAGAAAGAAAGAAAGAAAGAAAGAGGAAGAAAAGAAGAGTGAAAGAAAGATTAAATAGGAATAAAGATTAATGCACACAAACTGAAAGAAATAAACTATAAAAGAAAGAAAGAAAGAAAGTATGAGAGAGGAAGAAAAGAAGCGAGCAAGAAAGACTGAATTTGAAGAAAGAAAGAAAGAAAGAAAGAAAATGAATAACAAGAATCTTATTAATGACTACTTATCAAAAATATACTTCTGGAATGCTGAAGTTATTTTGCGACGACATTAGTAGTTGCCAAGATATTCACGACGCTAGAGAAAAGGAAAAGATGGCTGACAATCGACAACAGCATCTTCGCTGTTGGACAATATCTCTGGTGACTTTCATGTCATAATATTCTATGTCATATTTTTAATATTTCGCCTTTATGTTATCTGCAATTATCAATCACTCAAAGAAACGAGGTTTTATTAATTAATTAACTCAGGGATCAACTGCTCAATTACGAGGTCCGTTTAGACAGTGATATTTTTTCTTTTTTTTTTTTTTGTTGTTTTTTTCTTTTTAATAGATTGGCAACTCTGATTGAAAATCAACGGATCAATACTGACTAGAACACTCGAATAATAACTTTCAAAGATTTCATTCTCACCTTAGCAGTCTTAGATTATTACATGTGCGTTTGGTCTGGTTTCGTTTCTTTGTTTGATCTGAACGTCAATTGGATATGAACACCGCAGATGTTTTATATTCTTTACAATCGACAATGAGTCTCTTGTGTGTTCGAAATAAGTTAGTTTTAGAGACAGCACAATACTCTCCAGGGTCTCCTCTAAGTGTGTTTGATTAAGTGTGTAACTATAATTGAACATGGGATCAGATTGTATGTCATCCTCAGAGACAATATGACAAAAACATTTAACAAGTTAATACAAACTTATCATCCGATCCAGTGAAGGGCACAAAAGTGAGGTCTCCTGTCAAATTTGGCCAACTTTTTGAAGTGCGATAGATAAGCGACTAATCAATGTTGATCGGTTGATTTTCAATCGGGAATGTTGTCACTGTCCCCCTACTCACTCGATTTAAATCCTTCTGACTATTTCCTGTTCCCAAAAAAACTTCTATCTGAAAAAACTGTCAGTTAAAGACTTCCAACACTGTTTCTAGGAGCGGGCACAATATCTGCGTCGGTGGGTGGTTTCCTCAGGATCTATTTTGAAAGAGATTTATTATAAAGTCAATATGAAGAATAATTTTACACAGTTTTATTACTACATACGATTTAATACCACCCCCATTAACAACAATTTCATGCCACCCCCATTAAAGACAATTGCTCATGGTTTCCTGCTCAGCATTGTAAGAAATAAACTCGGCCACCCTTATTTCAACTCCTGGATGTGGGTGTTTGCATTTCACAACGGGTTAATGCCCTTCTTCAACAACAGGGTACAGAAGGAAACTATGGAAAATTTTTAAAACTTTTTTTTTTGTTGTTGTCTGATTAGTCCAATTTTTGAAAAAAAAAATGTGATAATCTAAATTTTCATGATTAGCTTGATTATTCAACCACTTTTTAATCAGAATATTGCCCAATATAAGTGAGCAAGAAAAGAAACGACAAAGATTTTATCGTTTGCTTAACACCGAAACCAACCCAAAGTTTTTTTTTTTTTTTGTCTGTCGTATATAAGGCAGAAAAAGAATTGCAGAAAAAGACGTTTTTAAGGAAAAGGGGACGTGGAGGATTGAACACAAAACGAAAAGAAAGCTTTATAACTGCTCTAGCTCTGGCTATTTAGAAGAACCCCACAACGTCAATAAGAAAGCACTCTAATTAACTAGAAGTCCACGAGAAACCTGTGCAGACAGCAATTAAACAAGATCTAACCCCAGACCTTAACAGCCTTAATTACACTGTATGGGGCGTTTTAGAAAACAAAACAAATGCAACTTCCCATCGAAATATTGGTTCGCTTAAGTCCGCTATTACGGAGAAATGGAATATGTCTGAAGATTTTATTTTGAAGGCATGCAAATCCTTTCGAAGACGTATTAATACAATAATTGAAAAAAAAAATGACCATAATAACTAAATTTACTGTACTGTGTCAATCTTCTTACCTTGTTGTTTATTTTTTAAATTAAAATTAATCTTCTCTCATAATTGAGTTGTTTATCATTATACCAGAATACTCCTAATTTTGCTTCCGCCCCCTGTATGGATAAATAGAAGGGCAACCTAGGGTTTTTAGTTTTGGTACAGTAACCTATCAAGGAGAAAGAAACACTCTGAATTCAAACCAAACTTACTTCACCGTAAACTTACCTTGTGCCACATCCTATTCATGGGGGATAGTTTGCGTAAATTAATACTTAAAAAAACATTTGTAATCTGAGAAAGTCCTTGCAGCTTAATGGTTAAAATACTAGACTACAGCCTTGAAGCAAGCAAGTACGAACTTCAGTGGTGCTATTACGTTCACCTTCAGTCTAATAACTTTGGAAAGTGTATAAACCCCCTCATCATTCCAAATAAGGGTTAAATAAGATCACTGCTGTTCTCATACATGGATGATTTCGCCATTAAATAACCCATGTAGGTTAGTATGCCGTTAAACAAAGAAACCAAATCATTTGTGACGTGAAACAAATAAGATTTAGAGAAAAAATGAATTCTAAGAAAGTTGATCATTTTTTCATCCATTTTGTGTTAATGATCTTGGGAAAAGAATAAATTCATATTTTCTCGCACCAGCTATGTTTAAAGACTTGGGCAGATTGGGTTTTCAAGCCTTGAAAACAAACTGGATTCTGGAAGAAAAATTTTACTTACTCCCCCCTCTCACCAATGTTATCTGCCATATTAAGTCAGCTCTGGGATAGGAGATACAAACTGGCCAAATGTAACCGGCGTATCAACATAATTCATGTATAAAAATAATTTTCCATGGATGAAGATATCGAATAGACAAATTACTTGTTGATGTTTGCTTTGGTTTGGTTTATTGGCCCAGCGGTTAGAGTGTTCGCCAATGGCCCGGGAGACCTGGGTTCAATCCCAGGTCGAGTCATACCAAAGACTTTAAAAATGGAACTTGATACCACCTTGCTTAACACTCAGCATTATAAGGTACGGTTCAAGGGTAAAGTGAAGCAATCCTGGGAATGGAGTAGCGCCCTCCCCTACACCTTGGTGTAGTAGCTATCGAAAAGGGAGCCTTCGGGTCACCCTCGACTATGGTCGCTAACTTTACTTTACTTATTGGTTATCTTATGTTAAAATGGGATTCATTTTGAGTGTGAAATTATAATCCCGACTGTATTTTCTGCGTTTCGTTATGATTATTTTTCAAATCTGATTTTTAATTTGACTATGATCATTTCATTCTACTTCTACTGGTATAAAGCATCAAATATTTACATTTTATGTAAATAATCTATACAAAATCATATTATTTACAATAAAATCTTACTTTCCATAGCCCAAGTACACAAATGGATAAAGTTCGGCATTTTAACACAGATACATTTTGCGGGGAGGTACTCCTTTGTAGAGGATACGGCCAACGAATTCTAACACTTGATGACTAGGCCCTTCACCTATCTCGATACATTTTGAACATCTTTATGGTATATATATTTATATATATATATATATATATATGTGTGTGTGTGTGTGTGTGTGTGTGTGTGATGGAGTGAGCAAAATATATAATGATCTTGCAGGATTAATTAAACATAATTAGCGGTAATTAAAGATTAAATTACATGCTTTATATTGGCTTTGAAATATCATCTGAAGTTTTTTTTTTTTAATTCACAAATCATATCTGAGTCTAGGATTAAAAATTAAGTTTAATTAATTTGATTTTTTTTATCTCATTGAATTATTATAATTTTTGTTTGATTTTGTTTTTTTGTACAGATAAACCCATTTGCATTTTAATTTGGTTCAGGCTATTTAATGTAATATCAATATACTATAATGCCAAAATTTGATATCAACATGCTATAATGGAATATCAACAAGCTATAAAGCGAAAATTTTATCTATTTAGAAATGTTTGATCACATTCGTAATATATTTTCATTGATTTTAATTTGATTATAATAATAATCATTTGTTTCCACAGTTATATAGTATCAAGTATTTCTCCCCAATACTAAAAAAATTATATAGAATTATATGATTCGTCAAATGGATAGACAGTTCTCCAAAGTCCCTGAAGACCGAGGTTCAATCCGAAGGTCGGACTCACAAATGGTTCAAGATACCTCCTTGCTTAATATTCAGCATTATAAGGCGTGTATCAAGGGTAAAGTGGAGCAATCTAAAGAAAGGATTACACCTTGGTTTATTAACTATTGAAAAAGGAGCCTTTGAGTCGCCCTTGACAACGGTCGCCACCTTTACTTTTTATACGGTTTAAAGTAACTATTCTGATTCAAAAATAATCATTTGTTTTCTCAGTTATATAACATAAAGTATTTCTGTTCAATACTAATGATTTATATACAATTATATGGTCTAACAGGGAAAGGAGTAGCACCCTTCCCTGCACCTCGTTGTGGTACTATTTACCAACCCCTCCGCTCGGGCAGGATATGACACAAGGTCAGTTTTTAAGCGGAGTTTAACAGGTTTGAATTCAGAGTTTTCCTTCTCCTAGACTAGTTGCCTCACCAAAGCTGAAGAACCTAGTCCGTCCTACTATTTACCCATAGCTGGAGGTTATTTGCCCGAAAGTGAACGTAATAGCGCGACTGGAGTACGAACTCGCGTATTACGATTCCGCAGTTCATCGCTTTAACCATTACACCACGAGGGCACCTCGTTGTGGTAGCTATTGAAAAGAAAGCATTCACGTTACCCTCGACTAAGATCACCAAATTTACTTACTTACATAAATAGTTTAAAGTAACTATTCTTACTTAATAGTAATTATTTGTTTTGTCACCGTTTCATGGGTTCACGTATTCCTATGTAACACCTATAATTTGCTAGCAGTTATGTGGTTTTAAGTAACTTATAAGAAACAAACACAGCTTTAAGTTACAATTCTTCGCACAAATAATTTGCACAGTTATATGGCTTCAAGTATTCCCACTTTTTTACAAATACTTTTTAAACATATCAATTTTATCCTGAAATAGGATCCTAACAGATACTATCACACAAGGTTTAAATGTTGTTTAACAGAGAAAGACATCATGTATAATGTATAATCTGCTTCTTTTTTCTTTTATTACCCAAAATGAACGGAGTGCAAAACGGGTTAAACGTAGAAGCCAACAGGTTCGGACCGTCGGTTGACCTCTTCTCTTTCAGATCAAAATCTTTCTGGTTATATAGTATCCCAGATACCCACGCAATTAATATAGTCACGCCTCTCTTTGGTATGTCACCGACGCAAAATTTCGTGGTCTCTCGTTATCCAGTCTGCCTTCTCTACAATACACATGGACATGCCTCCTTCTAGCATGCCATCCACGTAAATACTCGTGGTCACACCTCCTCCAGCCTGCTGTCTACTCGATGCACATTGACGATCCTATTTCTAGCATGCCACCAACGCAATGTACACGCAATTTATACTAGAAACAACTGCAGTAAGTGAATCTAACCACTGGATGGGGTTTAGTGTTCCACCCATGATAATGCTTTTGAGGTGGAGGACTTACTTGTAACAGGTACTTTTTCCTCTGGGTCTTAGTAGACATTGGAGTAATAGCTATGAAGATGATTCCATTCTCGCAAAAACGCCGGTACGGAAGCCTCAACAATGGAGATAGTTGATTGGTAAACACGGGATAATACTTTTGGGGGATTCAAGTCCGAGCGTTTCCGTTTAATTTATCATAGATTTACAAATTCATTCTGTAAATATACTCAGAAGCTTTCTTTTGAGTGAAAATTTAACAGTCTGTTCTTTGAAGGATGCATTTGATTTCAGTATCGCGGAATTATTTTAAATTGAACGGAAATATTGTTTATTTATACATGCCCATACTAATATTTCCTTATTGCCTCTCCACCCATATTAGCACATAGATAGTATTTGTCTCCTATATTGTGACACAGTCAAAGATCTTTTACATGTACAAAATATACTATCAAGATTTTAAAAATGCATACCTATGCTTTGCATGCATTAACTATTCTTTCTTGTAATGTCAATAGTTGGCGAACTTAGTCAAGAGTGACCCAAAGGCTCCCCTTTCAATAGCGACAACACCGCGGTGTAGGGAAGGTCGCTGCACCATTCCCTGGATTGCTCCCCTTTACCATTGATCCTTACCTTATTTTGTTGAGTATTAAGCCAGGCGGAGTTTTTGGTATGACTTGACCTGTGATTGAATCTCGGTTTCCCAGACCATTGGTGAACATTCTACTCATTAGACAAATTAATCATTGGGTTAATGAGTAATGTAGATATTGGAGTATATTTATGCTCTAACTAGTTTCGTTTTTGTTTTTTTTTACAAGAGAAGACATGGTATCATTTACTTTTCAACAAACGTTTCACTGAAACTTAAAAAAAAGAAAATGTATTAAATGTTTATATCGGTGTTATATTCAATCTTTAACACATTCATCCGTTACACACACACACACACACACAAACACTCTCTCTCTCTCTCTCTCTCTCTCTCTCACACACACACACACACACACTAATTTAATGGGACCAAAGAGATGATAATCTAAAGGCGTAAAATCTGGTAAGTATGGAGGATGCGGTAAAGTCGTACACCCATATGAAACGATTATCTCCCTTGTTCTGATGCCTGTGAATAGTCGAGCATTGTCATGCAGAGGGAGGACATTATCAATTGGCAAATTGGGTCTCACTTCAGACCATCATCTCTTCCGCCAAATGAAAGGGGGTTTATGTGGCAAACATGCCAAGTGACAAAGAAATAAAAACTGCTATGATGAAAGAACAGTCCAAAGAACAGTCAAGAGAATTTTACGAGGGATACATTCTCTAATTCGAAGGTGAATGTGGTGGGGTAATGGATGTGACTGACAGAGGACCAGTTTCATTTGGATGTATGGTATATGTTCTTGTATTAGCAATTATTCCTGTCACAGCCCCTTTCATGTCCTCAGTTGTCTCATAACGACAGCTTCTAAGTTTTTCCTTGAGCTTAGGGAATAACCAAAATTCAGAGGGAGCAAGGTCTGGACTATAGGGAGGCTGACGAACTGTCTTGATGCCCATCCTGCTCAAATAGTCTGTGAAAAGGATGGAGTTATGGACTAGTGCATTGTCCAGGTGGAAATGCCACTGACCCGATTTGAAGGGTGTTGGCCTCTTCCGACGGAATCTCTTGCTGAACTCCCTTAAAACCTCAACATAGTATTCCTTGCAGCGCAGGTAGATCATGCCAGTGGTGTCAAAAAAAGGATCATCAAAGGTTTCGTGGGTGGATTTACACTGTCCAGTCTTCTTGGATCTGGGAGAGCCAGGATGCTTCCACTGGGAACTGTCTCTTGGTCTCTGGGTCATAGCAGTAGATCCAGCTTTCATCGCAGGTCACCAAAGCATCACGAACTGCAGGATATGAATTGATCAACTCGACTGCTGTCATGACAAGGTCTTTCTTTCTGATCTTCTCTGAGCACCCTTAGGACAAACTTCACGCACATCTTCCGCAACTTCAGTTCCTCGCGAATAAATGTGTATACAGTTCCCACACTGACATCAAACTGTACACTTATTGTCTCTATTGACACAGGACGGTCCTTATCCATGAAATTCTTTATTTGGCCAATCAACTCTGATGTCCTGTCTTCCTTACTCCTTCCACACCTCTCATCATGCCTCACAGACTCCGTGCCTTCCTTGAATCTCTTATGCCACTCAAAAACTGAGTTTCGATTCATGCAAGATAGTCCAAAAGCAGTCAGAAGCATTCCATATGTTTCTGTGGCATTTTTCCACGTTCAAAACAGAATTTTATAGCATATACTTCTTCTAAAGTGTCCTCACGTTCAGATTGCATTTTTGAAATTCACCAGCTGTGACAATCAAACTTTAGTAGGGTGTATTCCAATTGCTGCTGTAGCTGTTCATTTAGACCTGAAATCATAAAATAGTCAGTCATCTCATAAGATGTATAGCAATAACATACTGTATTTTCAAGAGTCTACGACAATTTTAAATACGTGTACAAAAAAGTCTGGAAACTTATTGAAGGTTATAGTATGTTGTCCTAAAAGATTACTTTGAAGGGGACTAAAGAGACACTGCCCTATGCAAGCCTTTTTTTCAGTTAACTGCAAATATCTCTATAATTTCGTATACAAAAAAGGTGTTCGGTGATATTCGATGGTATGAATTCAGTGTAACCGGATCCATCGGCAGTTGCAGTTACATCTATTTGGGAAAAGTGGAACTTCAAAGGAAGAATTAATGCAGGAACAAAATCCACTTGACTTTTCCACTTTCTTCTTGACATTCTTTGTTTTTTTTAAATGAAAAGCTACACTACCATGACGCGATTCAAATTTCCTTTTCATACGAAGTTTCCGGTTACCATCGCCTCCACCGATCTACTTGTCGTGGATTTTCACACGATTGATTTCACAAGAGCCGGGGGAGGCCTTCCGCTACAGAAAGAGTCACAAAAGAAGTGAAAAAGGTTATGCAATTTCGAGGACACATCTTCAACTTCAATCTGTACATAATTTTATTTTATTCATTCATTGATTTGCCAGAATGCTTTCTTTTTTCTGGAACGATCAACACACACACACACACACACACACATATATATATATATATATATATATATATAGAGAGAGAGAGAGAGATCATAGCCTTGTTCCAAAAAAAGGTATGGCTTTTTGCCGAAGAAACGAAAGAATATATATATATATATATATATATATATATATATATATATATATATTACTAGAATTAACATAAAGCGATTGAAGAGAACCTAGAGAAGGACAATTAATGTGAAGCAAATGAATCAACGCAAGATAAAAACGAGAACTGACATGAAGCAAATGTATTGATTGAGAGAAAGAATGTGAAGCAAGACGAATTGATAATGAGGGAGAATAAGAATTAGTGTAAAGCAAATGAACAGACATAGAAAAAGAAGGTGATTTACATGAAGAAAATGAATGGACCCAAGGAAAGAACGAGATTTAACGAGAAGCAAATGAATAGATGGAGAGAAAGAACAACAATTCACGTGAAGCAACGCAAGGAAAGAACGAGATTTAACGAGAAGGAAATGAATAGATGGAGAGAAAGAACAACAATTCACGTGAAGCAACGCAAAGAAAGAACGAGATTTAACGAGAAGCAAATGAATAGGTGTAGAGAAAGAATAACAATTCACGTGAAGCAACGAGATTTAAAATGAATAAATGTAGAGAAAGTACTAGAATTAACGTGATCAATGAGATCTAATGCATACAGAACGAGACTTAACGTTAAGGAAAATGATTAACGAAGAGGAAAAATGAAACTCAATGTGAATCAAAAGGATTTGACATAAATATAGATCGAGACTTAATGTGAACCAACAGGAATTGAAATAGAAAAAACGAGGTTTAACCAGAAGCAAATTAATCGACTTTGAGAAAGAAGGACGATTAACGTGACTCAAAAGGAAATGATGCAGAAAAATAACGAGATATAAGGTAAAGCAAATTAATTGACACAAAGAAAACGAGAATTATTGTGAGCAAAGAGATCTGACGTAGAGAGTGAACGATATTAACATGAAGCAAATTAATCAATGAGAAGAATGAACGAGACTTAACGTGAATCACAAGGAATTGACGGAAAGAACGAGAATTAACGTGGGTTTAAGGAGTGAACGTGGAGAAAGAACAAGAATCAGCATAAACCAAAAGGAATTGAAGTAAAGAATTAAGAAAATAACGGCTGGTGAGCTAACTATAATAAAGGAAAAATTACGATACAAATATGAATTTTACAATTAATAAGACACCTCCAGGTCACTTGATGATTTCCTGTGACTTCGTGTAGAAAAAGAAAATCCAACCCCAACGAAAAATTAACTTCTAGGTACTTCCTCTTTTGTCAGGGTTCTGCAATATATGTTGCATGCTCATATGCAGATGCATGCAGAATCATAACGACGACACAATAAAGACGAGCGACACAGTTCTTTAGAAAAATATACCTCTCACTTTATTTGAAAGTGTTCGAAAGGGTTACTAAAGGTTTTACTGTGAGAGGGAGTTGGAGAACTACAACATATTGACCCCCACTCTTATGGCCATAACAGCGTTTCTTTCCTGTTCTCCTGGGCTTTCCTCTTTTGACAGCCCGGCCGAGTCGGAGGTTAATATACAACAAATACAGCCGCTATGAAGGTAAATAAAAGTTTCTTACATTAACACCTGTTCTTTCAGGTATTTTATATGAGAGAAGGCAAAGAAAGCAAGCGAATTTACTTCTCAATGGGTGCCTTATACAGCTGGCTTTGTACCAAAATACCAAAATAAGCTATATTTGACAAATGACAAAGTGTTCCCTATTCTTGTTGGATCTGCTTAATTTTCATCGTTACAATCCCCACAAGAGAGCAATAGTTTTAAGAAATTTAAGTATAAGTTGGACAAGTTCAGAAATGAATGATAAAACAAAATTAAGACATTTTGGGGAACTATCGAACGAATTTTTCATAGAGTTATATATATATATACACACACACACACACACACACATATATATATATATATATATATATATATATAAACGAAGTTTCTTCCAAGGAGCGATTGTGTCAATATTATTGTATGGATAAACCACATTGACGCTGACAAAATGTTCAGAGAAAAAGGAAGACGGCAACTGCACAAGAATGCTATAAGCTATAAGGAACAAATCCTGGAAGCGACACCCGATGAAACAGCTGTACGGTCACCCAAGTTTCATCTCTAAAATCATCCAAATAAGACGAACATGACTTCCGGGAAACTGCTGAAGAAGTAAGGACGAACACATGAGTGTCATTTTCTAATGGACTCCTTCAATGGGCATGCCAGTATTGGCCGACCAGCAATAGTCCTACAAAAGCCCAGTGCAAACCCAGGCGAGGTCAGGAAGACCTACCGGAAGCGATGAATGATTGGGACAAATGTGGAGAAAGAGTCAGGGAAATCTTGTAAACTTCAAGTGAATTGCTGTCACTCACAATCCAGTGATAGACTATCAGCTAACACTAATGTATAAAACTCACAAGGAGTAATGATAATGTTAATAATAAAACCAGGATTTGTTTGGATTAACACACAAGAAAATACGATATGGGAAAACCCCAGGACATACATAAATTTTGTTTTAAAAATTTCACGTTCATGTACGACTGATTTGCCCCGTAAATGAGTAACTACCAAGAAGAAACAAGTATACCCGAATGGATGATAGAAGAAAAAGCTACTCTGACCCAGAAAAACCTCCAAATAAGGGACAGTATGAAACAACAAGTCTATCTATGATGTTGAAAATACGTGTCTACGAGTGTTGTTGAAAATACCTGTTTACCTATGATGTAGAAAATACGTGTTTACTTATGATGTGGAAAATATGTGTCTACCTATACTGTGATAAATACGTGTCAACCTATGATGTGGAAAATACATGTCCACCTATAATGAGGAAAATAAGTATCTACCTATGTTGTGGAAAATATGTCTACCGATGATGAGGAAAATACGTGTCTTCCTACAATGTGGCAAATATTTGTCTACATATTAAGTGTAAAATATGTGTCTGCCTATAATGTGATAAATGATTGTCAATGACTAAGAAAGTACGTATCTGTGTATAATGTGGAAAATACTTGTTTACTCATGAAGAGAAAAATATGTGTCTACCTCTGATATGGAAAATACGTGTCTGCGTATGATGAAGAATACCTGGGTCTTTAATACTGGGATTATAACAGATCTAGGAGAAGAAAACTCGTAATTCAAATCGATAAAACTCTGCTGAAAACTTCATATTGTGTTTTATACTGTTCATGCAGAGGGCTTGGTAAATGCAAATGAAATATTAACCATGTTAAGTACATGGAAAATATAACGGCACTTGTGAAAATGTGAAAAAGAACTGATGCATGCAATACGAATAAACAGTCGGGATATGGAATGGAATGGAATTTGGTATTAAAAATGTGCGCTACTGATAATGAAAAGTAGGAAAAGAGAACCAGCTGAAGAAATAGAACTACTAACTCAGGGAAGAATTAGAACACTTGGAGAGAAGTACGAATAAATATTGGAAGCTGACATCGTCTAAAAAGCGAAGAAGAAAGAAAAAAACAGAGTATTTCAGACAAAAAAGAAAACTTTTCGAACTCGATTTTTGCAGGAGGAATTTCATCAAGGCGATAATCACCTGGACTATCCTCCTTGAAAGATACTCGGGACCATTCTTAAAATGGACAAGGGAAGAACTTGGATAAATGGATCAAAGGACAACTACATTGCTGACTATGCACAAAGCTTTACATCCGTGAGATAACACAGATAGACTTTACTTATCAAGAAAAGTATGGGTAAGAAGACTCGCTAACATTGAGGATTGTGTAAATGCTTCAATACAATGATTTAAAGACTACAATAAAAAGACCAAAGAAGTATTGATTAATGCAGACAATAAAAGCTTTGACAGAAAAAAACCCCTCAAAAGCAGGAATTGAAGGATGAACAAATATATAGATATTTCGAGCGAAAAACGGGCGAAATTTCTAACGAAAAGACTCGGACATGCCTGCGTAAAGGAAACCTCAAGAGAGAAACTGGTCCTCTTATAATAGCAGCACAAAATAATGCCGTAACCTTCCATAATGTTAAAGCGAAAATCAGTAGATCTAACATAATTGCAAATATTGATCATTCAAAGAGGAAGTGAAACGATTAATAAGATGGTAACTGAACGCAGCCATCTAGCTCAAAGTTGTTACAAGACTAGGTATGACTTGGTAAGAAAGGTGATTCACTGGGAAGATTGAATTTTGACTTCAAGAAGATTGAATTTTGACTTCAAAGTGGTATATGGCAAAAAAAAAAAAAGAATCCGTCTAAGAGAATGAGTTTTTGAGATACAAATGGATCACTTAATCTAGGGCAGAAAACAAGACCTGAAGCTAATAAAAAAAAGAACTTGTCACCTAATGGATTTCGCCGTCCCGACGAACCACAGAAAGAATATAAAAGAAAGCGAAAAGAAAAAGAGAAAATTCTTGGACCTTGGCAAAGAACTAAATCATCCGTACAGCATGAAGGTGACGATGATACCAATAGTAGCTGGAACACTGGGAACAGTTCTCAAATGCTTGAAAAGGGAAATGCAACAACTCTAAATCAGTATAAGAATCGTCCAGAATACTGAGAAGAGTCCTGGATATTTGGGAAATATGCTGTCACTCACGTACCAGTCCACCAACTAATGCTGGAATGAAAAGTTCACAAAAAGTAAAAGTACTATCTCCAAGATTTGTTTTCGTTATTGATTTCAGGCAGTTTTATTTTGTTTTATTGATAAGGGGAATTGATGAAGAATAATGAACTCTAAAGCAATTGAATCCCTTAATATTTCAGGGTATAGATTCACCAACTCCTCCTCACGGGCAGCATATGACACAAGGTTAACTTTTAAGCGGATTTTAACAGGTTTGAGTTCAGAGTTTTCCTTTTCCTAGACTGGTTGCCTAACCAAAGCTGAAAAACAGTCTAGCCTGCTATTTACCCATAGCTAGAAAGAAAAAAATTGGATTCATACCTTTCTCCAGGACATTCATGCTATATGAAATGCAATTAGCCTCCAAGTTTTAAACACGTGTACTGTGTCCATTTCCATCGACGATAACTGTTACACAACGGGCACCTCCATATTTCGGAGTAATGCGGAGTTTAACAAAGCATAGTTTTCTTTCTATTTTTTTTTCTTGTATAGAATAGAGGGTCGTTGTCAGTTGACACTATTGCTATGAACTTTTGTCGAAGAGACTATATTGATTTATGTGCTGTTTTAATCATATTTCTTTCATATTTACTGAAATGAGAGTGAAAAAAGAAACATTACTTTCCATATGTATGTATTTACCCAACCCCTCAGGAGGTAACACAAAGTCAATTTTTAAATGGAGTACAGCTGGTTTAAAATCAGAGTTATTCCATCTCCTTGCCCGGTTGCCTTATCGAGGCTAAAGAATTCAGTTTGCCCAATTACTAACTGATAGCTGGTAGAACAAATGGCTCATGCCTTTTCAACAGCACTTAGCCAACAGCAGATTTTATGACGTAACCATTACGCTAAGCGCTTTTCATAAGCATCTTAGACATTAAAAAAAGCCGTAATCTCAATCGACATAAAAACTAAGGTAAAAATGAACGAAAAAAAGGAAAACAATTTCTTTAAATCATACATTTTTTTTTCGACGTAATCTGAGCGCAGTCACGTTTTATTACCATTACTGCCTGGTAAGGACTAATTGTGGGTCAACGATGTCTATCTGAGAATTATTAGGAAATAGTCACAAGGATAATAAGGGGGCTGCGGTTTGACAAGAATATTCTTATTTAGTTGTTTGCAGTATCTAGAATTCAATATTCCTTGAGTATAAATTTTGTGAGTTGGTTGGTTGGTTGGTTGGCTTGATTTTTATGGGATATAAACCTTTGTAGGTTATTTAAGGTCAAATCCATTTTTATGCAAATAATCTGTTACATTTCAAACAATTCAGTTTAATTGTCAAAAACATTTCTATTTAAAGCTCTTCAGTTTATTCAAACAGTTCTAATTCAGGTAATACAGTTTAGTATAGGTACAGATTTTGTTTACACAAAGCAAAATGCCAAAACAGTTCTATTTCAAACAATTCAGTTTAGTGTAAGTACAGTTTCAATATCCAAAACTTTTCCATTTCAAATAATTCAGTTTAGCATAAGCTCGCAGGTTAAATGTAAGTACACTTTGATTGTCAAAAACATATCTATTTTAAGCTATTCAATTTAGTCAAACAGTTCTAATTCAAACACTTCAGTTTAGCCTAAATATGTAGTTATATTTAACTATTTAGGGCCATATCAGGCGCTACCACGTCGGGCCAGAGTCGACCTTGGAGCAATGGCAATGAAGGAGTGCTCCACATTCCCCAAAGCCCCAGCATCACTGGAACTTCACCATCAGATTGTTTAGTGTCATATTCAGGACATCGTTAAGGGGTCTTACCCTTCTGCAGAGGTACAGTCGGTGTGTTCTACAGCCCCAGCCGACTGGGCAATACACAGTTAATGTCACAACAGTTTTATTTCAGATAATTCAGTTTAGCATAAGTACACTGTTCAAGCAGTTCTATTTCGAGCAATTCAGTTTAAAGGTCAAAGCAGTTCTATTTTCTATTTAGCTTAAATACTCAGTCTAATTACAAAATCAGTAAACCCAATAAACCACTGTTTAGTTCTATTAAACTCATAGAGGGGACCCCTATCATGTATTACCGCTCCGGGCCAAAGTTGACCTTGGAGAGATGGCAATGAAGCGTACTCTGCATTTTCCAAAACTCCAGAATTACTGGAAATTTACCAGCAGATTGTTTAGTGTCATATCCAGGATACTCGTTGATGGCGGGGGTCTTACCCCTCTGCAGAGAAGCAGTTGGTGTATTCTACCGCCACAGCCGACTGAGCCACAGGATACTCGTTGGGAGAGTGTTACTCTTCTGCAGAGAAGCAGTCGATGTATTCTACAGCCCCAGCCGGGTGAGCAACAAGACACTCGTTAGGAGAGTCTTACCCTTCTGCAGGGAAGCAGTCGGTATATTCTACAGCCCCAGCCTACTGGAACACAGGACACTCGTTAGGAGTGTGTTACCCTTCTGCAGAGAAGCAGTTTGTGTTTTCTACAGCCCTAGCCGACTGGGCCTCAGGACACTCGTTAGGTGAGTCTTGCCCTTCTGCAGAGAAGCAGTCGGAGTATTTTACAGCTCAAGCCGACTGGGCATATAAATTTGGCTAGGACAGAAAAGGAATATTTTGTAGAAAACTGGTTGTTTTAACTGTTATTAGTCAATTTAGAGCAAAATGAAAAATTAAAGAAATGAGTGAACATCCGTTTATAATATTAATTCCAAATCTTTTACCAGTGGTACAAGACACAAAGCTTTTTCAGATGTCCGAAAGAGTGTGGAAGATATATGTCCGGCCACTTCAAGAAAATGAGGATTTTCATCAGATCTGATCGATGTTTTACGAGCAGAACGACTGATGATTATTTAACGTCGATCAGCTGATTTGCCAACGGGGAAAAAATTTAATTACTTTCTAAACACAAAATCAACTGTGGTTGGAATGACTCACCGTGTACGAGATTTTAACAAAAAGAATATTCCAGTAAAAACACTTTCCCCGCTTTTATTATTTCTTTGACTCATTTCCTAGAGATGGTTTTTAGTTATCAAAGATCAAAACCTACTTACATGGTGTCCGATTAAAAGTTGGTAAGAAAAGTTTCTCAGTAAAGTTTCCCGGGGTCATAATCTTCATTTTTATTCATGCCCTATCGGCGAGGATTTGAATATGCTGGACGTATCGTCTGTTAGGTGGTGCGCAAGACTCCACTCAAGCTTTGTGATTAACATATTAAACTCCATTTGATGATGTGACTACTGTTCTAGAGATTTGAGCAATGTGGAGTATGTATGTATGCAAAATATTTGTGGAGTATGTATGTGAGCAAAATAGTTGGGTAGATTGGGCTCTCTAGCTTTGGTGGGACGACCAGGTTTGGAAAAGGAACAACTCTATATTTAAAATCTAAGGAACTTTTGAAAGGATAATTTGTGGCAAACTGCTTCACCATTCTTCTGTTATCATCATTGTCATTATTCCCAGGTTCACTCGGACTCGGAATGGTATTTCCTGTTAGGGTACCAATGTATAGGTGGAATGGATCAGTGTCAAAATAATGGATTGAAATACCATTGAAATCAATCAGTTAATCTGCTCTCGGTATTTATTTCCCAAATGAATTTTTTCTGAGAGTGATAGAGCAGATATCAACATTCTTTTCATAATATTTGTCTCAGGAGTTAGGTTGGAAAGTGCATCTAAGTGAAATCACTCGAGGCTGCAGGTTCAATTCCCAAAACAGGTAAGAATAACTATGAATACTGACTATAACGTAATATCTGTACCCCATCAGGGTTAAAAGAATTAGAAGAGTCTACCCCTGTGGTTCAAATAAAGGGTTCAGTTTGATATTCTGAGTGGGCACCCGAAATCGACATGAAACAAAATCTACTGAAATGTTATGAGTATCATCATCATCATCATCATCATGTCGTGCGGCTAGCACGGATATCCCAGACCCTCTCTCTCCACGTCTCCTTATCAGTCATCGCCTCTGGCAGGTCCTCAGGGTTACATCCCGTATCATCACATAGCTGCTGTATGTATGTTCGAGATACGAGGTGCAAACAATAAGTTTCCAGACTTTTTCCTATGGGCACTTTTATTGATAGTACACACATGAAACTCTAGTCCCATTCAAAGTAATCGCCTTCGGCTGCAATACACTAGTTGTACCGTTCCAACAACTTCTGGAAGGCGCCATGGAAGTCAAGACGACTTCCATGTGTGAGCGTGTCAATGACCTTCGTCACAGCCTCTTTCATCTCCTAAATTGTCTCATAACGACAGCCTTTGAGCGTAGGGAATAAGCAAAAGTAACAGGGTACAAGGTCTGGACGATAGGGAGGCTGAGGAACTGTCTTGATGCCCATCTTGGTCAAATAGTCTGTGACAAGGATGGAGTTGTGGACTGGTGTATTGTCCTGGTGGAAATGCCACTGACCCGATTTGTAGAGTGCTTGCCTCTTCCGACGGAATCTCTTCCTGAACTCCCTTAAAACCTCAACATAGTCACCCTAACTCTAACCTTAACCCTTTGGCCAATCAACTCTGGTGTATTGACGTCCTTGCTCCTACTACACCTCTCATCATCCCTCGCAGACTCCGTGCCTTCTCTTATCTCTTATGGCACTCCAAAACTGATGTTCGATTCGTGCAAGTTGGTCAAAAAGCAGTCTGAAGCATTCCATACGTTTCTGTGGCATTTTTCCCAAGTGTAAAACAGAATTTTATTGCATATTGTTCTTCTAAAGTGTCGTCACGTCCAAATTGCATTTTTGAAATTCACCAGCTGTGACAATCAGGTTTTAGAAGGGTGTATTCCTATTGCTTCTGTACCCGTTCATTTTAATCTGAAACCATAACAATTGGTCAGTCATCTCATAAGATGTATATCAATAACATACTGAATTTTCAAGAGTCTACGACAATTTTAAATGTCTGTACAAAAAAGTCTGAAAACTTATCGTATGCACCTCGTATCAATAAGGATAAGGTCAATAGTCCGAATAATCTAAGTAATAATTTTTTTTAGTTTCATTACTTTTTACACTGAACTTGTATTATGTTCCGCCTAAAAAGGGTTATTAGAAATGTCATCACCCTAAAGTGGATATGGCATAATGTTTAGAGTGTTCACTAATAACTGGGGAGACTTGGGTTCCATCCCAGGTCGAGTCGTACCAAAGACTTAAAAAATGATACTTGATGCCTCCTTGCATTATAAGGTAAAGATCAAGGGAAAAGTAGAGCAATCCAGGGAACGGAGTAGTGCCCTTCCATACATCTTGGTGTAGTAGCTATCGAAAAAGGAGATCTGTGTGTAACCCTTGACTACGGTCACCAACTTTACTTTTATGATATAATTTCAGTCTCCCCATGTTATTCATCTCTGAGTGCATATTATTTACATCTAAAGGTTAATAAATGTTGATATTTCTATGGAAGTATCTTTAAAAGAAAAGCAGAACTGACATTACAGAGATTACTTGAGGAAGATTCATATGTGTTGTCAGGGATCAACTAGAAACATTAGAATTTTATCATAGAGGGACTCCCATAGAAATGTAAACATTTTTAAATATCCTGTACATTACACGCATTTCAAGGATCAATGTAATTTTGTATAATAACCTTATAAAAACTGCAAGGCAAGAAGAAGTGGTAAGGATATATCATAGGGTTGGCCTAGGACGTTAAAAACCTTGGCGTAAACAACGTGCCTTGTACCAGACAAAGCTAAGCTCAGTATACATCCATTACCAGTGTCTGCCTTAAAAGGATTCAACTACTGTAAGTAATTTGATGAAGAGAAGAGAAAAACGTACGAATGAATAATTCCACAAAGAGTGATGAACACAATGGAGAAAATGTACGTACGGATTACCGACAGGGCCATAATCAATAAACGAATAAAATATTCGAATAACCTTATTTTTAAAACATTTGCAGCTTCTAAACGAGATAATTTGCCAACGTTTGGGCGCACAAAAGAATTTTGCAACGGCCTTTACATCTATGTATAAAAAAAGAAAAATGTTTACAAAAATCAATATCAGTTTCGTGTATGAAGAAAGCTGGTAGTCGGGGAAAAAACAAGTTACGAAATCAACTCAGACGAGTATTAAACATGAAGTCGTACTTACATAGAGACGTCGACTTTTTTTTGCTTTTTCTTTTCTATTTTTTGTTCTTATATATATATATATATATATATATATATATATATATATATATATATATATATACTCGAGTAAAGAATGTTAATTAGAGGGTCTCTGATGATACGGGGTTGTATTTACGCTGTTGCGTAAATAATAAAGCTAAACATAAAGAAATCTAAGGAGATAATCAATATTCGATTACGAAAAGACACGTAGCTGATTTTGTTAATATTTCAATGTTTATTCACACCATTATCGGCATACTATATCCTTAATTTTTCAGTTAATATACTACTTTGGTCAACATTAAGATCACTGTGTAGACACACACACACACACACACACGCGCGCACACACACACACACACGCACACACACGCACACATATCTATGTATGTATGTATGTAAACACCAGCTATGGATAAAGTACTTGGGTAGATTAGGATATCAAGCTTTGGTGGGACGATCAGGCTTTCAAAAGGAAAACCTCTGATTTCAAAACCTGAGAATCGTTTCGAATATGTTGCAAACTGGAGGTTTATTCTTCTGTTATTATCAACTTGTCCAAGAAGTGTGGCTGCTTCTACTCAAAACCTTTTCTATAAACAAATCGCCTGTATAGACAGTCCAACGTTTCACATTTGTAACCGAACTGTTTAGCATTTCTCTGACTGGATAAATGATCTGTCCAATATATATATATATATATATATATATATATATATATATATATATATATATAAGATCAACTTAAATCGCGAGTCGGAATTCTCCTACAAAAGTTTCACCTTAACGGCTCATCAGGGAGTCTCGTACCGACCATATATATATATGTATATATATATATATATATATATATATATATATATATATATGTTTGTGTGTGTGTGTGTGTGTGTGTGTGTGTGTATATATATGTGTGTGCAATGCTCTTCATATGAATCAAGCTGTCGGTAGCCGTTAAACGAATATATGTAAACAAAAACAAATTTGATACATAAGCGTTTAAATTTCCCTCGCTCGCGCTAGTTTCCTCGTGGCTGAGTGGTAGAATCTTGGATTGGCGTTTGAGTCAATCGGGTTTCGATCCCAGCTTCGGGAATCTAACCTGTCAAGCCACACCAAAGAGTTCTGATAGAACGAAACAGGTCTGTCTGTGGATGACAATATATATGCTCCCCTACCCTAGTAGGGTTGAGCTCTCGAGCGAGGGAAAGTAAATGGCTGCCACTAGCGTAATGCAAGGCTCTTCATATGAATCGAGCGTTTGCATTGGCGTTTGAGTAAACCGGGTTTCAATCCCAGCTTCGGGAATCTAGCCTGTCTACCCACACTGAAGAGTTCTGATAGAAAGAAACAGAAAAACTACCAAGTTTTCACCTAAACGGGTCAGCCAGATAATTCTGAGTAAAGTGGAGTTGGGTTAAACAACATTTTACCATATTTACCAACCCCTCCGCTCGGGCAGGATATGACACAAGGTCAATTTTTAAGAGGAGTTTAACAGGTTTGAATTCAGAGTTTTCCTTCTCCTAGACTTGTTGCCTCACCAAGGCTGAAGAAACCAGTCTGCCCTACTATTTACCCATAGCTGGAGGGAGAATAATTGGATTCATACATTTACCGAGAGTATTAGTGCTATGTGAAATGCAATCAGTCTCGTCCAGGATTTGAACTCGTGTCGCTGAGTCCATTTCCTACGACGATAACAATTACACCACGAGAGCCTCCAGAACTACATTTAACGGCATTTTATTGTCATTAAAGGTTTTTGGACTATTGTCTTCATCATTATTGTTATTTCCACAACGTTTCGGTTGATATGACTTCCAGCCTTCTTCAGGTGTTTGTCGAACTCAGGAACCTACATGGAACTTCGAACTACGTCCTTTATTGAATCAACGAGGATCGCCTGTTCTGATTCCGTTAGCCATAACGTAACGGTTATAGGCCTTTGTTCTTAGGAGACAATCATCTCGTAGTTGCAGGTTCAATCCTGACTACGGGAAAGTAACATTTCAGGAATACTAAACACTTGTACCCGGTTATGGAAAACGGAATCAGAACAGGTGAACCCCGTGGATTCAATAAAGGACGTAGTTCGAAGTTCCGTGTAGGTTCCTGATTTCGACAAACACCTGAAGATGGCCGGAGGATATGTCGGATGAAACGTTGTAGATATAACAATAAAGATGAAGACAATAGTACTAAAAGTTATCATGATAAAAATCATCAAGCTCCGTCTCAAAAATTCAGACAACTTACATTTCATTTATTCAAAGGCTGCCCGAAAGAATAAAATAAGCATAAATTTTAAAAAGCAGATATCGTCCTTTCTCTATGAAGTAACCAAAATTTTATGCCTACGAACATAAAGCATTTCCTACTTTTGATTAAGTAAGTCATTGGGATTATTGTAGGAAGCTACTGCAAAGTTTTTCCTCCATGTATAAATTGCAATATTCATCACATACTAAAATTTACGGTATTATTTACACTCTCCAGTTTTAATATAGGAACTGCACGAAGGTTATTTTTAATTTCTCACACATAGTTAGATAAAGTAGTTCTGTGTCTATATAGGCAAAGCAACTACAATGATTGTAATATCTTTTAAAGAGCTCTTTTTTATCATTATTCCAACGTTAATATTGTTAGGACCGCTGCTATGGACCACTACCTTGTATACCAAACACACACACATACACACACACACACACACACACACATATATTTATATATATATATGGACGTGTGTGTGGTTAGGCAGCAGTCGTTCATTTAAGTATGTTTCATTAAATAATAAAGAGAAATTTTGTCTGCATAATTTTTTTATGATCCTTTCAAGTTTTCTGATAATTGTCTTAATTTCATGTTGGAATTGAAGATGAATTTCCCAAAATTGTCCCGTGCGTTTTCGGACCCTACGTAGGCCATCATCGAGGGTTGGTTGCTTGTGTAAGGTGTGTTTGTATCTTTTTTTAAAAAGTTATATATATGTAAATACAAACACACACACACGCACGCACGCACGCACACACACACACACACACACACACACACACACATAATTCCAAAAGAAAATCACTGAGTATGTGTAGATTGTATTGATAAATATATCTACGCACAAAATAAGAAATTATAGTTCTTATGAGGATATGAATTACCATCGCTATGTTAATAAAACCTGTAACATCTTTTCATGTGAAAGTACTTTCATTTACTATAAGAAACAAAGGTTCTGATGATGATGCCAGTAAACGTCACTATATTCTTAAAACCTGACACTGTATACAAGAAAGCAAACTATAAGATAATTTATCCATTGATGATAAATAGACGTAACTATATAAACAAAATCCACTACTTTCTTTCTTTCAAATCACCTCCGTAGAAAATCCAAAGGTTCACAGCTTTAATTAGATTGCAAAGACCTCGTTGTAATACGATATCATCTTTGATATTAGAATTTCGAAAATAATAACAAAAAGCGACTGTTGATTTGATTAAAAAATGTCGTTTATTTAAGAGTGTATCCATTCTATCAGTCTGGTGCAAGATCAGAGATTGAGAGAAAGGAATTGTATAGGTCTATGTGTAATATAATGGCAGAGGGATTTCGTTTTATGCCTTTGGGTTTAGTTAGGCTGAGAACCTTTCGGCTCAGCCCATGGGTTAGTTAGGTGCAAACTTGAGTTCAGGTGTTAACGCGTGCGCGGGGAGGATGTGTCGTTCATAGATGTCAAAGTAAAAACCGATAGAAAGGTTGAACAGTGGATGTGAATGACGTCATGCACCGGAAGCGCGGGCGCGGAGGATTTGGGGGATTTTGAAAAAGTCAGTTAGTTGAGTTGAGTCTTGCTGTCGGAAGAAGAAAGGTGACTTTCGCTTGCTCGCCGAGGCCTTTTCATCTGCCCCCCACCAACACGTGTTGGTGGGGCAGATGAAAAAGCCAGAATAGAAAGAATATGTATCTCTCTCCTTATGTCGAAGAACCTTTAAACTCAAAGGTAATCCTATTTACCAACCCCTCCGCTCGGGCAGGATATGACACAAGGTCAATTTTTAAGCGGAGTTTAACAGGTTTTAAATCAGAGTTTCCCTTCTCCTAGACTAGTTGCCTCACCAAGGCTAAAGAACCTAGTCTGTCCTACTATTTACCCATAGCTGGAGGGAGAATAATTGGATTCATACCTTTCCCAAGGGTATTAGTGCTATGTGAAATGCAATCAGTTTCGTCCAGGATTTGAACTCGTGTCGCCGTGTTCATTTCCTACGACGATAACAATTACACCACGGGCACCTCAAAGGTAATAAAAAGTTTCGTACCTGAACTAAGAAGTCGTAAGTGTTTTTTGTGTTTCGAGATTCCTATGTTATATATATATATATATATATATATATATATATATATATATATATATATATATATACGAACATTATGAACGTTTTGCGTACCGGTATGAATATGTCCATTTCAGGTATTCATATCTGGCTATGGTACATATGAACAGAGAGACCCACGATCCCTCTGTAGCTACCCCAAAAGTCTCTGTAAATCTCAACTCAACTTTCAACTCCATCTTAACTCACTCTCGATTCAAATAATTTTCAAATTGTCTAATTTTTATATATCCTAAAATTAAGTATAGCATTGGTGAAAAGTCATCACTGAATCATTGCGTCATCTCATTATGGTCATCACACAAGTCCCTAACTTTCAAAATGATTTTTTATATTATTACCATCAAACCTATGACACGACATGAATTTAATTTATTTCTTTTTGGCCTTCCTGCCTTCCTCAACTTTATTTTCACGTGAGGTGCTACTCTGGGCATTCCCCTTGTGCACGCGTTTGATCTTTCCCGTTTGACTTACATTTCTACTCGAAGACTTTAACTAACTTATAACTTTCCTAAATAGAATAATAAGATAATTAATATAATCAATCATCAATAAAATAGTTAAAGTAAATAATTAGCACCCTAATAATTTTACATAATACTGCGTGATCAACAGAAGAGACTACATACATACATACATACATACAAATATATATATATATGTGTGTGTGTATGTGTGTGTGTGTGTGTGTGTGTGTGTGACCTCTATGCACACCTATGAGTCAAGTCACTACAGTGAAGGTTGGGGTTGTAGTGGAAGTCGTATAAACAAATTTGTGATTTGTGGTATAGTTTGGTATTTGGTAGGTTTTTCATGAAGATTCACCAGGACTTTAAGATGGTAAAACAAGTGTTGACTGAACAAAGATGGATCTTTAATAAAATAAATAACAGAAGAAAATAAAATGATATACAAAATAGTTCGTATCACCGTTCAATCATTCAATCAGAGTTCTTTTTCGAAAAACTATCACGTGATTGGTTCTGGCAATATTTCTTAAATATATGGAACTTCTAAAAGATACAACATCATAATAATAATAATAATAATAATAATAATAATAATAATAAGAAGAAGAAGAAGAAGAAGAAGAAGAAGAATGAAAGAAAAAGAAAGAGAGAGAAGAGAAAAGAGAAGAGAGGAGTGGGAGAAAAGAAAAAAAAGAAAATATACAAACGTCATATGTTAATGAATAAATTGGGATTAATCATAGGTCAATTACCAGAGCTAACGGCATCAGCCGTAGAACATAAGATAGACATAATCTGTAAACAAGAACATCGATACACTCACACCGAAGATATCATGAAACTGGCAATGGATGGATGCTGGTGACTGTATCGGCATGGAAAAACTCTGTCAATGCGTCGGTAGGAGGGGTGGGAATACTTATAGGACCAAGAGCGCTAAAAACACTTAATAGCATTGAGAGAATACAACCTAGGATGATGGCCGCAACGTTTAATGGCAACCCCAAAGCAACGATCATCTCCTGCTACAGCCCTACCAATGTTAGCGAAGAAACCGAACTAGTCACTTTCTACCAGGAGCTATCCTCCCTAGTACGTAGCATTCCGAAACACAACCTGCTAGTCATTGGCGGAGATATGAATGCACAAATCGGGAAAAACAGAAACAACAAATACAGCCTACACAACACGTCAAACAGGAATGGACAACATCTAATCGATTTCATGATAGAAAATAGATTAACATGCCTCAATACAAACTTTCAAAAAAGGGAGGGAAAATTATGGACCCACACATACGCGAACAAGAGTAAAGCACAGATAGACTACCTCTTCATAAACAGAAAATGGAAAAATAATGCGATGAATTGCGAGGCATACTCCACTTTCGAGGGTGTGTCCTCCGATCAACGAATAGTCACGGCCAAAATACGTCTAAGCCTACGAAAAAACGCCACACAAACAGCGACAACTAAGCACTATGACTGGGCCCTACTTAACAACAGAGACATTAGAGACAAATATTCATTAGAATTAAGCAACAGATTCGAAACACTACAAAAGAAAACAGAAAAATTTACCCCAAATGACGAATATGAAAATTTTGTTGAAGCACACCTAGAGGCGGCATCAAAGTGTATCCCAACAAAACCTAGAACTAAATATAGAGTCCCTTGGGAAACGTCAGAAGTTAGAGAAAAACGTGCACTCGTGAAAACTGCCTCCAAAAGCTATCGGAAGAACCCAACAAACACAAATGCCAGAAAACTAGAAAAGGCACAATATCAGTTAGCAGGAATATATCTAAAAGAAAACGGCAGAATACATACAAAATCCGATAGATAAGATTAGAGACTCGGTGGAAGATAGACAATCCAGGATAGCCTGGCAAACAATAAACGAAGTAAGTAGAAGGAAGAGCACAGCCACAGCAAAATTGAAAGCTGCAAGCCAACAAGAAAGTTAAAAATGTGGGATCAGCATTTCAAAAATCTACTAGGAAGCCCGCCGAAAATAACGGATGAACCGATCACCAGAATTATCAGTAAGCAATTAGACATTAAATTAGGGCCTTTCACCAAAGAAGAACTCGACTCGGTTCTTAAAAAAATTAAAAATAGGAAAGCTGCAGGGCTGGACAGGATCACCCCAGAAGTGTGGAAGACTAGACAATTCGACGATATACTGCTCCGGCAATGCAACGCTGTCTATAGTCAAAATGGGATAGAAAGATGGATGAAGGGATGCATCCTTCCTTTCCCTAAAAAAGGCGACCTCGGATTAGCCAAGAACTACCGAGGGATAACACTTACATCCATAGCAGCCAAAATCTACAATGCCCTACTACGAAACCGCATAGAACCCAAAATAGACAACATCCTTAGGAAAAACCAAAATGGCTTCCGGAGAAATAGATCCACAACCTCACAAATATTGACCATCCGTAGAATCCTTAAAGGCGTTCGAGCAAAAAAACTTCAGGCGACATTACTATTTGTCGACTTTACAAGGCTTTCGATTCCATCCACAGAGGGAAAATGGAACTAATCCTACTAGCATACGGCCTACCAAAAGAAACCATAGCAGCAATAATGATCCTCTACGGAAACACAAAAGTGAAAATACGTTCACCAGATGGAGACACGGAATACTTCGACATTGTTGCAGTACTAGGAGTACTACAAGGAGACACGCTAGCTCCATACCTATTTATCATCTGTCTAGACTACGTGCTTAGAACATCGATCGACAAAATCAGAGAAAATGGCTTCGAGCTAAGAAAAGAAGCAAAAGGTACCCTGCAAAAACAATCACAGACGCCGACTACGCTGATGACTTAGCGTTACTGGCGAATACGCCTAATCAAGCAGAGACACTACTGAATAGTTTGGAACGAGCTGCAGCAGGCATTGGCCTCCATGTTAATGCACACAAAACTGAATATATGTGTTACAACCAAACGGGAAACATTACCACACTAGACGGAGCCTCTCTGAGGCTAGTGGACAAATTCACCTACCTAGGAAGTAGCGTCTCATCAACAGAAAACGACATCGACACACGACTAACGAAAGCATGGACGGCTATAGATAGGCTCTCAATAATATGGAAATCAGACCTGACCGATGAAATGAAGCGCAGTTTCTTCCAGGCAGCGGTTGTATCGATACTGCTATATGGATGCACTACATGGACGCTAACCAAACGGCTGGAGGAGAAACTTGACGGCAACTACACAAGAATGTTGAGAGCAATATTGAACAAGTCCTGGCGACAACACCCCACGAGACGCCAACTGTACGTCCACTTGCCTCCCATCACGAAAACTATACAGGTTAGACGAGCCAGAAACGCCGGACACTGCTGGAGAAGCAAGGACGAGCTCGTAAGTGACGTACTCCTATGGACCCCCACATATGGCCAAGCAAAAGCAGGACGACCAGCCCGAACTTACATACAGCAGCTATGTGAGGACACAGGATGTAACCCAGAAGACCTGTCGGAGGCGATGAATGATAGGGAGAAGTGGCGAGAGATGGTCAAGGATATCCGTGCTGGCGGCACGACATGAGGATGATGATGATATAGATATCGACCAAATGTTCATTGTCAGATCTATTAGTAAAATAGTTATATCCTGTGGCTAAGGAAGGGATGTATAGTGAAGGTTTTAAATAAATAATGTAGCTATCATAGACAAATATATATACCAAGAACAGGGGGAAGAGATTGAAAAAACAGGATGTAAGATTGTATGCATAAACAAAGGTATCAGGAAGAATATGTAAGAGGATAGAATTTAGCATGTGTTTAATTCATTACCCTAAAAGAAGTATAAAATATGTATGGAAAGATTATTAATTAAAGTTTGAATATGTTGTAGCTATTCAAAACTTATCAAGTATTTTAACTTTAACTTAAATAATTTGCCCACAACTGTCTCAAAGAAGTAATAATCATATTAATTCTTAGAAAGTAAGTAACTAATTCTATTTGACCGAAAATGGGACTCTAACAGGTACTAACACATCGAGTCATAAAGAACAATGAAGGTGTAATCCAAATTTCTAAAATCTCAAGCACTGGAGTCTCATTATTAGATGCATCTGTAACATTACCGTCCAAGTCCACGATACGGCCATGATATGAATATGTGAAATAGACATATTCATGCCGATACGCAAAACGTTCATAATGTCCATAACGCACATATATAAAATAGGAATCCCGAAACACAAAAACACTTACGACTTCTTAGTTCAGGTAGGAAACCTTTGATTACCTTTGAGTTAAAAGCTTTTTCGACATAAGGAGAGATATACCATCTTTCTATACTGACTTTTCCATCTGCCCCACACCCAACACGTGCGGCGCCCGTAGCGCATAAGTTCGTCTGTCATCGCCCCGGTCTCAATCTCAACTCACTGTCTTTTCTCAAATCTCAGCCCACGCTTCCGGTGCGTGACGTCACTCACATCCCTGGTCATATTCCTTAACTGGGATTTTTATTGTGACATCTCTGAATGACACGCCCGCTCCGTGCGCGCGTGAACACCTGCGCTCATGTTGCACCTAACTAACCCATGCGCTAAGCAAAAGGTTCTCAGCCTAACTAAACCGAAAGGCAATATATATAAAATGAAATCCCTCGGCCATTATATTACACATTTTAGTGTTATACCCGGGTTATTCGTGTTGTATAGCTATGACACAACTATACGTATACATATACATGCGGAAACATAATAAACAATAACGACTAACGAACAGACTTCTTTAGAAAAATATACCTCTCACACTTTATTCTCGAAAGGTTTGCGAAAGGGTAGTGTGTGAAAGGTGAGTTGGAGATAGAACAGACTGCAACATATTGACCCCCAGTTCCTCTTACTATAGCAGCACTTCTTTCTCACTCTACTGGGCTGCTCAACCGGGAGTCACTGAGGGCCGCAAGCCCTCTGTCTGGAGCTGGTTCTCACTGCCTCGAACAGCGACTCGAACTCCAACTGCAACTGACTTCAACTAACTGACTCCAACTAACTCAAGCCGTCTGTGGCACCTCGTTATATAATTGTTTGACTTCCACCTGTTTCTTGTGGGCGTCTCATCTGCATCGAATTCAACCCGTCCACAGGTCTAGGTGATATCTTTGACCGGATGTACCTGTTTCTTGGGTGACGGCTGGGTCGAGGGTCAACATGTTACATTCATTGAGTTGCATATTGACCTTTGACATACCCGTCAGAGATTTCTAAACAGGATGTTCCAGCTGTGCTAACAAGAGAATAGCGGAAGCAGATCACGTGAGTTGAGAGCCGGAATGAGAACCGGAAGGAACGGATAGGCTTTATAAAATTATTTGTACACAGATAACCATAGGAGGAATGGCCAGTGGGTCAGTCGGAAGGCCATTCAAATCAGTCAGATTCGGAAAACAGCCAGAGAGTGTCCAGATGTCGGGAGAGGACAGGCAACCCTTGGCTAAGAACCTCCCGTCAAAGAAGCAAAGACATACGGCCCTGAATATACACAGCATAGTTAAGGAAAGTCTCACTATAGCAATCCTCGGTCAGACTTAATTGGACTTCTGTGTCCGAGTCTTTTGTCTCTGTCTGTCTCTCTCACTCTTACAGTCAATTTCGACTCTTTCGAGAAATAAAGAAGAGAAGAATTATATTCTTTTTTTATAAAAAGATGTGTTATTTTCTCTTCCTTCCATCATTCCGTAATTCCTTCATTGTTATACAACAGCTGTGATAGTTGTTTGTATTAATTATTTCATTATCTATTTTGGGCGGACCACGATTTCTTCAGTTAGCGGTTGAGTTAGCAAAAATCTTTGAGCAGAAATGTATGTCAAATTGGAAAGTTTAAGCGTGTGCACAAGAGATCCGAACAGGAAGATCAAAAGTAAACAAAATAGTTTTATGTCTCGTCACAAGTTTGATTAATGAAATGAAAACATAAGGAAACTGGAAACACGAGTGCGAACACACAATATCTTACTGAGATGACATCAAACTAACGATATCCTGGATTTAGATACATAAAAATTATCGAATTTTGAAAAAAGCTGTCAATTAAAAGTTAGAAATTGGCGTTCAAAGAGTTCATTTGGTGTGAGACGTCGAACGGATAAGGGGTGTTTCTTAGTGTCTCTGTTCATTGACCCTTACATAGTCTGCCTGTCTGTCTGTCAGTCTGTCTGCCTCTCTCTCTCTCTCTCTCTCTCTCTCTCAATTTGTGCTCATATATGCAGTCTAAATATCGAACAGTATATCTGGATAATGAAGCGGTGATTTCTATAAATAAATTGGACATATTACAGTTACACCAATACGTTCCGGGGGTGTCTTCGTGGTGTAATGGTTAAAGCGATGGACAGCGGAATCGTAGTAAGCGAGTTCATACTCCAGTCGCGCTATTACGTTCACTTTCGGACAAATACCTTTGGGAAAGGTATGAACTCCTTATCCTCCTAGCTATGGGTTAAATAGTACCACTACGGTTCTTCTAGGAGAATGGCTTTGGCATTAAATAACCTACAAAGGTTGATATGCCATTAAACAAAGAAACCAAACCAAACCAATACGTTCCAATTAATGACTGTTAATTGTTGACAGAGAGTTCTTGTCTTTGAGTTGCCAATAACCAGGCAATTTGTCCCAAGGAATCAACCCGACTGTCAGAAGAAATTACAGATGGATTGTGTCACTCCCTATCTGTGGATCTTTCAAACGTAACGTGAGCACACAGGGGATTGTAAAACAGACTACCTGGAAAGGCATTTGGCGTCGTTACCAGGATAAGACCAAAGTAAAATACCGTGAAAACTATCGTATCACATTTGGAGCCGTTACCCAGGATCAGACCAATGATTATTATTACATCTAGTGCCACACATGTCGTACATTACGATATCACATTTGGTGCTGGTACCGATAACCGTGAAGCAGAGTGTTACATTTGTGGCAGTAACCACGATAATATCACAGATATCCCAGTCAACTGAACGAAAATCTTGGGGTTAAATCGATCTATTTAAAAATTAAGCGTGTTCGATTGGCCCTTTTGCAAATAAAAATATTAAGGAACAACGGGACAAAAATTTTAATATAAACGTCCAGTGTGATACTTTTATCTCAAGACATAAAATAACCCGAGAAATGTTGATATGCTTTTAAAATAATCCAGTCAAATGAAATGCTAGATACAGTCCTTCAATTACTCTGAAATAGAAATATCTATATCATTATCAGTTCTTGTTACAAGAGGGAATAAAAGTGGAAGTGGGTCGTCTAGTAATACCTACTCACATTCGATAATAAGAGAAACAAAAATAACTTTGTTTGCTTGTTTATTTGGACTTATGGCATATCAATCTTTGTCAGTTATTTAATGCCAAATCCATTTTTATACAAATAAGCAGTTTTATTTCCACCAATTCAATTTAGCATAAGTACACAGGTTTATTGTCAAAAACATTTCTATTTCAAGCTATTGAGTTTAGTCAAACTGGTTTAATTCAAGCAATTTAGTTTAGTATAAGTATAGTTTTTGTTTACACACATGTAAATATCAAAACTGTTCTATTTCAAACAATTCAGTTAAGCGTAATCACAGTTTCGATGTCAAAAAACTGTTCTATTTCAAATAATTCAATTTAGCATTCAAAAACAATTCTGTTTCAAGCAATTCCGTTTAGCCTAAATACCCAATTTAAATGTCAAAACAATTCTATTTCAAGCA
The DNA here is from genome assembly GCA_963585895.1 of Sepioteuthis lessoniana. NCBI lineage: Eukaryota > Metazoa > Mollusca > Cephalopoda > Myopsida > Loliginidae > Sepioteuthis > Sepioteuthis lessoniana. The sequence goes on along the minus strand of OY757923.1, from coordinate 68,784,658 downwards.
ATTCAGTTAAGCATAAGCACACAGTTTATTTCTATTTGACCCATAGATAGAACCCCAGCTGGTGCTCCCATATCGAGTCAGAGTGAACCTGAGAGCGAAGTCAAGGCAGGGGTACTCCTCATTGCCCAAAGCTCCTGATAGCTTAGTGTCATAATATGGACACTCATTGGGAGAGTTTTACGCCTCTGTAGAGAGATGCAGTCGGTATATTCTACAGCCCCAGCCAACTCACCAAAAATAGAATCTTTGCTATAGCTGTAAATATTATGAAACGTATCCGTAATTTAAAAAATAATTGCCAAAGTATTTTTTATTTGTTGATATTAGAAAATGGGTTAAAAGTGAGAATAATATCAGTTTTTTAAAAGAAATTTGTGAATATCTGTAATAGCAGAGAAGGATTTAATGTATACTGTGCTAATACAGGAAGCGGAAAGGATGATGCTTCTTCCTGCCATCGTCGTCGTTGAGTCGAGATATGAATAGTATCAAGGTAATACAGGATGTGCCGTAGATTTGATAGTTTTAGAATATCTGAGTGAAATCGAGACACCAAACAGAAGATAGATAGATAGATAGATAGATAGATATTTGTGTGTGTGTGTGTGTGTGTGTGTGTGTGTGTGTGTGTGTGTGTGTGTGTGTGTGTGTGTGTATGTGTGTGTGTGAGTGTGTTTGCACGTGCACACGCGTGCGGGAGTGTAAATTTCAATAGAACAGAATATATATACGGAAAATTGTATCCGAAAGAAAACAGTAAATGTTCGATAATGTTTGAAGGGAACTGAATAATGAATATTTACAGAAGGGGAAAGAGGTATATGACAACGCGCCTCTCCCTAGAATAAAGAGAAAAGCATAAAGAAAAAGACGGAGAATATTGAAAAAGAAAGAAAGAAAGCAAGAAAGAAAGAAAAATGGAAAAGGAAAAAAGAGAATAAAATCGAAAGAAAGAAAGGAAGGAAGGAAGGAAGAGTTACGCAAAAAATGAATCCGAAAGAAAGAAAGAAAGAAAGAAAGAAAGAAAGAAAAATGGAAAAGGAAAAAAGAGAATAAAATAGAAAGAAAGAAAGAAAGAAAGAAAGGAACGAACGAAGGAACGAAGGAAGGAAGAGTTACGCAAAAAATGAATCCGATAGAAATGAATAAATAAAGAAATAAAGAACAAAATAGAAAGAAAGAAAGAAAGAAAGAAAGAATAGTTCTAAGATCAAGTGTGATGAAAGTAAGATACTCACTAAAGTATTAAAACATCTGATTTTTGAATTTTTTCGTTTTGGAATATAACCATAAGTTATATGCAAACAAATTATTCCCATTAACTAAGAATAGTTAATTGAGAACATATAATTGCGTATAAATTCATAGTTAGGAATATTAGAAACCATGCAGAAGTGGTCCTATAATCTAAAGTCGATCTGAATACGTGATACCATATCAAAGTGAAAACGAGTATTTCTAGATCAAATTAAAAAAAGTGTAATTTCTTTTTATAAATGCGATGGAATATTGAAAATGAAGTCACGATTGTGAGCATTAGTCAGAAATGCTTGAAAGCAGTAAGAAACCTTCTAAAAACTGAAAAGAATCCTTCACTCTTTCTTCAATCGAAGCATCAATATAGTCATGAGTTTTTGTTACAGCTGCAAGTAAACGGGTTCATAGGTCATCTGATGAAAACAAACGAAGAGAAATCTACTTGAATTACTCTTGTTTAGAGAATAGATCACTTTGCAACTGTATTTGTCGGGTCTTTGTTCGCTCACAACGTCAGCATTGTTAACTAATAGATAAGAACAATCTATGATAAACTTGGACAGAGAGAGAGAGAGAGAGAGAGAGAGAGAGAGAGAGAGAGAGAGAGAGAGAGAGATGTCGTAACGAATGAGATAGATTGATAAGACAGATAAAAAATATATACGTAAAACAAACTGAGATAGATAGATAGCTATGAACTAACAAATAATAAGAACTTTCTCAGATAGATGTGAAAATGTCATACATACACACACACACACACACACATAAGTACGAGTATATATAAATATATAACATTATATATATATATATATATATATATATATACAAGGAAATTACATGTAATTGATAGTTACTAAAAACTGAGCTGAGTGTATGACATTGTCATTCCACAGAGTAATTCTACGCAATGGGATATTATTCCTTGAATAACAATTTAGTATTATTCCTTTTCTTTTTCGATAAATCGTATAAGGGTCATCGGGGGAGAGTGTGCACCGTTTTGAGGCCTCTCTCTCACAGCAAAATAGATGTGATAGATGTAAAAATTGTCATGCGTATATCGTAGTCGAGGGTAACCCGAAGGCTCCCTTTTCGATAGCAACAACATGATGGTTTAGCGGGGTTCTACTCGTTTCCCTGGATTGCTCCACTTTATCCGTGATCCTTACTTACAATGCTGAGTGTTAAGCAAGGTAACATCCAGTACCATTTTTTGAGTTTTTGGTACGACTCGAATTGACTCTAATAATTCAATTAAACATCAGTTATTTGTTTGCATACAGGGAAATGGTTTTAAGTATTGTAAATAATTAAACATTTCTATTTGACCAATAGAATTACATTTCAAACACTTCAGTTTACCCAAAGTACACAGTTTCAATGTCAAACCAGTTTCATTCCAAGCAATTCATTTAAGCATAAGTACACAGATTAGTTCTAGTTGACCCATACATAGGACCCTATAAGGTGCCACCACTCTTGGCCAGAGTGGACCTGGGAGCAATGGCAATGAAGAGATACTCTGCATTCCCCAAAACTCCAGCATTACTGGAATCTCACCATCAGATTGTTTAATATCATATCCAGGATCCTCGTTCCGGGGGCAGTGTTAGTCCATTGAGTTAGAATTCTGTCAATTTTAATAGATCGATCGATTGATCGATCGTTATAAACAGAATTTTTATATGTTCAAATAAAATTTCATTATTGTAATATGTAAAGGTATTTGATTAAAACATTTACGAATGAAAAAGATTTTTCCATTTATCAACCAATGAATTGATATAGCAAATAAACTAAATAAAATGTGTTGTATAGCCATTAACAACTAAACATACACATATGCATGCAGATACATAACGACGCAATAACGACGAGCGGACACACTTCTTTAGAAAAATATACCTCTCACTTTATTTGAAAGGGTTCGAAAGGGTTACGAAGGGTATTATTGTGTGAGAGGTGAGTTGGAGACTGAACAGAACTGCAACATAATGACCCCCACTCTTCTGGCCATAACAGCGTTTCTTTCCCGTTCTCCTGGTCTGCTCAACCGGGGACCTGGGGGCCCAGGCTCTCCTGGGACATTGTTCTCATTCCAGCATCTTCTCTCCAACTGACTTGAACTTCCTGTCGGTGGGGTTATATAATCATTTGACACCCACCTACTTCCTGCGAGCGTCACAATTTCGCACTCAATTCAACCCCTCAACAGTCAAGGTCGCCCCTGATCTCCTGATATCTTCAACCGGATGCACCCGTTATTTACACAGGTGCATTTCTTCTTTTGACAGCTTGGCCGGGGGTTAATATGTAACGCATGCAATAAATGGAAGAGTCGTAGTGGCATTGGAATTGAGATAGCCAAGTAAGCGAGTTCAATCTCAAGTAGAGTTATTAGTTTTTCTTTTCGATGTAATACCCAAAGGAAAGATATGGATCTCATTACCTCACAGTTATGGTTTAAATAGTATCATTGTAGTTTTTCGACAAGGATAGCTTTAGAATTAAATAACCCACGTATTTTGATTTGCCATTTAATGAAGAAACGAAACAAAAATATAACAAATTATACTTTTAAATTGCAATAGTTACTTTAAAACAGATTGAAATTTAAAGTTGGCGACCTTAGTCGAGGGTTACCAGAAGGCTCCTTTTTCAATAGCTACAACACCGAGGTGTAGGGGAGGGCGCTACTCTTTTCCCTAGATTGTTCCATTTTACCCTTGATACGTACCATATATTGCTGAGTGTTAAGCAAGGAGGTGTCAAGTACCTTTTTTAAAAGTCTTTGGTATGACGTGTCCTGGGATTGAACCCAAGTCTCGCGTACCATTGGCGAACACTCAACCCACTAGACCAAGGAGCCGATTTAAAACAGATAGTTGTGTATGAATTATTACAATTAGATCAGAATATGCGATAGCTTATATAAGTGTGTATAAATTGGCATTCGATAAAAATACTCGAAACCATACCAATGTTTGCAAACATCATATCATCGTCAAGTGCATTTTTCTAAATACAATGGAATATTAATAATATGATTATTACAATTAAGTATTTGAAAATTAATAAAATTTCGGCATGAAATGACCCGCGAAGAATTGATATGCAGTTAAATAAAAAACAAAACGAAACAAGACTAAGATTAACGAAACAAGAGTACATTTGAGGTGACACTGGTATTCCGGGAATATTTTCTAAATGTCACATATTTTTCGAAAATACCTTTTCTTTTTTTCACATTTGTCAATGTAATAACGCGTGCCCTGGTCATAAATTTGTTGCATTGTTCTTTAAAAAGAAAAGCTGTTACGGTTTTCGTTTGTCAGAGATAAACATAGAAACTAAAAGGAAATGTTATTTTAAAAATAGTTTCTTTTTTCTTTGTTTGTTTTTGCTGGGTTTTTTGTTTTTTAAGTAAAGATGCTTAGATACCACCTGTAGCGAAGCGGAAATAAAAAATGAGTGAAGGCTCATAGAAGAGTCTGGTGAAACAAAAGAAAAAAGAGTGGAAAATTAAATTTGATACAAGGTGATGCAAGGAACATATCATAATTTAAAAATAAAGAATATAGATGAAGAACGAAAAATGAAGAAAGAAAGAAAGAAAGAAAGAAAGAATGAAAGAAAGAAAGAAAAAGTGTAACGGAATTAAGATAGAAAATTGGGAAAGGCCGAAAGAGGAAATATACTGAAAAGGAAGAGAACTTCAGAAGTATGAAGAGTATGAAAAAGAAAGAATGAAGGAAGGAAAGAAAGAAAGAAAAAGTGTAACGGAATTAAGATAGAAAATAGGGAAAGGCCGAAAGCGGAAATATATAGAAAAGGAAGAGACCTTCAAAAGTATGAAGAGTATGAAAAAGAAAGAAAGAAAAATGAAAGAAATAGAGTAAAAAAGACAAAAAAAGCAAGCAAACAAATAGAATTAGGCCTAATGATGAGAAAGAAAAAAAGAAAGAAATACTTAATATAAAGAAAAACGATGAGAAAGAAAGAAACAAACAAACCTAGAATCAGGTATAATGATTAGAAAGAAAGAAAGAAAGAAAGAAAGAAAGAAAGAAAGAAAGAACGACGTAAAAGAAAGAAAGAAAGAAATAGGTTTTCCTTCGGTTTAGTTAAAGAGAGAGTAATAAGTTTTATCAGTGCACGGGGGCCTATTATGTATTAAGGTGGGGTTGGGATTTCAGAGTTATCCTTCGTCTTCTCTCACCAAAGGTATTAAGTCCAAACAGGCAAACTTTCTGGAGGGTAATTTGAACTTGGCTTGAACCATTGCTGATCCCCATCCCAGCACCATTTTTGCATCGTTAATTCGTTAGATATTACAAGAAGAGTTCGAAAGTTATGTCCGTGAATCAGTTCTACATAAATTACGAGATAGAGAAACGGCAATAACACTTTTAAATGGTGGAAGTTTCCAGTTCGTAAAAAACATTTATTTTCATCAGCGATTCAAAAAGAACCTGTACAACCTACTAGTGAAATAACATGGTTGTGTTTTGTAGCTGAAAAATTGCCCCATCCAACAGTCTTAAATGAATTCGACAGAAATGTGAACAATCAGAAATAACAAACACCCACTGTTAGAAATTTGGATGAGAGTTTGGTGCAATGGTTATCGTCGAAGGAAAATTGACTTCAAATCCAGGACGAATCTGTTTGAGTTTCATTTCGCTAATGACCTTGGGGAGGGCATACATCTATATCTACTACCTTCACCTATGAGTAAATAATAGGGCAGACTGGGTTCTTTAGTCTTGGTTTGGCAATCAGTCTGGAAGAAAGAAAATTCTGAATTCAAACCAGCTGTACTCTGCTTAAAAATTTACATTGTACCGCATCCCGCACATGGGGGGTTTGGACAAACGTGCTGTCAATTTATCCCCTGCCTACTTCAAAAATGAGGGTGTCCTAATTTAACAGTAGGCCGCATCTAATAGTACTTCTTCAATTCTGGTGATTTGTGGAGTGTGGAGAACTTCATTGCTATTACTCCCAGTTTCCCTCTGACCTGAGGTGTTAGTATCAGTTTGGGTCAAATAGAACTGTTACAAAATCATTCGTATTCGATTGGACCATATGTAAAACAAACCCTCTGCGGAAACCGATGACCATACAGCAAACACAATTCTTAAACCTTTCAGAATAAAAAAACATAGACAACTGACATGCCATTATAATTCAACTAATCAATCATAAACCGACTGTTCTCATATCCACAGTTTGGTATCTGAAAACAGTCAGAGACATCGATGAATTTCAGTGTGTTGTTTTATTGTCCATATGCGGTTTTTCTCGCATGCTATAGTTAGCAGGGTAGTTTCGAACTGTGGCAAACTAGGTCCTCTCAAAGGTGAACTTACACCCGAGGCCTTATACCAGACTGTGTAATGTCAGATTGCAATGAATATATGTGGAAAGCAATAAGAATAAGGAAAGAAATAAATGCAATCTTTTGGTGTCCATTGCTTTTAGCCCGATGCATGTGCCCGGCAAACATCAACAACCCCCACCCAAGCCCATTAGCGGAATTTATTTCACATCGACTTTGAACCCGATGTCATGCTCACCTGTCCGCCTCCAACGTGCAATTTTTAATGGTTTCTCCCTACCTACACACCAGCCCCTTCTTGAAATGCACTGTCGTCAAATCAATTCAGAGACTCCTTCGCCCCTTCGTTCGGTGCGGACCTTAGCTGAAGGGTCTTCTTAAAACTAACAACTGCCTTGCGCACTCTGGCTTGATAACTCCATCGTCTCTCGTCAGGAAAAATCGGCCGTGATTATTTGATTTCTCTAGTAATTCAAAGACTCATTAAACGTATCTCTCTCTCTGCAATCTCATTTCTACTTCCCTTTTTCTTTTCTTTCCTTTTTTTTTTTTTTTTTTTTTTTGAGATAATCTTTTCCTTTCCCTCTTTGTCGTATTCCCTTTTGTAATGAGACGTTAAATGTTGCTGTGTTGCTGTTTACCGTCTTTAAATGAAGATGACATCGATCGTGTTCCTGTGCTGATATGCTTGCTTAAGCTGGCTGGAATCTTTCAATCTAAGAGAGAAAGGAGGAAAAAAAGCCCACGCATCTTAAATCCTGTCGTAATAGACGCCGAATCGAACAGTATAATTTGAGTTTTCCATTATTCGTCTCTTTTCCAACATCTGAGTTGATCTACTCTCCTTGAAGCTCAATAAAAATAACAAAATGGCGGATCTATTACTGTTACAAATAATTCACTTAGAGATATTCGCTAAATTAAGGCACCGCCTGTAGTGCACTTGTGTTTAGTTTCCCTCAAACAAGAAAGTATGACAAAAGGCCTGTTTAATACAGAGTGCTACACCATTGTCAGCTATTTGCAGAAAATACTGACCATCTACATTTGACGTAATGTAAGATATGTTTTAATATGAAAATTATCAAAATTGATTATATATATATCTATATATACGTGTGTGTTTATGTGTGTGTCATTCAATAAATAAGGTGAGTTTTGTCTAAGGTTTTGACAAAGGAAGGACTGTTTACGTTTGAATTTTTTCTTAGAAATCAATAGTAATGTGTTGTTTTCTCTTCCAGAAGACTGTAAGCATGCCCTTCTTTACTCGGAACCATTTCTTCACCGTTTGGCTGGACTATCTTTTTGACTCAGGCTTATGGGTGGAGAACCTATGTTTAGCCAATTTGTAAACGTTTTAAAAAATAAAATATGGTTCATTGTACTCTCGACTCATTCTTCAGTAAATTTCTCATGGTTCGCACCTCTCAACCGCCAAAACTTTGATGACAGAGCTCTGTTCAAGACTGAAGCGCTCTGTCTGATTTGCCGCCATTTTGAATCCCCTCAAAATAATGCATGATAAGAAATAATTGTTTCTAACAATGCATGCAGAGTTTATATTTATGAAGAAAAAACATTCTGAAAAGAATAGTATATTGCAATTTTCAAAAACTGCCTCTTATTCATTATTGCCCAGTTGGCTGGCGCTGAAGAATTCACCGACTGCACCTCTGCAGAGGGATAAAACTCTCCCAAATGAGTGCCCTGGATATGACACTAAACAATCTGATGGTGAGGTTCCAGTGATTACGGGGCTTTGGGGAATGCTGAGCAACCCTTCATTGCCACTGCTACCAGATCCTCTCAGTCCCGGAAGGGTAGCACCTGATTGTTTGAAATGAAACTGTTTTTTTGACATTGAAACTGTACTTATACTAAACTGAATTGTTCAATATTGAACTGTTTTGACATTTATCGGTGCGTAAAGAAGATCTATATTTATACTAAATTGAATTAGCTGAATTGTAACTGTTTGACTAAACTGAATAGATAAAAAAAAGAAATGTTTTTGACAATTAAACTGGGTACTCATGCTGAACTATATTGTTTAAAAAAAGAATTGATTATTTGTATAAAAATGGATTTGGCATTAGATAACCCACAAAGATTGATATGCCATAAACCCAAAAACCAACATAATTATTCATTATATATATATATATATATATATATATATGTGTGTGTGTGTGTGTGGCACTTTCTCTTTTAATCATGTTAGATTTAATAGGTCAAACCCTTTTTGTCTGCCTATTCTATCTTTGATCTGATCAAATCTTCTGTCCGGGACAGAGATGATCCGGTAGCAGTGGCAATGAAGGGGTGCTCAGCATTCCCCAAAGCCCCGTAATCACTGGAACCTCACCATCAGATTGTTTAGTGTCATATCCAGGGCACTCATTTGGGAGAGTCTTATCCCTCTGCAGAGGTGCTGTCGGTGAATTCTCCAGCGCCAGCCAACTGGGCAATAATGAATAAGAGGCAGTTTTTGAAAAATGCAATATTCTATTCTTTTCAGAGTGTTTGGCTCTAAGATGGATTGAATTTCGGAAAGCACAGAATGTTTCCAAAGTATTTCGAACCCAACAGAATCTGTCTTCAGCGGAACAAATAATGACATGACAAATACAATGACTATTCATATACATTTATGTAAGTTGTTGGTGGCAGATCGAATGGGAGGAAAAGTACAGAAGTAAATATCTTTAGTTGAGGTAAGAAACAGAATTACTCTACACATAAATAAATATCTTTATTTGAGGTAAGAAACAGAATTACTCTACACATTTTCGAATGTGGCTGTGATATTTAAAGTTGACTTTTTCATGGAATATTTTGATTTATTTGTTTAATAGCATTTTTAACATTCGCGCGTTATTGAATGCCAAAACGATCCTTTTAGAAGAACATCAGTGATGCTTTTTAAACTAGAGCTTCTCAAATATGAGTTATAGAAGTGAAAAGGATTTATAAATTTTCTGAGGGCATTAGTACGAATGTGAACGTTGTAGCTTGATTGGAGTTTGAACTCTTTTACTTCAGGGTTGCCGTCTAGTACTATAGCCATTTCGCCACTGTTTCTTCCGAAAATAAAAAGTTTGTTGATCATTACATAATTTGCACTTTTCTCAGAAATTCTTCCTCCAACTTTAAGTAAAATTATTTTTTTCCTTAAATTCTCCTTCAATTTTTTCTGCCTCCTACACTTTATATGAGATTTTTTGTTTCCCTAAATTCCTTGTTCTGCTGGAGAAACAGGGACGAACTCATAAGGGATGTACTCTTATGGACCCCCACACATGGCCGTGCGAAGGCAGGACGACCAGCACGAACATACATTCAGCAGCTATGTGAGGATACGGGATGTTGTCCCGAAGACCTGCCTAGGGCGATGAACGATAGGAAGGAGTGGCGAGAGAGGGTCAGGGATATCCATGCTACCAGCACGACATGATGATGATGATGACATAACTTGTCATTTGTTTGTCATTTCCTTATTTACTCCACTGGGTAGGTGACTTTATTAGGTTTGGTTTGATTTGGTTTCTTTATTTAATGGCATATCGACCTTTGTAGGTTATTTAATGCCAAAGCCATTCTCCTAGAAGAACAGTAGTGGTACTATTTAACCCATAGCTGGGAGGATAAGGGGGTTCATACCTTTCCCAATGGTATTTGCCCGAAAGTGAACGTAATAGCGTGACTGAACTACGAACTCGCGTACTACGATTCCATAGTCCATAGCTTTAACCATTACACCACGAGGACACCCCCGCTTTATTAGGGTCTGAATGTAACTGAGAAAAATCCGGCGACTTCATAAATTGATTCCATCAAAAATTCAGACGACTAATATGAACATTTAAATCTCTCTCTCTCTATATATATATACAGACTCCTAGGAGTGTAACCAGATGACCATCAGTTTATATATATATATATAAACTGATGGTCAACTGGTTACACTCCTAGGAAATGGACTTAAAGACCCGAGTTCTAATTCTGGCTAAGGTGTTTAAAATAGTAGTAATATCCCTGGGAAAGGTACACGCTCAACCATTTTCCTTCCAGCTCTAAGAAAGAAATTGGGCAGCGTGTCAAATTTAACCTTGGTATGGTAATTGGTACAGGAAAAAAACACTGAATCCAATCCTTTTTAATTCTGCTAAAAAATGATCTTGTGTCACATCCTGCTGGTGCTAAGGTTTTCGTTTAGGCATCTATCTATCTATCTATCTATTTGCGTGTGAGCATGCGTGTAGTTTCGTTTGGCTTGGTTTTATTGCATATCACCCATCGTAGGTTATTTAATGCTAAATCCTGTTTATACTTACATATGAAACATATATATATATATATATATATATATATATATATGATTTGAAAACGCATTTTGGAGATAACATTCGTAAACGAGCCGAAGCTCTTTTTGCACACAGTTAAATGATTTCATTCATTGTATTGAGGCCTGCTAATCTATTTGAACAACAGAGATATAAGAGATATATATGTATTAGAATTAAGAAACAGATTCGAAACACTACAAGAGAAGACGGAAAAAAAGTACACCAAATGACGAATATGAAAATTTCGTCAATGCGCACCTCGACGCAGCAGCGAAATGTATTCCAACAAAACTCAAAACTAAATATAGAGTCCCATGGGAAACCTTAGCGGTGAGAGAAAATCGTGCACTAGTGAAAACAGCTTCCAAAAACTATCGAAAAATCGCAACAAACACAAATGCCCGAAAACTAAAAACGGCATAATATCAATTAGCAGGCATATATATAAAGGAACAGACAGAATACATTCAAAATCAAATAGATAAGATTAGAGACTCGGTGGAAGATAGACAATCTAGGATACCCTGGCAAATGATAAACGAAGTGAGTAGAAGAAAGAACAAAGCCAAAGCAAAACTGAAAGCTGCAAACCAACAAGAAAGAATAAAACTGTGGAAACAGCACTTCGAAAACCTACAAGGAAACCCACCGAAAATAACACATGAACCAATCACCAGAATAATTAGTAAACAATTAGACATTAAACTAGGACCGTTCACACAAGAAGAACTCGACTCGGTTCTCAGAAAAATTAAAAATAGGAAAGCTGCAGGGCTGGACGAGATTCCCCCAGAAGTATAGAAGACCAGACAATTCGACGACATACTGCTCCGACACTGCAACGCTGTATATAATTAAAATCGATAGATAGATGGATGAAGGGATGCATCCTCCCCTTACCTAAAAAGGGTGACCTCGGATTAGCCAAAAACTACCGAGGCATAAAACTTACATCGATAGCAGCCAAAATCTACAATGCCCTACTACGAAACCGAATAGAACCCAAAATCGACAACATACTTAGGAAAAACCAAAATGGTTTCCGAAAAAATAGATCCACGACCTCACAAATATTAACCATCCGTAGAATCCTTGAAGGTGTACGGGCAAAAAACCTACAAGCGACATTTATATTTGTCGACATTACCTAAGCCTTCGATTCCATTCGCAAAGGAAAGATGGAACAAATCCTACTAGCGTACGGCATACCTAAAGAAACCGTAGCAGCTATAACGATTCTCTATAGAAACACCAAAGTAAATGTACGATCACCAGATGGAGACACAGAATACTTCGACATTGTAGCAGGAGTACTTCAAGGGGACACGCTAGCTCCATATCATTTTTCTAGACTACGTACTTAGAACATCGATTGACAAAATCAGAGAGAACGGCTTCGAGCTGACAAAGAAAAGAAGCAGAAGGTACCCCGCAAAAACAATCACCGACGCCGACTACGCCGATGACATAGCGATACTGGCAAATACACCCGACCAAGCCGAAACACTTCTGCATAATTTGGAACGAGCAGCCGCAGGCATAGGCCTCTATGTCAATGCACACAAAACGGAATATATGTGCTATAATCAAACGGGGGACATCTCCACTCTAGAAGGAACCCCTCTTAAACTAGTAGACAAATTCACTTACCTAGGAAGCAGCGTCGCATCAACCGAAAAGAACATCGACACGAGGTTAACGAAGGCATGAACAGCTATCAATAGGCTATCGATTATATTGAAATCAGACCAAACTGATAAAATGAAACGCAGTTTCTTCCAGGCAGCGGTCGCATCGATACTGCTATATGGATGCACAACATGGACTCTAACAAAACGGCTGGAGAAAAAGCTAGACGGCAATTACACAAGAATGCTGTGAGCAATCTTGAACAAGTCCTGGCAGCAACATCCCACAAGATACCATCTGTATGGCCACCTGCCAACTATCACGAAAACTATTCAAGTTAGACGAGCCAGACATGCAGGACACTGCTGGAGAAGCAGAGATGAACTCATAAGAGATGTACTCTTATGGATCCCCACACATGGCCGTGCAAAAGCAGGACGACCAGCACGAACATACATTCAGCAACTATGTGAGGATACACGATGTTGTCCTGAAGACCTGCCTAGGGCGATGAACGATAGGGGGGAGTGGCGAGAGAGGGTCAGGGATATCCGTGCTACCAGCGCGACATGATGATGATGATGAAATGATTTCAGGTATTGCTATATAATAGTTGCAATTTAACATCAGCCACATGTTTGCAAAAATGGTTTGTTTTATTTGGCCCCTTCATAGAACTCTATCTTGTGTTATCACTCTTGGTCAGAGTGAACCTGGCAGCAATGGCAACGAAGTGCTACTCAACATTCCTCAAATCTCAATAGCTGTAGCGTCGCCATCTTCTGGTTTAATGACATATGCAGGACTTTCCTTTAGCTGACTGCGTGAGGAATGTGTTCCAGTCAGCTATTCTTGCCTTCGACACGCTACATAACGAGCGCCTCCTTCGATCAAACACGGTATCAGTGAATCAATGAAAAACGGAATGAAGGGCTTTTCTTTAAAAAAAAATATTTGTGAAGATATATTGCTGCACTGTATATAGTTAGAGACCATCTATATCTCAAAATAAAATAAAAAATTAAACATTAAACAGACTTTCGAGTTGTTGATACATTTAATTTTAAAATTTGATATCATTGAAGTGAGAATTGGTCAAGTTACGAAATTACTAAATGACATTTTTTTTCTGAAACGGCCTTTATATCCCAAATGATATCAATTTTTAAACACTCTTTACAATTGAATTTCATCGAGTATCGCTCCAAATGCAATGCTACTTCTTCATTTCAAAGGAAGCAAAAACAGGTACAAATAACAAAGTAAGACTATTGCATAGAGCATGGTTTGAGCATCTAAAACCCGACTTTTCTATAAATGACTTTGCATAAATGAAAAAACCCTAAACTGCGTGCTGAGCTTGTAAGAAGTTGCATCCTTGAAGGGGATCAACTTTTTCACTGTCAGGAAAACATTGTCTTCCTCGTCCATTTTTATCGGTTCAGTAGGGGTGGCATCAGAGTCGACTAGGGCTGTAGAATACACTGACTGTATCTCGACAGAAGGGTAAGTATCAATAAATACATGCAGTTTAAAACTATTTTGGAAAATAAATTCATCAATGATAGGTATTTTTGCAAAAACATATATGCATTTGTTGAATGTTTTAAAGAACAATAAATGAATGAAATATGTACATCATATACGAACGTAGCATCGAATTATTAGTGCAAGTAAGAATACTTCAAGTCATTTAAATGTATGCAAAGAGTTGATTAATATTTTAAAGACCTATTAGTTTTGTTTGGTTTCTTTGTTTAATCGCATATCAACCTTTGTATGTTATTTAATGCCATTCTCCTAGAAGAACATTAGTGGTGCTATTTAACCCAGAGCTGGCAGGATAAGGGGTTCATACCTTTCCCAAGGGTACGAGCCCGAAAGCGAACGTAATAGCGTGACTGGAGTTTGAACTCGCATACTACGATACCGTAGACCATGGCTTTAACCATTACACCACGAGGACACCCCCAGACCTATTAGTGCTATATGACAATACTTTATACTATTTAAATGTATGCAAACAGTTGATTAATATTTAAAAGACCTATTAGTGCTATATGACAATACTTGATACTGTTTAAATGTATGCAAACCGTTGATTAATATTTAAAAGACCTATTAGTGCTATATGACTATATTTGATACCATTGAACAGTGTGCAAAAAAAGAGCTCTTGCGAGCTTAAAAATAATGTTACCAATGAACTATTTTCTTGGTTGGTTGGTTGGTTGGTTGGTTTATGTTTTGGGGGGTATCAACCTTTTTCGGGTCATTTAATGCAGAATTAAATTTCAAACAATTCAGTTCAATGTATGTATAGTTTTGGTTTGCAAACAGTTAAATATCAAAACAGTTCTAATTCAAACAATTCAGTTTGACATAAGTACACAGTTTAATTCTATTTGACCCATAGACAAGACACTATTAGATGCTAACTCTCCGGGACCAAAATGGACCAGGAAGCAATGGAAATGGAGGGGTACTGTACACTCCATCAAGCTCCAGCATTAGTGGAGCCTCATGATCAGATTTTTTAGAGTCATATCTAGGAAACTCTCTGGTTGTGGGATCTTACCCCTGCAGAGAAGCAGTTGGTGTATTGTACTGACCCAGCGGGCTTGCAGAGTTCCAAGTAAACCAGTTAATGCCGGGCACCGACGTTGACTGTGGTTTTCCGAACGCTATTTAATGTCACAGATATCACCAACTCCCAAGCAGAACCACTTAGTGGCGAGTTCTAGGTGAATTATTAAAAGTCAACACAGAAAACTGGCCATCTTTCCGCCTGAAATACAAGGTCTTCGACAAACACAATTCTTCCACAAGAAAATAAGGACTTTGAACTGCAGTGTTTGAGTTAACAGGATTAACAATATTCTTTTATTGCATAAAAGAAAGAAACAAAGAAAACAAAACAATTCAGGTAAAAGTCAGGAGCGAGAAAGTCTTTCTGTATCCTGGAGGAGCTTCCACTAAAATATCCGGATCCTGGACTAAGTCCCTTATGAACTATCTGTTAATGCCGGAAGGCTAGAAGGTAGTTCGACGACGGTAGACACGGTCCGCTTTCCAGCAGACAGTGGGATTTAATGGCAGAGCTCGCTCCAAATCTCAAGTTTACCATTTCAGTATGAATGCAGCAGGATAAAGTTGAAAACATTTAAATTGTATGGTCACTTGAGTTTTATGGAGTTTATTCTCTTCTCGTGGACAAGTCTTTTCTTTGGGTATTCGTTTAACGAGTCTTACCATACCCCGCAGTGCCAAGTTCATTCAGAGGATAAGCTTCTTCTATTCTCTGCGTTCTCTCTGCGGCATTGTTTTGGAATTTGGGTTTCTTTCATGTCCCCAAATTATGTCCTGGGTTTTTCAACGAGCAAAGGCAACTCCTTGTGCGTCTTCGTCCTTTGACGACCACATGGCAACTAACTTATCTTCCCTAGTTTGAAAATTCGCCACGTGTTGTTTTTTTTGGGGGGGCGGGCTCTTACTCAGTACCAAATATGGTCGTGGGTGTCCTCGTGGTGTAATGGTTAAAGCGATGAACTGCGGAATCGTAGTACGCGAGTTCGTACTCCAGTCGCGCTATTACGTTCACTTTCGGGTAAATACCCTTGGGAAAGGTATGAACCCCCTTATTCTCCCTCCAGCTATGGGTAAATAGTAGGACGGACTAGGTTCTTCAGCCTTGGTGAGGCAACTAGCCTAGGAGAAGGAAAACTCTGAATTCAAAACCTGTTAAACTCCGCTTAAAAATTGACCTTGTGTCATATCCCGCCCGAGCGGAGGGGTTGGTAAATAGTACCAAATATGGTCGAGGGGTCTGCTTCTCCGCTGACGCACACATGGCTAATAGAGAGTAATTCTTGCTTACTACTATCATCCGCTGAAGGTCAAACGTATTAGGGTGTCATATTTCCTCATCACAATATATATATATATATATATATGTATGTATGTATGGAGGATTCGGCATTAAATAAACTATAAGGGTTGATATGTAATAAAAAAAAACAACCATTAGGCGTGGATGGAATGATTGTGGCGCTCTTCTTTTGACAGTTCAAAGCTCCTGTCCTGCACCTTTAGAGAGTGGAACTCCTCGTTGCGATTCTTCTCTGGTCCACTCTAACCCGGATCAGTAGAAAGTGTTTGACCCCCATCTATTGGTCAAATGAAAATGTTCGAGATAAGTTTAAAGTGATTTTAGAATTTATCTTAAAACATTAAATGTTTAAAACGATTATGATTGCTTTTAATACTGTAGCTTTTAAAACATTTACATTGCAACTAAATATGACGTGCTTAACAGTTTTAAAATATTGTAAATTTATTGTGAGAAAAATTGATGGTAGGCCAATTATTCGAATATATATATATATATATATATATATATATAATGCAGTTTGCTATACCTTTAAATAAAAAGTGCTCAGTCTCAGCGACAGGGCATTTGTGGATCTAAGTAAGGTTAGCATGGACAAGAAACTAACAGTCACCCAGCGCTTTTCACTCGTGTCTTTGCTTCTTATGAATTGAGCACTCCGGAAGCCGATGAGTGTATATAAATATACCTTAAAATCTATTTGCTTTTGCTGAGATAACGATAGCAGGGGGTTAGACATTCGTCTGTCGTGAAAACAGCCGTTTTTGATTCCAGCTTGAACCATCTTGCGTATAAGAAGAGTTGTGATAAAACGAAAAAGCCCATCTTAGGATGAAAATCTGTTTACACGCTCAAAAGGTACTAGATATTATTGCTACAATAAAACCACGCCTGCTTTGAGGTGAACCAAAAAATGTTGAACCCATCTTTCTAGTTCCTTAATGCCTTCATTGATTGTCACTTTCTTTACTCGCCTTGGCTTCCCCACTATATATATACACTGTAAACAATATTTGATGATCTCATACCTAGAACAAGCGTGTATTGTCATATGATGAGGCGTAGATTATGTCTCTTCATTGAAATAAATCTTTGATGACACTTTAACCGTGGTTGAGTTTTCTTCCAAGTTACATAACATATATATATATATATATATATATATATATATATATTGTCCCAGTCAGGGTATAAATCGTATCTCAGCTGTTCCTCAACAAGGATGACTTTGGCATAACATAACCCACGAAATTAGATATGTGACTAAAAGCAAAGAACCCAAACCAAAATTCATATTTCCAAACTAATGTTTTTCATTCGAAAATTTTCTCAAATCTGGTTCTTTTTCTTTCTCTCTTTCTTTCTCTCTTTCTCTATATATCTCTCTCACTAAAACACACTCGCACACTCACACTCAGAAACTTACACATACATACCCACTATGTCTTCCCCCCCTCTCTCTCTCTCCTTCTCACCATTATTTATGGGTTATATAAAACTGGTTCCAGGTAATCCATTGATATATTATCAATGGGTTAAACCCATTGATAATGTAAAGTAGAGGGTGTTTAAAACATTGGATATTATTTGAAATAGAGATATATCTGTAACTACACAATCTAAGCAGCTACATCGTCTTGTTTAAACATATTCTTATACACAACGCGCATTTTATTTTGTAATGAATGGCATTAAAAGAAAGAACAAGAAAAATTAGCAAATATTAAACGTAGAATTGTAGGTTGTCTCTTCAGATGCTGTAAAAATTTGAGTTCATTTGAGCGAAAATTGGTCAAGTTATTTAATTAAGAAACGATATCTACGAAACGATATTTTATTGAAATACCTTGCATAAGATGTAAGTCTTGTGGAACAATATGCATCCATATCGAAGAAAAGTTACTCTTGAAAATGCCTTAGTAATTCAAGTCCCCGATATAAATCTAGCACATTGGGGAATCATTTATCTTTGAGAAGCCACAGTTATTCCCGCGAAGGGATAAGTTACGAATTAATTAAACAAGAAAGCTTTATACAATGGGTTTTTGGTACGTATGTATGTACCTACCCCTCTGCACCAGCAGAATTCAAAATAAGTTAAATCTTTTAGCTGTATTTTAACAGGTTTGAATTTAGAGTTTTCCTTCTTCTAGACTGACTTGCATACCAAGGTTGAAGAGCACCATCTGCCCTACTGTTGGAGAATTGCTGGATTCATGCCTTTCTCAAGGGTATTATGGTTTTTAGTATGTATATATTTTTTTTAAACTATCATCATGGCGTCCCGTCAGCACGAATTAATTTGACTCTGTCACGACATCCGTCTCTTTCGGCCATTATTATTGCGAAGTTCTCTCGACAGCATCTGATTTCTGTTCAGTGCTCGTGAACGTTATTTTTTGTTGGTGGGTCAACACTGGGTTGAGGTGGACGTCGCTAATGAGTTCGTTCTGCCTTCGCCAGCGGTGACCAGCATTTCTGGTTCTCCTTACTTGGATAATTTGTGAGATTAAAGGTAAGTGGCCATACAGCCACTGTTTTGTATGGTGGTGCTTACAAGATTTATTCAAAACAGTGAGTAGTTTGTTGACATTGCTTTTCGTAGATGAGATATTGCTACCAAAGCATACCAACTGGTTTATCAATTTCAGATTTTTTCTGATAAATGATGAGATATCAACATTCTAATTTAAACACATGAACTCTGTTTTATCTGAATTCATGTAGAGAATAGAGTTTTTTGAAGTCTACTCAACACTTGGTGCTTATCTCGTACCAAATATTGTCTCTCTCTCTCTCTCTAAATATATATATACTTTAAATACACGCCCTAATATATTTGTCGCGGGAGGGTGTCATCAGTGATGTTTCGCTGGGTCCATTGGGGAGTTTTGGGTCTACCAGCATCATACTCCCAAGCAGACATTATCAGAGATGATCAGTCTCTGGTACGACCTCCGCTTTACGCAAAATGGAAAGAAAAGGAATTGGGTGTTCATTAATTTGGACGATTATAGACTACTAGTCCACGTTGCTGATTGGTTGTTGCATACAACCAGTTAAATGTGCGGCACCGTCGAATTTTAACGATCTACTAGGATATTATTACTTTTTTATCGTATGGATTGTTCGTAACTATTCATTTGCATAGCTTATGCAGTTCTCGTCAGACCAGAGTGTTTTGCTTAGGTCATTTTTTTTTATTCCTCTACTCCACCAAAAAAATCCCTCTTTATACAAATTGATTTTTTTCCGATTAACTAAAGTTGAATTGTATCAGGCTTCGATCTAATCAACTTACTCGAGTTACAACGGCAACTAGAAAAATTTCTTTTAAGTATTTGAAGTAAAACACATGAAAGTGCTCGAAACAATCCTCGAGAAATTTTAAGTTTTTAAAAGAACAGCTTTATTGAAATATTCTATTCGCCAATGGCCCGGGAGACCTGGGTTCAATCCCAGGTCGAGTCATACCAAAGAATCACAAAATGGTACTTGATGCCTCCTTGCTTAACACTCGGCATTATAAGGTACGGATCAAGGGTAAAGTAGAGCAATCCAGGGAAAGGAGTAGCGCACTCCCTTACACATTGTTGTAGTAGCTATCGAAAATAGCAAATTCTGCAGTTTACCGATTAAAAATAAAATGGCTGAAAATAAACAGTAACTTAATTACGCTGACAATTGGAAACTTTTTTCTTTTCATTTCACCGCCATGCGAAAAAATTGTAAATGAAAATAGAATAATAAAAAGGTAAATTACCGTAAAAACTACGTAATTCACTTTAACTATTTACAAATTATTGGCGTTTGAAACATTGATTAAAGATATTAATTCTTAAAAAAATGAAAACTGTTCAATTGAAAGACAAATTTCGAAAGATTCTGAGTTACATTTTATATATATATATATATATATATATATATATATATATATATATATATATATGTGTGTGTGTGTGTGTGTGTGTGTGTGTGTGATTTCTAAGAGAATCGTTCGTTGGTAACTTTAAACAAGGTTTTAGACCTTATTTATTTCAGCACAATTAAATTGTTTCAAGTAAGTAAAGTTGGCGACCAGAGTCGAGGGTGACCCGAAGGCTCCCTTTTTGATAGCTACCACACCAAGGTGTAGGGGAGGGCGCTACTCCTTCCCAGGATTGCTCTACTTTACCATTGATCCGTACCTTATAAAGCTGAGTGTTAAACAAGGAGGCGTCAAGTACCATTTTTTGAGTCTTTGGTATGACTCGACCTGGGATTGAACCCAGGTCTCCCGGGCCATTGGCGAACACTCTAACTGCTAGGCCAATGTCCGGTTGTTTCAATCTAACTCTAATCATTCTCTTTAATATCAATCATTTGTTTACACACAGTTAATGGTTTTTTAATTTGCTATCTAACATTAAGAGTTAATTGTTTATATTACGTATGAATGCTAAATGAACATATTTAGCATTCCTACGAAATATAAATAATTTGCCCCCAAGTGTATGTCTTCAAATAACTAACAGTAATCGTTAATAAATGATCGAACAGTTTAGTTTGACTGATACATGGAACCCCAACAGCTCCTGACTATTCGGATCAGGCTGGGGTACTCCAAATTCCCCAAAGCTCCAAGATATGGAGCCTCACCGTAAGATGAAGTTTAATTACTTACCCAGTATGATCCTAGTCACGAAGCCCAATGTGGTGTGACTTCTAGTCTCAGTACTTGTGGTGGCTGTTGTGTTCGTGAATACTACATTAGCTTCCGACTTTTTGCTTTGTCAAATCTTTCCGTGTTCACGCTGTGTTTGAAAGATCCATGAAGGGGTTGAGACACAATTCAGCCGGATCTTCTTTTGACGGTCAGATAATATGTGTGGTTATATTGTCTAGCAACTCAAAGAATAGAGAAAACCTGTTGTTA
The DNA here is from genome assembly GCA_963585895.1 of Sepioteuthis lessoniana. Lineage (NCBI taxonomy): Eukaryota > Metazoa > Mollusca > Cephalopoda > Myopsida > Loliginidae > Sepioteuthis > Sepioteuthis lessoniana. The sequence continues at coordinate 68,763,275 of OY757923.1, read as the reverse complement.
ACAACAAAAATGTTTTTATTGAAACAGGTTTGTGAGACAATAAATAACAAGCAAAAGATATTTGCTTTCCTGGTAAAAAGAAGAAGAAAGAATATCGAGAGAGGAGGAGTGACGATGATGTGTGGTGAGAATGACACTAATGTTTCTAGAGTCTGAGACATTGAAATTTTGTAAAGTCTGAAGGTTGATTGGAGTGTCTCGTGTCTAAAATGGAAGGGATGCTTCTTTGGCAGTCTTGGGTTTCTTCTTGTTCCCTTTCTCATCCTCTCTGATGATTCGTTTTACCGTCCTATTTTTATAGATCAATATCTGGACTAAATAAGAGCCAATTAGGAGTCATATTCCCATTGGTCAGCCAATCCTAGTTCAGGATTATATCTTACAGGTATAGGGAAAACCTTTTTTAGATACTTTGACTAATGGGAACAGGTTCAGTGCAATGGGGTTGAACTAAAAATTCTCAGCCTTACCTGACTGGATGGGCCATGCCCAGCTCACCTTTATTTACGGTGGAACAAAATTAAATTTCCTTTTTGACATTGACCTTCAAGATAAGGACTAGAAAATATGTTTTACAAAATGACTCGTTTCATCATCATGATCGATGAAGTTAGTTGACAACCGAAAAATTAAATAAATTTGCTGACCTTTGCAATCAAAATCAATTGTCTTGCAATTAACTGATCTTTGGGAACAATCAACCAGCTTTTTAGGTCAATTTAAGCCTTGAACAAAAAGATCCTTATTTTAAGGATCTTTTTGTTTTATATACATATATATAAATTTTCATATATTTCATGAATTTTAATTTTTACATATTAAGTATTTAACCGTATGTCATGTCACACCAGGATACTCGTTAGTACAGTCTGTGTGTTATATAACCCTGCCAATAGGGTAGACGAATCTAAAATCATCATCATAGTCACGTCGGGCTGCTAGCACAAATTTTTGACTTTCTTTTGCAATTCTTCTCTATCATCCATCGTTTCGAACATGTCTTCTTGACTACATCCTGTGTCCATACAGAGCTATTGTAGATAAGTTCTCGTTTCTTGTTCAACACTGGCACGTCCGCGTGAAGGGGTCCATAGGAGAACGTCATCGTTTTTTCACTCATAATTTGAATACAAACAAAAGCAGATATTTGATGTTATAATCCAAGATACAATAACGTAACATCACACAAAAGAATCAAAAGAGTGGAATTATAAGTGCCTTGACCAATTGAAATGTGTTGAATGCGAAAATAAACACTTTTGAAGAAAATAAATGTTTCATACATTGTTCCTTTCTGTTGTGGTAAATACAGCTTCGGTCTCAATACTTTTTGAACAGTTTATAATCTAGGTTTAGTTTGGTTTATTTGCTTATCGGCATATCAACTACTTTCACGTGATATGATAGATCCAAGTTATAAAGAAATCGTGGGGCTAATTTCTGGGGAAGGAGAGAGACAAGAAAAAATAAGAAAAACCAAACAGAGAGTCTACAGTGATTCTGGCCAAAACTTTAGGTTTGCCAGACACGTGTGAATGACAAAGCTGATTAAAAATTACTAGAAAAAAACCCGGAGGTCCCAAATCTTCTGCGTTATGGGTGGAACCGGCGGAAGATATGTTACTCCCTCCACCACCAGGCGGAAGTAAGAGGATGGCTCGTTTTTAAAAGGGGATTAGCAGCCGGACGCAAGTACATGCTGTTGAAGGCTTGATATCGAAATGTGACGACGATCGAAATTTGCGGCATCCATTTTGGTTTGGTTTGGTTTCTTTGTTTAATGGCATATCAACTCTTTGTAGGTTATTTAATGCCAAAGCCATTCTCCTAGAAGAACAGTAGTGGTACTATTTAACCCATAGCTGGGAGGATAAGGGGGTTCATACCTTTCCCAATGGTATTTGCCCGAAAGTGAACGTAATAGCGCGACTGGACTACGAACTCGCGTACTACGATTCCGTAGTCCATCGCTTTAACCATTACACCACGAGAACACCCCTGCTTTATTAGGGTCTGAATGTAACTGAGAAAAATCCGGCGACTTCCTAAATTGATTCCATCAAAAAGTCAGACGACTAATATGAAGATTTAAATATCTCTCTCTCTCTCTCTCTATATATATATATATATATATGTACACACACTCCTAGGAGTGTAACCAGTTGACCATCAGTTTATATATATATATATATATATATATATATATATATATATATATTATATATATATATATATATATATATATATATATATATATATATATATATATATATATATATATATATATATATATATATATAAAAACTGATGGTCAACTGGTTACACTCCTAGGAAATGGACTTAAAGACCCGAGTTCAAATTCTGGCTAAGGTGTTCAAATAGTGGTAATATCCCTGCAAAAGGTACACGCTCAACCATTTTCCTTCCAGCTATAAGAAAGAAATTTGCCCGAATGTGAACGCAATAGTGCGACTGGAGTACGAACTCGCGTACTACGATTCCGCAGTCCATCGCTTTAACCATTACACCACGAGGACACCCCACGCATCCATTTTGGAGTCTCTCACCATACACAAGCCCTTAAAGACGAAACCAGCGAATAAATGCATTAGAACAACAAGAAATTGCAGAAAGAAAATTCAAGGTCTGTGTCTTCTCTTTCTTTGTTGTTTGTTGTGGTTTTTCTTTGTCTAGCTAACCCTACAAAGCAGCAGCTGTACAGCCACCTACCACCCATCACGAAAACTATCAAAATTGGACGAACCAGACATGTAGGACACTGCTAGAGAAGTAGGGACAAGCTCATAAGTGATGTACTCCTATGAACCCCTTCACGTGGACGAGCAAAGGCAGAACGTCCAGCTCGAACCAACATAAAGCAGCTCTGTATCGACATAGAATTTAGCCTTACGGACCTACCAGAAGCAACGAACAATACGGAGGTGTGATGAGATAGGGTCAGAAATATCCGTGCTGATAGCCCAACACGATGATGATGATGATGATGATTGCATTTTTCTCATAGTCTTTTTTTTTTGCCTATGATCATTTGTTTGCACACAGTTATGATATGAAGTATTGTAACATAGCCATACATGAATATGGGAAACGGACATATTCATACCGGTAATGTTCGTATATATAACATATACATAGAACATAGAAACCCAAAACACGAAAAACACTTAACGACTTTTTAGTTCAGGTACGAAACCTTTTATTACCTTTGAGTTAAAAGCTTCGACATAAGGAGAGAGGCACAATCTTTCTATGCAGGCTTTTCCATCTGCCCCCCCCCCATCACGTGCGGCGCCCGTAGCGCACAAATTCGTCTGGCTTCAGTGAGCTCCGAAAGTCGACCCTTTCCGTTCGGAGTCTACTTCTCAACTGACTTTTTCAAATCTCCCCAAATCGTCCGCGGGCGCTTCCGTTGCATGACGTCATTCACATCCCCAATGGGATTTTTATTTTGACATCTGTGAACAACACATCCTCCCCGCGCGCGCGCCAACACCTGTGCTCAAGTTTGCACCTACCTAACCCGTGTGCTGAGCCAAAATATTCTCAGCCTAACTAAACCCAAAGGCAAGATATATAAAACGAAATCCCTCGGCCATTATATTACAGTATTCTTATTTAATGCAAATAATATAAAAACAACAATACAGTAGTTTCAGTTAACTATTTCTATTTCATAATCATCTATTTTCCTACTTATATGGTTTCAAAAAACTTAGCGTCCATGCAAAAACTCAAGGACAACATTAGAAAATGTTGAGAAAGACTGATTACAGCGAACAGAAGCAATTCAGGCAGCACAAGCATCAACAGAACAAAAATAACCAGAATGCAAAAATGGGAAGAAAAACAACTGAATGGACATTTTCAGCGAAAAACAAGCGAAATCTCACACGAGAAAACTTGGGCATAGTTAAGAAAGGGATACCTTAAAAGAAAAACTAAATATGTTCTGATAACAGCACCGAACAACGCCATAAGGACTATGTCATAGCAAAAATAGACAAGACGCTACAAAATAGTGTATGCAGGTTTAGTAGTGATAGGGATGAAACGATCCATCACATGATATCCAAATGAAGTAGGTTAGGGCGAAAAGAGAATAAGAAAAGACTGGCTGAGTAAAGTGATTCACTGTGAAATGTGAAATTTGACCAAAATAACAGAAAGTATATACACAACCCGAAATCCGCCCAAGAAAACGAGATACACAAACTTGTCTGGGATTTTGAGATCCAAACGAATCATTTAATTCCGGCTAGATGACCAGAATTAGTGATAGTCAACAACAACAACAACAACAACAACAAAAAAGTGAACATGCCGAATAGTGAACTTTGCCGTTTTAGCTGACCACCGGGTAAAACTGAAGGAAAGTTATATATGTTATCAAGAATTCTTATCTAATGCACAAAATTACTCACACCTCGAACAAACAATTACGGACGTGGACTATGCCGATGACATGGCCCTTCTGGCAAATACACCCGCCCAAACCGAAATCCTGCTACATAGTCTGCAACAAGCAGCTGGTGACATAGGCCTCCATATCGATACAGGCGAGACGGAATACATGCGCTTTAGTCAAAGAGGCAACATCTCCACACTAAATGTTAGTTCTCTGAAACTAAAGGAGAAGTTCACCTACCTTGGAAGCAGTGTCTCATCAACCGAGAAAGACATCAAAACGCGATTATCCGAGACAAGGACAGCTAACGATAGGCTGTTGGTTGTATGAAAGTCAGACCTGACCGATAAGATAAAACGTAGTTTTTTCCAAGCAACGGTCATGTAAATACTGCTATATGGATGCACTACATAGACGCTAACTAAACGTATGGAGAAAAAGCTTGACAGCATTTACACAAGAATATTGCGAACAATATTGGACAAGTCCTGGAGAAAACACCCAACAAAACAGCAGCTTTACGGCTACCAACCATCCATCATGAAAACTCTCAAAGTTAGACGATCCAAAGATGCGAGACACTGCTGGAGACGTAGGGACGAACTCATAATCAATATACTCCTGTTGACCCCTTCATATATATGGGCAAAGTCAGGACGACCAACTAGAAGCTATTTACAACAGCCTTGTGCCGATACAGGATATAGTCTTGAAGACCTCCCGGGAGCGATAGACGATAGAGAATGGTAGCGAAAGAGGATCAGGGAGATCTGTTCTAGCTGTATGACATGACGGTGATGATATATGGTATAGTTTATTCCGATCTAATACAAAAAATTACAGACAGTTATATATGGTATCAAGAATTCTTATCTAATACTCAAAATCAAAATTTTACATGGTATCGAGAGTTCTTATCTAGAGCAAGTAATTTATACACAATTATGTTTTTAAAATAACTATTGATATTTGATAAAAACTGAGGTGCCCGTGGTGTAATTGTTATAGCCGTAGGAAATGGACACGGTGACACGAATTCAAATCTTAGACGAGAATGATTTCATTTCACATAGCATTAATACCCTTGGAAAAGGTATGAATCCAATTATTCTCCCTCCAGCTATGGGTAAATAGTAGGACAGACTGGGTTCTTCAGCTTTGGTGAGGCAACTAGTCTAGGAGAAGGAAAACTCTGAATTCAACCCTGTTAAACTCCGCTTAAAAACTGACCTTGTGTCATATCCTGCCCGAGCGGAGGGGTTGGGTAAATACGATTGATATTTAATAAGAATCATTTGTTTACACACGTTTTTATAGTTTCAAGTATTCCTATCTACACAAATAATATATAAGCAATTATATCGTTTCAAGAATGTAAAATAACACTTGGTAAAGAAATATTGCGTCAATTAACCGGACATTGGCCTAGCGGTTAGAGTGTTCGCCAATGGCCCGGGAGACCTGGGTTCAATCCCAGGTCGAGTCATACCAAAGACTTTAAAAATGGAACTTGATACCACCTTGCTTAACACTCAGCATTATAAGGTACGGTTCAAGGGTAAAGTGGAGCAATCCAGGGAATGGAGTAGCGCCCTCCCCTACAGTAGCTATCGAAAAGGGAGCCTTCGGGTCACCCTCGACTATGGTCGCAAACTTTAACTAATAATTCTTAAAACGAATAATTTGGCTCAAATTCTATATCAAATCGTCCTATCCAATAAGAACAATTTTTCAATAAATCGACTGATACGTGGGACTCAAACAGATACTTGCCCGGATCAAGGCGCCTTGGATGGTGTCATAGTTAACAAGCTAAACTTGCAAACCATGATAAGTGAGTTCGAGTGTCATTCGGTGCCGCTTTCATGCAGTTTTGTACCACATCTAAGTAAAAAGTTTAGTAAATTACCACCACTTCGGGTCAGAGTGGACTTGGGTGTAATACTTATTCGGACTCAACCAGATGAGGCTTAGTGCTACACTCAGGAAAACTTTTTAGTGGGATCTTACTCCTTTGTAGAGGATGAAGTAGGACACATAGTGATATATTTTATATTTGATACATTAATATTTGATGAATTTATTTTATAGTTAGATTGTTTACAAATATTGCTTTTTATTAAATTCAAAAAAATTCGGGAAGAAAAGACCTAGCAGGTGAGATATACTATTGATATAAATGTATTTCTAAATGTTTATTACAGTTAAAAATTGCAAACACTTTTACGACAGAAATACATTGATTTTTGCGTGGAGAGGGATTTTGAGTGGTCGGAAACAGCGGCATAGATTACAAAAAGAAAGAGGTCATCATATATACAATCTGTGAAAGTAAAATGTGGAATAATTCTTAAAATAATTTTTTTTTAAATCGGATCAGTCTCATTTGAAAAAGAACGTGATAAATCTACATTTTCATGATTAGTTATATTATTCAAGTACCTTTTAATTAAAATTCAGCCCAGTATCAATTAGCAAGTGAAGAAACGACAAAAATCTATCATCTGCTTAACGCCAATGCCAAGCCAGGTCTACCGTATACAAAGCAAATTATTTCTAAAGAAAAATAGATTTTTAAGGAAAAGCTAAATATACAGAAGGCTTTTTAACTGCTCACGTTACGACGATTAAGAAGGACCAAACAGCCTCAATAAGAAAGCACGCTAATGAATTGAAATTTAATGACAGCACAGTGAGGAAAGCAGTTAAACGAGATTTAAGCGCGGACCTTCAACCCCTAGAATATACTACTGGGGTGATTTTGAAAAGAAAACAAAATCAACTTCCTATCCAAATATTGGTTCACTTAAGATTGCTAATGAGGGGAAATGGAATAAAATGTCCGAAAAATTTATTTTGAAGGCATGCAAATCCTCCCGAAGGCTTGTGATACAATAATTGAAAAAAAAAAGCGGGCCATATTGAGTAAATCTAATGTTGGTGCCAATTTTCTTATTATGTTGGTTATTTTTTAGAATTAGAATTAATCTCGTTTTGTGATAGAATCGTTTTTTATTATACAAGAATATTCCTAATTTTGATTCCGCACCAGGTACGATAAATAATTAGTTGATTATTGTCTAAGCGATGATGATGAGTTCTTCCATGTCCTAGAAAACGATCAGTAAAATCTTCTCTACTGGCCGCACCGTCCGGAAATTTCTATTTACCTGAGAGTCATGTGTTTCCACGCCATAGACTTCTTTTCGACTCAAACTGGTAACATTAAACCAACGTTTAGCCCATTTTGTAAACATTTTTTACTAAAATATGCTTTTCTGTACACATCACACTTTCATCTGTAGGTTTCTCGTTGTTTCTATTTCACTGCCACAAAATATATCATGAAACATCCCCGTTACAAACTGGAGTACTGTGTTTAATTTGCCATCGTTTTGAATAATTTTAGAACTTTTTTGTGACATTAATATAATTTCGGTAAAACTAATTTCCAATAACATGAGATTACATTGATGGAAAAAATCTCCGAAAAAAATGTTGTTTTTTTTCTAAAAAATTCCTATTTTTTATTAAAGGAACATTGCCGCGATATAGATAGATAGATAGTTATTCATTGAAAGACCCTCACATATGAATTTTTTTACGAAGGAAACAATGTGTCCATTCCAGGCGTACTAGATGCGAAGGAATAATGTGACTATACCAGGTGTGTACGATGCGAATAAATTTGTCTTTATAACAAGTGTACTAGGTGTGAATGAACACGTGTCTCTACCATGTGTACTAGAGGGGAATGAAAATACGCCTATACCAGATGTACTATCTGTGAATGACCATGTATCTTACTAGATGCGAATCATAGATGTGTCTACACCAGGTGTACAAGATGCGAATGACAGATGTGTCTATACCAGGTGTTCTAGATGCGAATGTCAGATATGGCTATACAAGGGGTATTAGTTCTAAATCATCTTGTGTCTATACCAGGTATACTAGATGCGAATAACAGATGTGTCTATACCAGGTGTACTAGATGCGAATAACAGATGTGTCTATATAAGGTGACGAGATGCAAATAAGCGATGTGACTCTACCAGGTCTGCACAATGCGAATGTGCATATGTTTATACCAGGTGTACTAGATGTGAATGAACATGTGTCTCTACCAGATGTTCTATCTGCGAATGAACACGTGTCTACCAGGTATTCTAGATGCAAATGAGAGATGTGTCTCATCCAGGTATGCAAGATGCAAATGAATAATTTATTTTCTCTCTGTTCCAAAAGTATTGACAAATGCTCAAGATGTTTTTCGGAATGACTTTCTTCACTTAACACTGCAATTATTAACTCGACTGTAACCGCCACCTCTATGCACACAATATTATAAATAGAAAAGAACTTAAATCCCCCTGAAGCAAGCCATTAGAGTTACCCAAATATGGCAGTACATTCCATTGTGCAAAATATATAAGTTGAACGCCATCTGCCGGAGGATGCTATCGGTTTCCGGTTTACAACGGGAAAGAGGAAGGTGGCATCCATTACTAATTTTATGAAGAGCAGTAATTTTCTCGAACATTATAATTCGCTGTGGAACATTTTGAGATTAGTTTTCAGTCGCACGATAAATTTGAGTTGCTTAATATTGATCCAGTGTTACTATAGAAACACTAACAGGAGATATTCGAGCGACTTTTCTGCCGTCTGTGATGGCTTCGTTGCGCCTATCTGGCGAAATAAATATTCAGGGAAAAGCCAAAATTACTGTGTCGATAAATACATGTGTGTTCTTTGAAGACATCTATTAGAAAAAATTATGTTTTTACGTATACCATTTCCTTTATATATATATATATATATATATATATATATATATATATATATATATGTGTGTGTGTGTGTGTGTGTGTGGTTAAATGTATGCAAATGAATAGGCGAAGGAATAAATCTATAATTATGTATATACAATTCTTTAATAACTTTATGTATAGTACATGTACACGGAGTGGGCAGTTCATGCCACTGAGAGTAAACTTAGCAAAATGATTTATATATGTGTGGTGGTGGGAATATACAGAGTTCGTTCAAGAAGTTCTAAGCCCCACCAGAAAGAGTTGAAGAAACAACACAGTTTTTTCTCTATTTTTATTTACTATAGTCTCCATTGGCTTCAATGCCCATGGCCTGACGATGCCCAAGCATTGCTACCTCATCACAGCAACAGACGGCATCATATTCCAACAAAAACTCTTCTACAGCGCTTATGAACTTATCTTTGTTTCTGAAATGTGACTCTGCAGGTGGGATTTGAGTTTATGAAACAGAAAGAAGTTAGATGTCGCTAAGTTTGGTAAATAAGGAGTATAAATTAGCGATTCAAAGCAACAGTTGGTTGGTTTTGCTTCTGTAACCAGAACACTGTGAAGGAGAATGTTAGTCGGGAGTAAGAGCACACCTCTCCTCAGCCTCCCTCAGTAGAATTCCTGTTAAGCAAGCAATCTTCACAAATAACAAATGTCTGATACCAGGCCCTACTGTGTGCATCACTATGCACAAAGGTTAAGAATATGTGCATGTCCACTCAAGCAATCTTCACAAATAGCCAAGGTTTGGTTTGGTTTGGTTTCTTTGTTTAATGGCATATCAACCTTTGTAGGTTATTTAATGCCAAAGCCATTCTCCTAGAAGAACAGTAGTGGTACTATTTAACCCATAGCTGGGAGGATAAGGGGGTTCATACCTTTCCCAAGGGTATTTGCCCGAAAGTGAACGTAATAGACAAATAGCCAATGTCTGATACCAGGTCCTACTGTGTTCATCATTATGCACAAGGTTTAAGAATATGTGCATGTCCACTTAAGCAATTTCCACAAATAGCCAATATCTGATGCCATTCCCTACTCTGTGCATCACTATGCACAGGAATTAACAATATGCCCAAGTCCTCTTAAAAAAGCAACCCTCCCAAATAACTAATGTCTGACACCTAGCCCAATAAAATTATTTGCTCAAAGTCGTATGATTTAAGTATTCTTTTTTAATGCTAATAATTAATACATAACCATATCGTTCCAACTAACAATTAGTTGTTGATTTTAAATGGCATATCGACACTTGTGGGTTATTTAATGCCAAATTATGTTATTTGCAAGTAACTCTTTTTGATAATATTCTAAATTGATATTCATGATTTACAGTTATATGCCTTTAAATATTTCTATCAAATATGAAAACAATATCAAACAGATTTCCTTGACCTATAGTTGAGAATCTAATGGGTCAGAGTGGACATGAGAGTAATAGCAACAGAGTGGATATTATACACTTATCAGAACTCCTGAACAAGAGTCTCACCTTCATATGATTGCTTCCTTCAGTAATTTGAATTAAGATTCATAGTACTGTCCATCGATAGTCTTTTCATCTTTTCCATGTAATCTATCATGATTACGTCAGCAGAATCTCAAAACACAAATGGCCAATGGATACTGCCCGCTTGAAATTCTTTGACATGGGGAACATGAGAGTGTCCACTATTCATCATGAATATTCGTTTCAGTTTCGACGAGGTGAACACAGGTTTCTTCTTGCGTTGATAAACTACAGTGGAAATGTTTAGGATTCGCTTGGAAGTGAGTCAGAAATTTCCTTTAATGTCAGCCCTTTTTCAGCAAATCTTGCGGACAGTTTACTCATCCCCAAGATCTTATTTAAAACAGATCTACTCCTTATGGACATATCTATCTGCTGGACAGTATCTAAAACCAGTGATCCAAAACCATATGGTACTATTTACCAACCCCTCCGCTCGGGCAGGATATGACACAAGGTCAATTTTTAAGCGGAGTTTAACAGGTTTGAATTCAGAGTTTTCCTTCTCCTAGACTAGTTGCCTAATCAAGGCTGAAGAACCTAGTCTGTCCTACTATTTGCCCATAGCTGGAGGGAGAATAATTAGATTCATACCTTTCCCAAGGGTATTAGTGCTATGTGAAATGCAATCAGTCTCGTCCAGGTTTTGAACTTGTGTCGCCGTGTTCATTTCCTACGACGATAACGACTACACCACGGGCATCAACTTGTCTATCCGTTGTTGGGTTTTTTTTGACGACCTGACGGAGGGTCATTTTCTCAGCTAATTCTGCTTCGCTTGAATTTTGAATCGCATTTTTTCCCAGTTGAATAGGAAGGGCACAGGAAATATCTCTTACTTATTCTCATGGATTTTCTTGGGCGTTTTACCTTGTTTTGCCCATTTTTAGATTTGTTGCACACGTCTCGACTTTGTATGAGCCTAACCTGTACCGAAATGAATCCAGAAATCTAATTTAGTTTTTTTTGTATTATAAAAAATGGTAGTCTGTTGCCATAATAAAGATGTCTAACTTCGACTCTTCTTTCAGTTTGGGTTTTGGGACTTTTTGAACGATCATCGTATGTGTATGTATTCTCCTAGGTAGGTTGGTAGATAGGTAAATATCTAATCAAAAATTTGCTGGAACGTTTATTAATGTCTGTTTAAAGTTTATAGATGTATGTTTATGTGTACGGACTGGTGTGTATATATGTACACAGTTAAATATTCGTTTGTGCAGATCGCTAAAATATATATGAACGGTAGTATTTATAAAAATACGCACACACTCATGCACACATACACACGTGTGTGTATGACTGTGTATGTGTGAAAATGTGAAACTCAGAGTTGTGAGAGTTTAGTCTGTTTTATGCCTTTATATTAAATCAGATATTCTGTGATATTGGTCAGAATTTCCGAGCGTTGAGCACTGTTAATATTTTACTGATGAAAAACGCTTTTAACGATTAATTCTAAATACTTGTTTCTCATAATTAGCGTATATATATATATATATATATTATTATATTACGTCCAATGTAATCTAGCTCTTAATTGATCATGCGTACATATATATATATATATACATATATATATATATATATACTGTGTCCGGTGGCAAAAGCTGCTTGATAGCATTAGGAGTGGCAGTACTGCAATGAGCTATCGAAACTGTGTGATCACCCCTGGTTGGCAGATGATGAGGGCAGGGTATCGCATGTGCTTTCACACGTTGTATGATGAAAAAAAAATTATATATATACGCTAATTATGCGAAACACATTATTTTAGACATCAAATATCTATTTTTCAGATTAATCTTCATTGATACGGTCAGTAGACGTCCCAAAATCAGTTTTTTTAGTGGAGTACACCATGTTTAATTTCAGAGATATCCTTCACCGTACCAGGTTTAAATAGACAAACCTGTCATACAATTTATCCCAAGCATTGAGAAAAAGATATTTCTCCAAGGGTATTAGAACGAAGAGAAAGCAAAACAGCCTCCTCCAGAACTAGATTTTTGGTTGCCAAGAATATTTGCTACAAGAGAATCCATTGTGCCTTGCGTATCCAGTAAAATTTTCTGATGAAAATTCAGCAAATAATTGTGTAAGAATTCAGAATTTTTCATGCGCCTTTCGTATATATATATATATATATATATATACTTGTCAGTGTGTCTGTGTGTCTGTGTGCGCGCAATGTTTTTTTCGAGGATGCCTACCTCCTAGCTACAACTATGTATTTGTTTCTGCTGTCCGACTATGGGCATTACAAAGTCTCTTAAATCCAGAAAAGCTTTTAAAAGCTCTATTCTACTGTTGGCAAGATAAATTGTTTTTGATATTTGTTGGTCCCGTGCTTTCATCCTCATTATGTTCTGCTTTTCTGTGCATTGGGAGAATAGAATTGTCCATTCTTTACGAGGAATACAAGAGACAACCAAAATCCTTCTGTTCACCCTATCATTCATATTCACCATGATATATTTAAATGTGATTGCTAGTTGTTATGGGGACATATCCTACCATACCCCAAAGATGGACTCGTCCAACCTAAACATATTCTCCGAGCTTAGCTCGCTTGGGAGACACAGCTTCTCGTTTCTTACGAAACATTTGACAGACGGACTGCAAGCCGAGCACGGCTAGTACTTCCTTTGTATGACTTCCCTTTTCTGCTAATACAATAACGTTTACCTATCACCTGTTGTTTGAGTTGTTCTTCCACCAGTCTTATCTGAAGACCACAACACTAGTATATATATATATATATATATATATGATTACTGCCCCATCTTGAAAGGTGTAAACCGTCTTTGGCACCTAAATTAAAACTCACACTTCAGGATTAATAACAAATTCAACATGTGAAAAATATTCAAGATGCGTAAGATAATAAGGTATTAAGACAATTGTCCGTCTTCGGATTATGATATATGCTTTTTCGAGATATTACACTCCCTAGGTCTATATAGCTACATTCCATTGACAAGCATAAGAAGATAATTGGTGATGATCGAAACAGCATGTTTTATTTCAGAACACTTTCTCTAAGACATTTCCCTTAAAAGATCATACCTTCTTAAGCTGAATGAATACGTTTGCTTACAGTTTATTGTTTTGAAAATAGTTGTACTACAATTCAATCTATGCCCAGCATATAAAAAAATTCTATTCTAGCCGCATATATATTTAACGCATAAATATATTCTCTCTCTACATAGTATACAAGCTCAAAAATATTTTTTATACACACAAAATATATCCATCTAAATGAAGGTTCATAAACAACTGCTATATTTCATGCATGAATCTTCACTTTCACTCTGAAAGGATTTATGCTCTTATTGATATTATCTTTTCTTAAAAGAAAAGACTTTGCATCTTCTGTTTTTAGATATACTTTTCACTTCGTTTAAAGAAATAAAAAATTATTAATTTGTAGATCGGTATTTTATCTAATAATTTACTCCTTTCTAACCTTTAGTCTTTTTTCGTTTCCAGCTGTGAAGCAATCATTCTGTCTACCGACTATTGCCACACACTATCTGCCTTATGTTGACTTCGGTTGTATTTGTTGAAGGCCTATAGCAACTAGAACCTTCTATCATCTACTCATGGCCTTCTTTGAACCTCTTATGCCACTTAAAAAAAAAAACATTAGCAGGACATGGTGATATCTTCAAATATTTACTGAATCATCTCAGATTCTTTTAAGGGATTTTTCCCCACCGCACCAAATATTCCGGGTTTACTCGTTCCTCAGTACTCATAACTGAGTTACCTTAAATAAAGTTTAAACAACATTGATAGATATGATATGATATCATCATTATCATGTAGCATCGCTAGCGCGGATCTCCTTGATCCTCTCTCGCCACCCTTCTCTATCGTCCATTGCTTCCGGTAGGTCTTCTAGGCTACATCCTCTATCGGCACAGAGCTGTTGTATATAGGTCCTAGCTGGTCGTCTTGTTTTTGCTCATCCATGTAAGGGGGCCCACCGGAGTACGCCAGTTATGATTTCGTCCCTTCTTCTCCAGCAGTGTCTCGCATGTCTGGTTCGTCTAATTTGGATAGTTTTCGTGATGGGTGGTAAGTGGCTGTACAGCTGCTGTTTGGTGGGGTGCTGCCTCCAGGTGTTGTTCAATTTTGCTCGAAATATTTTTGTGTAGGTTTTTTTTTTCATGCATTTAGTTAGCGTCCATGTTATACATCCACACAGTAGTATCGACACGACAGCAGCTTGAAAAAAATGTGTTTCATTTTATCGGTGAGGTATGACTTCCGTATGACCGATAGCCTAACGATTACAGTCCATGCTTTTGCTAGTCGCGTGCTGATGTCAGTCTCGGTTGATGAGACACTGCTACCTAGGTAGGTGAACTTGTCAACTAATTTTAAAGAACTACCGTTTTGCATGGAGAGAGAGGTGAGGTGATATGATATATATGATATATGTTTCTATTCTCTTGGACAAAGGTATATATATATTGTCATCCACAGGCAAACTGTTTCGTTGTATCACAATTCTTCAGTTTGGCTAGACACGCAAGATTCTTCAATCTGGGACTGAAACCCTCCGGAGAGGTAAGTTATCGGTCTGACTTAAAGGCGGGTCTCAATCCCATATTGAAGCGTCTCGCCTGTCTAAACACATTGAAGAGTTGTGACACAACGAAACAGTCTGTGCATGACAATATATATATATATATATATATATATATATATATATATATATATATAAAATGTGATTACTTACAATACTATCACTCTCCGACAAAAGTGAGTTTAAGTATCATAGGGTGCCACATTCATTCGGACTTGAGCCACAACTAAGCAAAACGCTTAGTAAATTACTACAATACTATCATTATTATTATTTTTACAAATGACCGTAGTTCTTTTGTAAGATGAACCGTAAACGAAAGGTACTGTAATTCCTTTAACATTTTCAAACTACTCTTCTTACGAGCATTATAAAAACTTGTGATTAATTATTGTCGATACTTGCTTTTACAGTTTTTCTTCATATATATATATATATATATATATTTATATGTGTGTGTGTGTAATGAAAATTTCATGAACAATATGAGTTTTACCGAACAAGTTGCCAATAAAAATATATCCCCTGTTTACATTTACATTTTTTTTCATAGTAATGATAGAACATTACATATCCTTGAAGACTTTTAGCATTAGTTACTCTACTAGCTACTGCGCTCATAACTTTTTTTATTTTACAGGGGGTATGTGACATTCCACTACAGGGACTCTCTTTTAGATTCAGGCTCGTCATGACTACCACGTATTGAGTCAATTTGCATTTTCTTCAAAATTAAAAAATGCTTCTCCCAAAACATCACACATTCTTCGATAAGTTTTGTCTGCTTTTCTATTCTCAGCCATCAAAAGTTTGAGGGCTGATCTATGTTCATGCCTGAAGTATTTTGTCTGATTTACGACCGTTTTGAATTGCTCCAAATGAAACATTTTCGTTGGATTAAAATACTTTTTAATGCAAACTACTTCTAAAGAATACAGCGTTATATTTATGTAAAAAATTCTACGGAAAAAAATGTGCTGTTTTAAAAGAAATTCCCCTGTTTGATTGAATGAACCTCGTATATATATATATATATATATATATATATATATATATATATATGTGTGTGTGTGTGTGTGTGTGTGTGTGTAATACCTAGCTTTCTTATTAAAAATTTAATGGGGCTAATATTGAAATCGAAAATTAATCATTATTGTCCCATTGCATAATAAACATTACAGAAAATTTGTATACATATATATATATATATATATATATATGTGTGTGTGTGTGTGTGTGTGTGTGTATGTATGTATGTATGTATGTATGTGTGAATGTATGTGTGTGTGCGCCTGTGTGTGTATGTGTTGTATATGTGCGCTTCTGTAAATGGAGCGACAGAGAGATTTACAAAATACGAAAACTACAGGAATAATCTTCTTTAATCATCTTTTTTTGTTTTGTTTCCCCTAAAGGTAAACGGTAGGAGATTAATTTTAAAACATTTCAAATAATCGTTTTCAAAAAGTGATATACCACAAATAATGCATCGAGGGATAAAAACTACGATATATATATATATATATATACATATATATATATATATATATATATATATATATATATATATTTATATCAAGTGTCGTATTAGGCTCCCTCTCTCTATACATATATATATATATATATATATATATATATATATAAAGAGAGAGAGAGAGAGAGAGAGAGAGAGAGAGAGAGAGAGAGAGAGAGAGTTTGTTTTTCAAAGGTGATTCACTAAACGTTCAATACTTTTATCAACCGGTATATTGGTATAGGTGTATAGGGATTTAATGTCAATATGAGGTAAGGATTTGTTTTTTATATTAATGTTAATTATTTTGTTAAGGAGTGAGCATGAATATGAAAAACAAATCCTTTGCTAGCCTTGACATCAAATTCCTTTACACAAAGATACCTATTGAATATTTAGAGAATCACTTTCAAAAAACAAACACTATTTTACCCTTGGTAATCTTTAAGAAGGAAGGATTAATTCATATACAACGTTCCCCTATGGACCCCTTCGCACAGACGTGCAGGTTTCGTACGATCAGCTTGAACTTATCAACAACGTCTCGGTACGGACACAGTAGTGTAGAAGACCGGCCGGAAACGGTGAACGATAGAGAGAAATGGCCAGAGATTCTCAGAAAAATAATGATGATTATGATGATGGTATTACTCCTACCCGTCTCTGAATTAATGAAAATCTGTACCTTTATATATATATATATATATATATATATATATATATATATATATATATATATATATATATATATATACCCGGTGTCTTATGATACACAATAATTTAATTAAGGCTTTTTTGTATGGTTTATGACAGCCTCTTTCGGAAGTCGTTTTTATCTTTTCTTGGAATGTCTTCTTCACGCCATATTTCTCTTCACTTGCATTAGTTAGCTTTTTTCTTTAGGATTTATGCTAGTTTTTAACACATTTAGTGGGATTTTACTTTCATGTCATCATTTCAAAATGGCTTTGTTCCTTTGTTTCGCGATTTTTTTTTTTTTTTCGTTTTTTAAATTTCGAACAAGCAGTGGTACTCTGTTTCACCGAGTTAGCACTGTTTTGTCAATACGCTTGATGTATTCCCTTTCATATTGCTAAATTCTATAATAGGACCCTTTATTTATCTATTTAGTAAACATATTTTGGAATGGTGTCTTTTTCGTATGCTTCAATTTTTCAGTCAAATTAGGTGATTATAGTATCTCACTTTTTTCTTCTTTTTTCTGTAGCAACAAAGCGTATTTCTGTATTGTTGTTATTTTAATTAGTTATTTATTTTTAGCTGGACTTTTATGGCATATCAACCCTTTTGGGTCACACATTGGCCTAATGTGTAGAGTGTTCCTCAATGGTCCGGGGGACCGAGTCATACCAAAGTCGAGTCATACCAAAGACTTAAAAAATGGTACTTGATACCTCCCCGCTTAACACTCGGCTTATAAGGTACCTTTCAAGGGTAAAGTGGAGCAATCCAGGGAAAAGAGTAGCAGCCTCCTCTACACCTTAGTTTAGTAGCTTTTGAAAAGGGAGCCTTCGGGTCACCCTCGACTACAGTCGCCCACTTTACAATGTCAAATCATTTTTTTTATTCTTATATGATTTGTAAGCGAACATTTTAACATTATTTTAAAATGATTTGTTAAGAGCTTATTTGTATGCACACAGTTGAATGTTTTCAATTATTTCTATCTAACATATATATTACTATTTATTATTCATGACTTGTTTGCACACAGTAATATGCTTGCAAGTATTGCTATATATCATGTAATCCTATGATATAAATAGATTGCACAAAAAAGTATCGTATGAAATAACCAATAACTATAATAATCCTTAGTAAATGATTCAACAGTTTGTTTTGACACATTGATAGAGACATAACAGATTCTAAAATCCGAATTGGAGTAGAACGGGGAGCAATGACAACGAAGGTGTTCCCTACATTCCCTAAGGCTCTATGACTGGAACCTCACCATCAATTATAATTTAGTGTCATAACCAGAATACTCGTTGCAAAGGTCTTGCCCTTATGCAAAGTGCAGTCGGCGTATTATTCCACTGCTGCAGCTGACAGGGTTTGAAGTTTTGGAAAGCTGACCTTCATTTGATATATAATGTTTATTTTTAAGCAATTTTCTTTTTATTGACAGTTGAATTTTTCCTATTATATTGTATTTTCCCATGCAATAAGCAGCACTATCATGTACTGGATACTCTAATATATATAACGGCTGGACAAGAAGCTAGACGGTAATTACACAGGAATGTTGCGAGCAAGTCCTGGCGGGCAGCACCCCACAAGGCACCAACTATACGGCTACCTGCCTCCCATCACGAAACCTATCCAAGTTAGACGAACCTGACATGCAGGACACAGCTGGAGAAGCAGGGACGAGCTCGTAAGTGATGTACTCCTATGGATCCCCACATATGGCCGAGCAAAAGCAAGACGACCAGCTCGAACATACATACAGCAGCTATGTGAGGATACGGGATGTAGCCCTGAAGACCTATCGGAGGCGATGAACGATAGGGAGAAGTGGTGAGTGAGGGTCAAGGATCTCCGTGCTAGCGGCACGACATGATGATGATGATATATATATATATATATATATATATATATATATATATGCAAATTTCATTAAACATAATAGACATTTTATGTCTACATATTTTCTTTTGGATCCGTTCGAACTCCCGTATTACTTTTATTGTACTCTGGGGGAATTGATTTATGTATTGTCCATAATTGCATGTATTCCCTAGTACTTTCTGCCCGACTTTGGGCCATCATCAGGGGAGGATCTACTACAAAAGCGATGTAACTTTTGTTTTAGCATATTACAACTGTGTAAGGGCGTCTTTGCCGTTGAAGGTTTTGGCGTTTGTTTTTGAATGTGATTCTATATTTCAATAGCTCAGCATTTAAAAAAACATTCATGCCCAACGGCACAGCTACGGAAAATTCTCACCGACAACACAACAATATTAGAACATCAAAATAATAAACAAAAACTTCAGATTCTCGAAGCATTACATATCAGAAACCTGCAGCCAACACTTAATAGAATTAATTTTCAAACCAGTGCTAATGTACTTAAATGTCTTTAGCTACTGGTACTAAATATAGAATCACATTCAAAAACAAACGCCAAAACCTTCAACGGCAAAGACGCCCTTACACAGTTGTAATATGCTAAAACAAAAGTTACATCACTTTTGTAGTAGATCCTTCCCTGATGATGGCCCAAAGTCGGGCAGAAAGTACTAGGGATACATGCAATTATGGACAATACATAAATCAATTCCCCCAGAATACAATAAAAGATATACGGGAGTTCGAACGGATCCAAAAGAAAATATGTAGACATAAAATGTCTATTATGTTTAATGAAATTTGCATTAACGAAGAAATGCTGCCTAAATATACATATATATATATATATATATATATATATATATATATATATATATATATATATATATATATATATATTGTTCTTAGCATATTTTGTATAATTTGGTGATATCAATAACAACGGTACTACAAATACATATTCAAACACACAATACAAGCGAAAACAGGCGGACTCTGTTGTTCAGATACGAACGACTTAATTAATTTCTTATCTTTTGTTCTTTGACACGTGGAGAGAGACAATTCTTAAAAGACTTTCGTATCATATTATGCTAACAACACCCCCAACATTTGGCAGATCTCGTGATGTTTTAGATCTCAATTCATCTTCGCTGGTCGGGACCCGTAAAACTTAACCGACCCCGCAACAGTAGAAAACTCAAGTCAGTGGCATAGAATTCAATTCTCTGTCCCAATAGCAAAAACTCAATTGCCTGCCTGCATGGTCCGATCTTAAATCCTCAACTCCGTGGTCGGACTACAACTTCGCAACGCCATGGTCGGATCTCAACTGAATCTTTTTTCAAAATCTTCCAAATTCTCAGCCCATTTCTTCTGGGCATGACGTCATCCACACTCCAGCCCTATTGCCTGTCTGGGGTTTATTATGACAATGGTGATTGTCATATCCTTTGCGCAAGAGCGTAAACTGCACCAACTGACAACCCACCTGAACTCTTAACCCGAATAGTTCAAAACCCAACCAAACTGAATGATAAAATACAATTAAAGAAAAATGATTAAAATTTTAAAAAATCATTCCTTAATTATATAACACATACAGATGATAGAATGTATACGAGAAAAAGCGTTACATGATCTGCTCACTATAAATCAAAATAACTTCGAAAATGCATCGCAAATCTGAAAATCGTGTATTATCAGAGGAGAGAATTGCTTTGAATGATACAAAGCGTGAGGTAAAGCAATAACTTTGATTTTTAAAAAGAAGCAAAAGATTGTTTCTTGTTAACGTTGGTTTTAGTGTTAAAAGCTTTTAGTTGCCTCTACCAAGGCCGGTGATGTAGTTATAATGACATGCGAGCAACGAAATATTTTGGCAATAGGTTAAAACGTTAGGAGAAATGAAAAAAAAAACTATGTCTTCTTATCTTATCTAAGAAAAATAGTTATCATTCAGAACGAGAAAAATACGTAGACTTCAAAATAAAATTGCCTTGGGTTTTAAGCCTTGAATTGAAAATCTAAAAACCAGCACGATGGTTTGAAAATTTTATCAAAATAATAACAAAAATTGATTGATTTAATTTTTCAGGTTGGAAAATCTGATGGAAAAACAACGAATCAATGCTGACTTTTAACTCGCGTGAAAGCTGATAGAATTTACCTCTCAGAATTGATGTTAATCTCGGGTCTATTGATTGATTGATTGATTGATTTCAACGGATTGTCAACCCATCAAGAGGTATATTATGCCTACACGTTAGGGAATCGTCTTCATTTTGCTGTTATATTTACATTTTTTGCATTTGTTTATTAAAGAGGTTGATACTATTTACCAACCCCTCCGCTCGGGCAGGATATGACACAAGGTCAATTTTTAAGCGGAGTTTAACAGGTTTGAATTCAGAGTTTTCCTTCTCCTTGACTAGTTGCCTCACCATAGCTGGAGGGAGAATAATTGGATTCATACCTTCCCCAAGGGTATTAGTGCTATGTGAAATGCAATCAGTCTCGTCCAGGATTTGAACTCGTGTCGCCGTGTCCATTTCCTACGACGATAACGACTACACCACGGGCACCTCCTTAGTAAAGAGGTTGATTGTATTTTATGGCATATCAACACTTTTAGGTTATTTAATGCCAAATCCTGTTTATGCAAATATAATAATATATATGATTTGAAAAAATATTTTGTAGATTACATATCTGAATTAGCCTAAATTCATTTTTACATACAATTTAATGGCTTTGGGTATCGCTATATAACAGTAAAAGTTTAATTGAACATCAGTCATTTGTTTGAACGCAGTTAAATGATTTATAAGAGTATAGTTTGTAAGTAAATTATTTATATTTTTCGGACTATTGTCCTCATCTTTGTCGCCATGTTTATCACAACGTTTCAGCCGTTGTACGCTCCGGCCTTCTTCAGGTGGTTGGAATGTCGCACTTCGCCCTTTATTTCGCTCACCGCGGTAGACTGTTTTAGTTCCATGAGCCATGTTTGATGAAAGTCACTAATCATTTATCTCCTGCTAATTTCCCCTCTGAAAGTTCAACACTGCCTTCACCGGATATTGAACTCACACTCTTTTTGGGTATATCACTGGATCTAACCAACGCCTTATCCATTGTGCCATGTGTCCTTGAGGACGTCTGTGTATGAATTTCTGGTCTAGTGGGTAGAGTGTTCGCCAACGGTCCGGGAGGCCTGGGTTCAATTCCAGGTCACGTCATACGAAAAACTTTGAAAATTGTACTTGATACCTCCTTGCTTACCACTCAGCAATATAAGGTACGTATCAAGTGTAAAGTGGAGCAATCCAAGGAAAGGAGTAACGCCCTCCCCTACATCTCGCTGTAGTAGCTATTGAAAAGGGTACCTTCTGGTCAGCTTCGACTACGGTCGCCAACTTTACTTTTACTTTTATAAACCTAATGTCTTCAGCAATCATTTTTTACCAGTGCCCATATTGCAATTTTGCTGTTATCATTGTTTTTGTTAAGGCAGTGGAGAACTTTCAGCGAGGAAATTAACAGTTGATAACTGATAACTGACATTCATTAAACATGGCTCGTTGAACTAGAACAGTCTATCCCGGTGAGCGAAATAACATTCCAACCACCTGAAGAAGGCCGGAGCGTACAACAGCCGAAACGTTGAGGTAAACATGGCTACAAAGATGAGGACAATAGTCAGAAAAATGTAAATAATGTACATAATACCTCATCTCAGAATTATAGAGTTTCTAAGTTATTTTATTTTTAAATGAGTTAGAACACATTTCTTAGCACACAAGTATTGCTATTACTTCACACTAATAATTCTATTTAATGTAAGTCATTTTTTTACACAGAGTGAAATGGTTACAAGTATTGCTATTTAACACAAATTATTCTATTCAGCAGTATGTCGAAGTCAGACCTGACCGATAGAATGAAACGCAGTTTCTTCCGGGCAGCGGTCGTATCGATACTGCTGTATGCATGCACTACTTGGACGCTAACTAAACGGCTGGAGAAGAAGCTAGACGGAAATTACACAAGAATGCTGCGCGCAATATTGAACAAGTCCTGGAAGCAATACCCCACAAGGCACTAACTATACGGCCACTTACCTCCCATCACGAAAACTATCCAAGTTAGACGAACCAGACATGCAGGATACTGCTGGAGAAGGAGGAATGAGCTCATAAGTGATGTACTCCTATAAACCCCCACATATGGCCTGGCAAGACTAGGACGACCAGCTCGAACGTACATTCAGCAGCTATGTGAGGATACGGAATGTAGCCCTGAAGACCTACCAAAGGCGATGAATGATTGGGAGAAGTAGCGAGAGAGGGTCAGGGATATCCGTGCTAGCGGCACGACATGATGATGATGATTCTATTAAACACTATTCATTCATTTGCACAGAATTAAATGGTTTCAAGTATTACAATGTGTTATGTAGAAGAATGTTCTGATAGCGACCCGTGTGGTTTGAACATGGATCTCTTGTCAACAAACACAAGTGTTGAAATGGAATGTGCTACCGGAGACCATGTGACTAGAAATAGTGGATATATAAATGGGTCAGTCAAAGGTTCGACGTGTGATGAGTAGAGAGACAGGTGCATCTGCAAAATAGATGTAAAATGTAGCAAAGCGAATTAGTATTGTTTAGCATTCCATACTCAGTATTTGGCATTAACGAGAGTGAATAGATTTTGAGTATCAGCTGAAATTACCCCCCACACACACAGTACATTACAAAAGTGATGACAAGAATTTGATCCAAACAATGTAAAACCAATAATTCTATTACGTATACCGCTAATCGGTTTCTAGAATCCCATTCTAATAGTTTTATTTGTTCTAAGTTAAATGGTTCCAGATATTTCTATGAAATTCTACTAATCCATTTTCGGAACAGTGTTGAAGTGTTGCTATTCAACATTTCTAATTCCTTTTAACAAAGCTAATCATTTGTTCATACATACTTAAACAATCAAACAGCTCTATTAATTATCTGTTTGCACACAGTTTTTTTTTTTATTACCTATAAGACCATAAAAGTTACTACCTCACCGGGCCAACGTAGACCAGGGAGTAATGACAGTAAACAGGTACACCGTACTCCTCATAGCTCCAGGATTGGAGCCTAACCATAGAATTCAGTTTAATATCACATCTAGGACACTGAATGGGTAGTGTAGGGATCTTACCCTACAACAGTGACGCAATCGGTATATTCTATAGCCCTATTGTTTTTTGTTTGCTTGTTTGGGTTTTATAGCATTTCAGCCGTTGTAAGTTATCTAATGCCAATTCCATTTTTATATAAATAAAACAGTCTTATTTCAAACATTTCAGTTTAGCATTAGAACACGATTTACCTCCCAAAAGCATTTCTATTTCAAGCTATTCAGTTTAGTCAAATAGTTCTATTTCAAACAATTCAGTTTAACGTAAGTACACTTTCAATATCAAAAACAGATCAATTACAAGCAATTTAGTTTAGCATAAAAACACTTCCATTTCAAACAATTCAATTTAGCATAAGTACTCAGTTTAGTTCTATTTGATCCATAGATAGGTCTCTATCAGGTGATTCCACTCCGGCTCATAGTGGACCAAGTAACGAAGGCAATGAAGGGGTACTACGTATTCCCTAAAGCTCTTTCATTACTGGAACTTCACCATCTGACTGTTTTGTGTAGTATGCAGGACACTCATTGGGGGGGGGTCTTACCGCTCTGCAGAGAATCAGTCGGTGTATTCTACAGCCCCAGCCGACTAGGAAATTTATAGCCGTAAGTGACTGGGTTGTCTTACGAAGATTTTTTTTATGCACAAAATCTAATCGAATACGAATAATTATTGAAGAGGTATATTTACCCTACAGATGGGATCCAAAGAGGTACAACCACACCGGTTCAGTATAGCAATGAAGGGGTACTGAACGCTCTCGAGAAATGTAGCCTCACCCTTTGTTGCAGTTTAGTGTCATCCCCATGACACGCCTTTTTGGAGAAGTTTGTTCTTAGAGTCACAGAGAGGGAGATTGGGAAGGAGTCCCAGTGGCATGGAGGATAACGTAGTGAACTGCGGCATCGTAGTAAGCGAGTTCGAACTCCAGTTATGCTATTATCTTCACTTTCGGAAAGATACGAACACCTTTATCATCCCCAGCTTTTGGTCAAATAATCCTTCTAGTTCCTCAACAAGGATTTATTAAGTATTAAATAATCCATAAAGATTGATATGCCATTAAACATTGAAGCTAAACCTAAGCTAATTGAGTAATCCAGTCTGTTCGATTATTGTGCGTACGGCTATTGTATGTCACCGAAATGAAACAAGTTTCAAGATTTTTAAAAAAATTCATTAAAATACAGACTAAGTGAGATAAATTTATTCCGGTCATCATGTTTATGGCCGCATGAGAACTTTTTTGGATTGCCAACAAACCGTAGAAAATGGACGTTTATTTTATTTATTTATTTATTTATTTATTTTTTTTTTTTTTTTTTGTCTATCGGTTATTCACGGAGCGAAGAATATGCGATGGAATGAGGATTCTAATAATCAGATTTATTCGATATTTGATGAGAATGATTACAATTGAATTAATGTCGATCGGGCGAATTTCAATAAGGGTCACTAAACTGAAAAATTATATATACGTATATATATATATATATACATATATATGTGTGTGTCTGTGTGTGTCTGTGTAATTATATATATATATATATATATATGTATGTGTATGTCTGTGTGTGCATCCTTTAAATATATTCCACTCTATTAAATCAAACTTGCGAAAGAGATGAGAATCTAAAGCAGAAACCAATGCACACACACACACATTAGATAGATAGATAGATAGATAGATAGATAGATAGATAGATTCTTTAAATGGCAAGACACAGAATTTATTCTCGTAGCTTTCTGGACACACTCTCTATAAATGAATCTCGAGCTAAAACGAATATTCCCGTGATATCGCAGGTTTATTTCTCTTCGTCCTCGTGATTATTTCTTGTTCTACAAAATCAAAACATTGCACCATAATTTACAGCTGGGAAGCTGTAGAGATCATAAAGTTTAGGCCGTGAAGAAACAACTAAAGTCGAAGTCTCTTTGTAAACGTCCAGCACTGTTTCTCTCGTCTTCTTTGGTGGGTGGCTCGCCAAGGGTCGTCTTTCGTAGGTATGTTTGAATTCTAATTTAGTTTACAATAACCTTTTCTTCTTACACTCTTAGTCTAAGTATTTAATTGACTAACCTGGTTGAAATATCACCATCTTTTATCCCCTACCCTGAGGCAAATCTTAAATACCAAAGAGAACGTTACCAGTATCTTGGAATTCCTTTTGTGTCATTCAGAGAATTTAATCTAAAGAACCTAGATAAGGATATCAAGGCAATATATATGGAACCAGAGGAGGCGTTCCTGGTGTAATTGTTATTGTCGTCGGAACTGGACTTGGTGACCCAAGTTCTAATCCTGGACGAACCCGTTTGTATTTTACAAAATGCTAATTTCGGAAGGAAAGGTTCGAATCCGACTATTCTCCATGCAGCAATGGGTTAATAAGTGGGCAGAATGGGCTCTTTAACCTTGGTATATCAAACGGTTTAGGAGAAGGAAAACTCTGAATTCCAACCTGTAATACTCCGCTTTAAATTGTCCGAATATGGCATCCTGCACATTCGGAGTGGTTGGTAAATATAAACAATATACTATCAAACCTTAAACGGAATGATTTAAGAATGTTGAGAAACACTTCATAAATTGTCTTGGATGCCAGACCTCTTCGAATTTCTCTAATGGTGCTGAGATCAGTATCGAATTTAATCTACCTTGAAGGTCATAATAACTTTACATTGCAAGAAGGCTATTATATCCGAGCAGGGTTACGGAATAAATGATTAAATTTAGGTGGAAATTTATCAGGAAAAGAGAGACAGAGTATCAGCGTCGGATAAATAGATAGAAAAGTAAATATAAAGGTACAATAAGACATCTTTCTGCGCCAGGAACAGGTTTATGAAATCGAAAGATTAAAAAAATTGGTTTTGAAATATAAGACATCGAAGTTTTTGATTATGCAAATATATTAGGAAGCCGGTTCGCCATTTTTCGAACAGCCGTTAATTGCGTGTCTCTTCCTGGATAAGTGGCCCTAAAAATTGTTCAGCTTTGTCGGTATTTCCTTTTTGAGGACTTCTTGAGTATCAAGGATTGACCCGAACTTTCCTCCTATACAATAGGAGAAGTGTTTCCCGGTAAGCAGCTTCGACAAAATTGTTCATTCGCGCATTCTTAACCTATTTTAACGTTAAACTATGTACACCCTTCTTGTTAAAAATATGAACAGAACACTGAAAATGTTCCTCTGATATTTTTAATCCATTAAAAATAACCAACCTTAAATCTGAAACAAATCCAGTTTTATTTGATTGCCAAACTTTCTTACTTAATCAAATATACCTCAATTTGATTTTATTAATTTATTTAAACTAATAATAATTTTTCACCATGAGATAGAGATATAAATAATGGAATCATTAAACGATCTAGAAAAGCTATGGAACCTCGAAATAGGAAAAAACTTATTATAATTTTGCTGCCCTTCTCGCTTTTATTACATCCTCAGTTCTGTGAGGCATAGACTTTACTCACGAGAGATAATTTTTTTTATGTAGCTGCTTCCATCTTACTTATACATAATTATATTTATTTAATAAAATAGGTATTGCTTCAGATTTGTCCTTAGTTTATTTTTCATGAATTAAAAGTTACAAGTGGTGAGTCTATATTTTTAGTCAAGAGTAGAATAAACTTTGACCCCCAAAGTAACTCAGTGTTTTTCAAAACCGACTTAATGCTAGGTGTCCCACTTAAAATAATCCTCGGTAACGTTTTTTCATGTTCTTGCTGTTTTTTTTTTTTTTCCTTTTCGTAATTCGCAAATATATTCTACAAGATATCTGAGCGGTACATTCTTTTCTATCTTTCCCATCTTCTGCTGTCAATTCATTTAAAGGATAGATTTTAGGTTTATGAATAAAAAGATCTGCTTGAGCATCAAACATAACCCAAGAAAAAAATATATAGGGACATGTTCACGGTTCTTATTTTCTTGTTTTATTTATTTTTGTTAGTCGAACGCATTTGTGTTTGCGAAATATATATCTTTAAATTTTTAACTTATGAGCATGCGCGTGATTATAACCAAAAATACTCGATGATTGCTTTGTATTTCTTAAAGATTTCGTCTCTTGTTAACCGATGTCATGACAATATGGTTCAACCAGATAATTATTCCATATTGATTTAATGGTTTTCTACAAAACAGCTTCGTATATATGTGCTTCTTTACAATTCGTTATTTAGAGACATGTGGTCCTCACAAGATTGCTAAAGATTAGAAAAAAGCTTTATATCGAACAGTATGAGTGACCCCTTCCAATAACAGATTTCTGAATCAGGATTAATTTTGCCAAAATCTTTATATCCTTGAGTAGGTTCCCTGGTTTATGATTGGACTGTTCTGCTTTTGATTTAAAAGGAAGTTTATCAACGAAACTGGGATCTCTATCAAAACTCGGTTACCCAACTCTAGGAGTCTCATTTAAGATTTTGAAATATCTCGTTTCCGATACAAGTTCAATCCGAACAGCTTCTTCCGAAGGACAACTGAAATGTTCAACAAACCCTCATTGGAATGTTTTTCCAAAACATATAACCATGAGCTTTTAAAATCAAAGACCAAAACTTATTTTACTGGGTCTTAGACGTTTATGTAACACCCGGACAATCCATTGACGTATTCATATGTTTTTTTTTCTTATAAAGACTGATAGCGAGTGAAATCTATCAATATAAGCTTGGCCGATATGATTATTAGCTTAGATTTGTCTATCAAATACAGAAGACATCACTTTTTAATTTGATATCCTATATTGCCGGCATATATTCGTTCATTTTTTTTAAAATCGTGATCTTCTGGATTCCTCGTGGGGTAAGGGAGCGCTGCCCATATCACATTAGTGATAGTGATGCGTTTTCAGATGAAAGTATGATTTTATCCCTGGTTTTGAAATAATTTTTTAAAATTCTCTTCGATCTATATGCCTTACCTACAACACTGAAAAAATGGCCTGCCCTACAGTTTAAATGTGCTTTTTCAACTAAATCAAAAAGGTGTTAACGCGTGTTGAATGTTGAGGGGGGTTGCCTTTAAGTGAAATTATGTTTCATTCATTGTTTAGTTCTGTCTTGTCTACGGCTTCAATTTCGATACTTTTGAACACAAAAAGAATTAATGTTTCCTTCATCGATTATTTCTTATTTGGTAAAAACAGCTTCAATCTCAATATTTTTCAACACATTTCGTATTTTGAAGTAAATTAATTTCTCTCATTGTTTATTTCTGACTTGGTAAATACAGCTTCAGTCTAAATAATTTTTGAAAATACCTCGTTCATATTTAATGAGTCATTCTCTGACTCGCTATTTAGTCGGCATGCTGAATCGTGGCCTGAGAATCCAGCCTAAAATTTCGAGACATTCCAATTTAGAATTTTGAGATTTCTTTTAAATACAAACAACACTGTTCGGGCAGGATATGACACAAGGTCAGTTTTTAAGCGGAGTTTAAGAGGTTTGAATTCAGAGTTTTCCTTCTCCTAGACTAGTTGCCTCACCAAAGCTGAAGAACCTAGTCTGCCCTACTATTTACCCATAGCTGGAGGGAGAATTATTGGATTCATACCTTTCCCAAGTGTATTTGTGCTATGTGAAATACATTCAGTCTCGTCCAGGATTTGAACTCGTGTCACCGTGTCCATTTCCTACGACGATAACCATTACACCACGGGCACCTCCAAACAACACTGTTACAACGGTCACTTTTTAATCTGGTGATCTTGGTATGGTCATTCCCACACACACACACACACAAAAAAGACTACTGGGCTCATTAGACGCAGTCTAGATCGAATGCCTATTAGATTCCTGGACTTAGTCTTAATGACATTCACGATTGAAAAGCTAGTCTTGCAGAAGTATGTTGATGTGGAAGGTAGACGGATTTTCAAAGCAATTTCAGTAAGCTGACGGTATTATACTCTAAATGATATAAACATATTCAAAGCAGTCGCATGCCAGTAGGTGATGATTCCCCCAGGTGAATTCTCCCACAGTAAATTCCACCACATCAAATTTCCCCAGGAAAATTCTACCACGGAAAATTCAGCTACAGAGATATTTTCTATAAAAAATAAATAATTCAAATACTGTAGTTGTTTGGTTATTTAATAGCATATCATACTTTGTGGGTTATTCAATGCTAAATCTATCCTTGTAGAAGAATAGTAGTGGTACAATTTAAACAATTGCTGAGCAGATAAGGGGGTTCATACTATTCCTCAGGGTATTAGCCCGAACGTAAATGTAATAGCGTGTCGGTAGTTCGAACCCTCTTATTTCAAAGATGCAGTACAGCATTTTAGCTAATACAACACAAGGACTTGAATATTGCATAAAATTAGAAATAACAATAATGTTTTTTTTTTTTATCTAAAACTATTATTTAACTATTTATTGAAAATATATTTTAAAGCAGGCTAACTTACTTTTGTTGCATATTTACCTTGGAATAGCATTTTTGGGCTGGGTCGAAGGTCAAAATATAATAATCATCCGTAAATTATTATTCAAAATTTTCTTCACGTTCGTCTCCACCAACCTAACACATATTTTACAGAATGATTTACACGGACAATGATGGCTGAAAACATAAAAAAAGAATCACTTGAACTACAGCAAACAAAATCTTACTTAGAGGGCGACCTTCTCTCTATGTAACACTTGCCCGGCTAATTATTATCTAAATTTCTCATACTATCTTTGCGTGGTTAGCCATCTTGACATGCGTGCATCAAGGTACCATACAGACGCATTTTTTATCTTCTCAACACAGCGGGCCCTCCATAATTCCTTGAAGAAATTTCAAAACCCTAAAAGGACCATACTCTGGTCTCATATCCTGGTCCCGGCGCCAAATTAATATATGTTAGATTGTCATCTGCTTATTCATGCAGAAATATACATATATATACTGGATACATAACGACGCAATGATAACAGACGCAGTAATAAACGACGCATGAAGGAAGGACGCAAGAAGACTTCTTTAGAAAAATATTCACCTCTCACTTTATTGCAAGTGTTCAAAAGGGTTGTTGAAGGGTTGCATGTGAGAGGGTGCTGGAGACCGAACATAGACTTCATATTTTGACCCCACTATTATGACCGTCAGGTTGTGTCTTTCTTGTTCTCCTGATGTTGGGGTCTACTCCATCGGGGGGTTCCGAGCGCCCCCTCGGTCGGGTGTGGCCTTTCCTACCACATCTGGTCTCTACTGTCTGGAATTCTGCTGGGAACTCCTCTGGGACCCAAACTCAACTGAGTTAAATAATAACTCAACGCCCACACGATCGCCTACTGGATCTTTGAATCGGATGTTTAATCGTCATCAAGCGGAAATAACTGTCATGCAGTTCAGAGGTAACTCTCTTCCGGTGCATCACTGTTAGTGGCACAATGGGACCTTCACCTTGTCCCATATCATAAGCCTTAGTCCGCCCACGCGATCTCTTTCGATTATTGGCCATTGGAATGTGTCACTTCCTTCCGGTGTATCACCTTGGAATAGCATTTTTGGGCTGGGTCGAAGGTCAAAATATAACACTTTACTAAATAAAGATAACTGATTGTGATATTTTTTTATATTTTTTATTCTTTTTTTTTCTATGTTGAAAATAAAAGAAAAATATATTTTATTTTTTTCTGTTCGTCGTTTCTTTCTCAATTCTTTTTTGTTTCTCTGATGAGTTTTCCTGACGCTTAATCTATTTTTTCTTGAGAAGAAAGATTTAACATTTTGGTGAATTTACCGCGATGTTATTTATCGTGGTGAAATTAACCAATCACCTACGTATGAATCAAATTTATCCGACTTACCACCAATTCAAATTTGAATTGAAGGCATATCATAGAGTGGGACTCGCCAGACTATCGAATCCTTCCCGACAAAAACAAAAAGTACTAAGTACTATTGGTATTAAAACTTAGGGGTGCCTGAGGCGCCAAGCAAAATAGTCAGCTCTACAATACAGGTACTGCCAAGAGAAGACCCAGTGGGACCTGGTAATCAACTTTAATGCGTCCGAACCGAATGCCAGGTGAGCACTAGAATGCCAGCTTATTTAAATCGGTACACGCGCGCATATCCAAGATTAAAATTTGTCGGAATTGGACATAAACTCAATTAACACTTTGTGTAGCACTGGGGAAAAATGGGAATGTGCATGTTTTTTTTAATTATATTTTCTCTCTGTTATAGAAAGATTATTTTTATTTATTTATTTCAAATTATTTTTTTTATTTTAACAATGCTACAGGTATTTTGAAAAATGCCAAAATTACCTTATATCAAATGAAATTATTCTAATGATTTCATCTGTAAAATTTAATCTAACTAGAAGTCTCAAAAACTTCAATGTTACACAGCATAGAATATATCCTATATTTAGATAATTATTTTGATCTAACTTTTTTACAATACAAAAATAGGAAAATTATTTTTAGAATTTAAACAATAGAAAAATTTCAGAACTTGTTAATAAATGCTGATACTTATAGACTCTCACTGCATCCATTAACTGCATCAATGTATCTGGTCATTAAAACTTTGATATTTGTTAAAGTATAACACAATTTTCTGGAAAAAAAAACATGTTAGCAACAATTCCCATACCACAATAGTATTTCATCAAAAATGAGAGAGAATGATGTAGAGGAGCTGTCAGAGAGATGTGTTTGAATAATATCGAGACCATCTAGACCACATCATTTTTCAGATCAGTTAGAATACTCCGAAAAATCCTGAAAACATGAGGAGACTTGATGTCCCTCAGGCTTCAGTGAAAAACCAACAGTTAAAACTGGTGTGAGGAATAAAAATAATTTGTCTACATGGAACTTTACCCAAAGTTTTCGAAAGTGGACTAGGAAAGTTGGAAATCGGAGGACGAATCGAGGGTATCCATAGCATTGACTCAAATACTGAAAAGAATCCTGGAGACAATAGGAAACTTGCTATCACTTATACTCCAGTGAAAAACCATCTGGTAATACTAGTGTAAAACCTTTCAAGGAGTATTATTATTATTGTTATTGTTATTATTAAATAGTGGATATCACGCCACTAGTGTGGATCTCCCTTACCCTCTCCTTCCACCCTTCTCTATCGTCCATCGCTTCCGGTAGGTCATCACGGCTACATTCTGTATCGGCACAGAGCTATTGTATGTAGGTTCTAGGTGGTCGTCCTGCCTTTGCTCGTCCATGTGAAGGGGCCCACAGAAGTTTGTCACATATGAGTTCGTCCCTACTTCTCCAGCAGTATCACGCATGTTTGGCGTGTCTAACCTGATTAGTTTTCGTGATGGATGGTAAGTGGCCGTACAGCTGCTGTTTTGTGGGGTGCTGCCGCCCGGACTTATTGAATATTGCTCGCAGCTTTCTGGTATAGTTGCCTTCAAACATTTTCTCTATATGTTTAGTTAGCGTCCAAAGTAAAACTGTTAGAAAACGAAAAGAAAGATAAGTCGTCAGACCTTGCTAGAGTACAGAAAAAAACTATGGAACATGAAAGTGACAGTGATACCACCTGTAATTAGTGCGCTTGGTACAGTCACCAAAGGATTGATAAAGGGACTGGAGGATTTGGAAATAAAAGGACGAGTGGAGACTATCCAAACGAAAGCATTATTAATATCAGCCAGAATAATGAGAAGACTTGAGGAGACTTGCAGCCACTCGAACTTCAATGAGAAACCATCTGCTGACACTGGTATGAAAAACTCTCTTAAGAGTAAAATGAAAATAATTGTTTTCACAAAGATTTATGGTTTCAGGCATTCCTATCCCATACTGATAATTTTTCAAAAGAGGTCTAGTTGACCCACACATAGGATCTTGGCAGGTATTTTTATTTCTGGTCAAAAGGGATCTAAGAGTAATGGCAATGAAAGAATAGTCCATAATCCGTTGAGTTTCAGAAACAGAGCCTCACCACCAAATACAGTTGAGTTTGGGACATTTTTAAGGGGTGTATCACCCTTCTAAAGATTAATCAAAAGTGGTGAATTTTAAGTACTGCAGACGCTGCAAGATGTTTTTAATTTGTATATCTAAAGGGGGCCTTCAGGTCGCTCTTTACAGTTGGTCAACTAGCTTATATATATATATATATATATATATATATATATATACATATATATATATATATAAAGTATCACCCATAAATGAATACACCCCTTGTTGTGAATGTGGATTATCTCCTCCTGATAATCCAAGCTATAAAAAGCTGTACATTTCCGCTTATCAAGTGAGACGAGTAGTTGGATTCTTAACTGAATAAAAGATTACTAGACAGAATCTCTTGTCCTGTTTTCATTACACCCCTGACATACTTTTTAAATAAAAAGTGAATTTACTTCTTAACCAACATTCTTGCTTTATGATTTCTTGTCGAACGTTATAACAACAATGCGAATATTATTAGTTTTTATTATTCATAATTGCTACAATTCCTTAAACTTCCCTGACATAAAAGATTTTTTCGACAAAATTTCGAACGTCCATTCTTTTTGTTATTTCGGGTAAAATTCTATGAGCACATTGAAATGTTAACAAAAATCTTAGACAATTCAAAGAATTGGTAAAGAAATGAGGCTTTAAAACATCCTTGACTTAATTGCTATTCATCGGATATTTTCTCGACCAAATTCAAAATGTTGATTTTATTGTCGTTTCTGGTAAAAAAAACAAAAAAAAAAAAAACAATGCATAAATTACAATACTAACAAAGAAAGTTGCTAACTAGAAGTTTTGAAGGAGAAATGAGGTTGTGGCCAAGAATGAAATCGCATAAATACATGTAAGGAATGTGTTTATTTGGATTGTTTTATATATCTAGGCTACTGGATATATCTTTGGTTTCTGAGTTTCAATGCAGTCTTAAACCATAGCTAATTATCACATACGGTGAAGTCACACCAAAAATACCGGTAACCATAAGTTTGCTGAAGTTAACCAACAATGAGCAATTAGTACGTACATGAGACCACTTAGAAAAAAATAGGTGCAGTAGGTATTCTAAGTTTAGTAAGTAACATGGACGCTCACACAAAGACACAATACTACTATGGGACCAGTTAAGACTTACATAGATCAGCACTGCAGGGACACAGAATAGAGTCAAGAAGACCTGCCTATAGAGATTAACTATAGAGACGGGTGGGGAGAGATAGAGAGAGTCAAGAGATCTGTCCTATTGATGATGAGGAGGAGGAGGATAATGACAAGTCTCTTTGGTTTAGAATTAAATTAACATTACACTGATAATTATTAAGGCTGGGCTTATTGATGTTTACACTCTATATTCTTGTTAAATAAATATTTTTCTTATATTAAGATATAAAGAAAGCAAAAAGAGAATGAAGGGAAGAAAATGTCAAGAAAGACAAAGGAAAAAGAGAAAGAAAAGAAAAAGAAAAAAAATGAAGTCAAGAAAAAAAAGAGGAAAATAAAACAAAAGAAAAGGATGGGAGAGAAAGAAAAAAGAATGAAAATAAGAATAAAGAAAAGGATGAAAGAAAGAAGGTAAAAAGAGAATCAAAATAGATAGATAGAGAGAGAGAGAAAGAGAGAGAGAGAAAGAGAGAGAGAGAGAGAGAGAGAGAGAACGAAGGATGAAACTATAAAGAAAGAACAAAATTATTCACTAGTACTTCATTACAAGAACAGGGCTCACAAAATTACCTAACTCAATTCTTCGAATCAATAATTTAAAATGTGTGAAAAAATTACACCAAAGCAAGTAACAATCTAACAATGGATTTCAAGATAAGGCCTGTTAAAACAAGATTGCTTGCTAGCTTTTCTTAATTTTACCATTTCCCACTGACAGGTATTGAAACTTGGGTTTTCGAAGCCTCCAGTGCTGTTGTCTCACCACTGAGTTAATTATACAGCACAGCAGGAGAGTCTGCTGGGCAAGTGAGTAGCCAATCACTGCACAGCAAATGTAAAGATGATTAAGAAAAATGGCCGTGTTCTTGTTGTGGATATAGGGTCATTGTAGAAAAACCAGGTAGCCTGGAAGAAAGAAAGAAAGAAAGAAAGAAGTGATTAGTGAAAAAGGAAGAAGGAAAGAAAAAGAAAGATGAATGACAATCACAAGAGAAATGAAATGAAGAATGGAGCAGTTATAATGATAGAAAGATATACAATCGGCAATCGAAGAAAGAAAAAAAAAGGAAAAAAGTTTGAAAGCAATAGACAGAAAGAAAAAAGAAAAAATGATAACACAAAGAAAGAAAGAAAAGTGATCACACAAAGAAAGAAAGAAAGAAAGAAAGAGAGAAAAAAGCATGAAATTAAAAGACATAAAAGTTAAGAAAAGTGAAAGAATTAAGTAAGAAAGAAAAATAGAACAAGAATGGAGATAGATAGATAGATAGATAGATAGAACAAAGAAATGAAAATGAACATAAAGAACGAAAAGAAAGAAAATCAGAATATAAAGAAAGAAAAAGGAAGATGCAAAAAAAAAAAGAAAAACGAATGACAAGAGAGAAAAAAGAAAAAAGAATGAAAACAAAAAGAAATAGAAGTATTTCAAGAAAGAAAAAAAGAGGATTAAAAGAAGAAGGAAAAGGGTGAGAGAGAAATAAAAAAGAAGAAATAGAATGAAAATGAAAAGAAAGTAAAGGATAAAAAAAAGGTAAAAGGAGAAAAAAGATAGATAGATAGATAGATAGATAGATAGATAGATAACAAAAAGAAAAAGAGAAAGAAAAAAGAAAATGGGAAAGATACGAAAGAGAATGAAAACAGAACGAAAGAAAAGAAATTAAGAGAAAAGAGAATTAAAATTTTAAAAAAGAACAAAAGTTGGTAATAGAAAAAAGAAAATAGAAAGATAGAGAGAGATAAAGAACAAAAAGAAAAAGATAAAGAAAATAGATAGATAGATAGATAGATAAAGAACAAAAAGAAAAAGAAAAAAAGAAGATAGATAGATAGATAGATAGATAGATAAAAAAATAAAAAAAAATAAGGAAGATACAAAAGACTAAGAAAGTAAGAAAAAAGAGAATGAAAATTTTAAAATGAACGAAAGAAAGTTAGTAAAGAGAGAAAGAAAACAGAAAGAAAAAAAGGAAAGACAGGTGAAGTGAAAGAATGGCGAGTGAAAGTGATAAAAGAAAATGGCCGAATGAGTGAAAAGAGAGAGGAAGAAGTGGGTGTTTGCGTCTTGTTTGTCTGCACCTACTAATCACCTGTCATCTCGTCCCCACCCTTTGTTGTCCAGCCTCGTTTCCTGATCTTGCCGCCCCAGGGCCGAGACATCTCTTTCAGCGGATGGGTAATGGCGGTGACTATTGTACGGGCAAAAACGTCTGGTTGAGAGTGGATTGGATATCGGCTTTATTTGTTTCGCGTCACTTACATGAAGATGCGACCGTCTGTGTCACCACACGGCGTTGGTAGTCGCAGAAGACAGGGTTTTAAGTAAAGAATGAAGACGAACGCCATAGCCAAAGAGAAAGACGAGAAGAGAAGCAACTAAAGAAGGCAGATAATGAACACAGAAAGAATGGACTGCCTGTCTTTTATAGTAGACGTTCATTACATTTTGGTTTTATATATTGTAGTCATATTGCCAATATGGTTATTACTATATCATTATTCGTAAGTTTATATACAGTACTGTATCTGCTGCTAGCCTCCCAACTCACCCCTCCAAATAAAAGAATACTTTAGGTATGACAATAAACTGCGCTTGATGGAGAGGATCCAGTTCTTAAGTTCTGGGGAGTGTGAAATCGTCTCTTTATTAGCATCACTTCCAGATCGACTTTAACCCGGAGTGGCAGTCACTATTTTGTGCCATATCTCTATGTTAAATAGACCTATTTAAAAATTATTTGTATTCAATTAGACTGCGGGGAAAATCTTTTGAAATACATATGTAGACAATATAAATATGAAAGTACTATGAAGGAGATTTCTTAACCATTAGGTATAAAATAACCCTAAACGGGCTGACATGCCGTTAAAATCCATCAACCATTTTACTCATTGCTAGACACTTATAAATCAGGTTATATACAACCATATATATAAAAACAGATATCCCCGAACACACAGGGCAGCACGCACATATGCGTATATATATATATATATATATATATATATATATATATATATATATAAGTGTCACTTTCTCACTTGGTGGGTTTGTGGCAGACCAAATGCGGTATAATTTGAAGAATGCTTGATATCTGTGATAGAGCTATTATATAATAATAATAATAATAATAAGTAAATATCCGGGAGACCTGGGTTCAATCCCAGGTTAGGTCATACGAAAGACTTTAAAAATGGTTCTTGATACCTCCTTGATTAAAACTCAGCAATATGAGGTACGTATCAAGGGTAAAGTGGAGCAATCCTGGGAAAGGAGTAGTAGCTACTGAAAAGGGAGCCTTCTGGTCGCTCTCGGCTACGGTTGCCAACTTTACTTACTTATTTTCTTATATATATATATATATATATATATATATATATATAACCACTCTTCACAGGTAGAATGAAATGGAATCTATAACTCCAGTTTAAATCCTGATTGAGGCTGTTTAGGTTTCGCTTCCGCTTTTGCGATTGAGAAAGGCATAAATATCTCAGAAACAAGCTATCTATAAATTGACAGACTGCCTTTGTTCTTTAGCCTTTGTAAGGCAACCAATCTAGGAAACAGAAATCTCGAAATTCAAATTTTCTGTGGTCCGTAAGAATTGACCTTGTGTTGCTCTAGACAGCGGGTTGGATAAATACATACTTATAAACCACACTCAAATATATACATATATGTATGTGTTAAGGTGGCAGACACATGAATTATATGGCCGAGTTTAAGAATGTCGAAGTATCAAGCATCTTTGGCGGAAGCCCCACATTAAAATGACCTTGTATAAAATCTTACCTGGTGGTTGTTCGGATAAATACCTACATGGGGAAGAGAAAATGTTAAGCGAGATAGAGAGAGAAAGAAAGAAAAAAGTGGGATACAGAAGGAAAAAGAAAGAAAGGAAGAAGACGAGCGAAAATTGAAAACTTTGAACATTTGAGAAATTGGGATATACAGTAAATACATATGGTTTACATAGTATTTTTAAATATATTGACCCTTTGAATTTAACTACATCTCAATCTTTTTACGGCAAACTGGTTGATGCTTTATCGTTTATCAACCCTTGTCGGTTACGTTATAACAAATCATATTACATGTGTGTGTGTGTGTGTGTGTGTGTGTGTGCTTGTATATAACAGCAGCGAAGGGTCAATTTTTTCTTGAAAGAATTTTGTCATTAAAATTATTGATAATTTTCTCTATTCCCTTTGTAGCTTCAACGTTTTCAATTTCCCTTTTTTTTTCATTTCTTTGGATAATTATTTAATGCCATATTATTTACGGAGTATACCTTTGAAAATGCCGGTCAGTTTAGCGGAAAAAGACGCAAGTATAAGCAATGAATTTATTAGTTTCCCTATTGTCTTTGCTTAAGAAGCAGGAGAGACTGGATAAAGAAACAGTTACATAAAAGCAAAAAAAAAAAAAAAAAAATTTTTGCGTTTTCGCTATCGTCAGAAAAGTTTGTGGCAAAACTTTTCCCTGTTTTATTATTCCCTTCAGCTCCTATTTATGAAAAAGAGAGGGAGGGTATATTAGTGAGTAGGTGAACGAGCGATAATCGGAGAAAAGCAAAAATATTTTTGCTGGCATTATCGTCATAGTTAGAAAAGGCTTGGCTTTAATCTTCCCTGTTTTATAATTCCCTTGAGGTGGATAGACATAACAGTAAAGTTAGTGTTACAGGAAGAAAACCTCCCAAAAACAAGAATTATTTTTCTTGCTTTCTAGCCGTATTAAGCTATCAGACACTCTCCTTAAAAGTGATGTTTTTATTGCCACGTGCGGCTGAAATCAAAAGATTCGGAGAGACTTAAACGAAGAATATGTATTATTCAGTTCTGAATAACATTCAGGACAAAATTGTTTTTGATGTTGAACAAAAATTTAAAACAATTGAAGAATTCAGATTTGTTGAATTGTTAAATCAAAAGTCTTTTGACACTTACAAAAACATTTTCCGATGGAAGCGTTTTCAGTTTTTGATCTATGTACAAACATATGGGAATTAGGTGTTTGAAATGCGATTTGAAATCAGATTATGTTGCAGATTTTAAAAAGCAAACGTCAAAAGTCCAAGAAGTCGCAGAAATAATATGGGAACTTGAATTAGACCAATCTCTGGCTGCAATTACCAAATAATAATGTGAGATTTTGACCATACCTTCCTCGTCAGTTTCCTATGAGAGATCGTCTTCTGCACTAAAGCGTTTTAATAACAGTTTGCGATGTTCTAAAATTAAAGAGCGATTAAGTAATTTGTTTTTCCTTTTTTATGAATGAAGAACTTTTGAAAAAGGGAGCCGGAGAGACTGATGCTAATACTTTTTAGAAAAAAGTGATCGA
Source organism: Sepioteuthis lessoniana (assembly GCA_963585895.1). Taxonomy (NCBI): domain Eukaryota; kingdom Metazoa; phylum Mollusca; class Cephalopoda; order Myopsida; family Loliginidae; genus Sepioteuthis; species Sepioteuthis lessoniana. The sequence goes on along the minus strand of OY757923.1, from coordinate 68,722,122 downwards.
TGAATTCACCAAAGATAAACAAAGAATTGAATTGATTTATTAAAAGATATTAATGAGTCAATAATTTATGAGTATGTGTGTGTATGTTTGTTAGAAGACATGTCTATATATATAAATATATATATATATATATATATATATTGAGAGAGAGAGAGACATACTTACTCATACACACAGGCAAACATACAAATGTAGACACACAAATACACAAAAACAACACACACACGCGGGCGCGCACACACACACACACACACATATATATACTCAAACACTTTGCTCGAATAGGATGTGACACAAGGCCAATTTTGGTGGTGTTTAATGGGTTTGAATGCAGAGTTTATATTCTCCTAAATTAGTTACCATGCAACGTTTAAAGAGCCCTGTCTATCCTATTATTTAGTCATTGCTGGAAGGAGAATATATAAATCCATGCCTTTCCTAAGTTTATTCGCTGTATGGGAAATTCAAAATGACTTTTGCGTGATTTAAAGTCTGGTCGCTCAATCTATTTTCTTCAACAGTAACCATTTAACAACGCGTACTTATATATACATATGTGTAAAGATGTATTTGAAGACAGTTATTTACATGGTAATATACACATATATATATATATGTATATGGAGAAAAATTGACACTGTCTAAAAGTGATGAAGTTATTAAGCTGATAAGTCGACGCTGAACGTTTCGGTATTTAATATACCATCATCAAGACTTTAAAAGGTGACATCAAGTGTTGTAGGAATGTTTGATAAATTACAGGAAAAATTTAAACTAAGAAATAACATACATCATACATTCGAAATTTAAATGCTGATTTAATTTTTTGAACAGTTGTATTTTCTTTCTTTGTTTATATATTTTTTCCATTACTTCCTATATTTTATTAAACATTCTTCGTTATTCGTTCAATATTCGTTGTCACCTTTTAAATGAAATCTTGAGGATGGTATATTAATACCCAAACGTTATAGCATTGACTTTCCTGCTTAATAAATTCATCGCTTTTGGACTGCACTGTCAATTTTTCTCCATACTGAAGGATTCTTTTGAATTTTTCACTTCCATATATATATATATATATACACACACACAAAGAATGAGAGAGAAAGGGAGAGAGTAAGTGGTTTATATTGTATTTGATAATATATTTAATATTTCGATTTTTATAATTGCTTATAAGTTATATTTTATGGTCTTTTTGTGATGTTCCGGTTTTTCTAAAAAAGTTAAAATAATCTTTCATTCCGAAGAAGCTAAATAAATAAATATAATCACGGCTGTCTTCCAGCAATTGAAAATACCCAATTACAATATTCCTCATTGCTTCAAAATTAACAATAAAACACACATGTACTATTTTTAAAGGTAATTTTTACTGTTAATATCAAAAGAAATTGAACTAACGAGTTAGGATTTAGAATAAATTTCATGAAAATAAATATTTTCATAGCCGAAAAGAATTTCAAATTTAAACAAAACATAAAAATGCAAATAGCTTTTCCTTTTTCTTTCAAGATAATTAAATGCAACGCAAAGGCGGATAAATCAGAGGAAATTTTGATTAGCTTTCATATATATATATATATATATATATATATATATATATATATATATATATCACTGGCATATATCCATAGAGGTCAATATCGTCAATATGGATATCAGCAAGGAAAAGTGAACTTCCGGTATTGTCTGATGTTTAACTTCCGGTACAAAGACATCTAAAGAAAAATATTCGTGTATACAAACTGGAATGTTATTAAGCTTTAAGTAATATTTATTTTTAATATCTCTTTTAATCTTTTTTATTTTTTTTTTTTTTATTTATAGTTTAATAATTATCAATATTTTTTAATCTATTAATTTTTGTTGCTACACTTTTCCTCTTTCCAAAAACAAGAGTCCCTAGTCTTGAACTTTTTTCTATATTTTAACACGAACCCTGGCACTGTGCCGATCTTGATTCGTTAACAAAAGGTGCATTCGAAATAAAAATAAACGAAAGGGTAGAGGAAATCACAAATGTCCCGAAGTGAAAAATTTAACATAATGGATTAGAAACACATTTTAATAAAGTTGGTGTGTCCAAAAAGAATGCGAACTTTTTTGCAAAGACAAATTGATTGCGTATCAATCATCATCATCATCGTGTCGTGCCGCCAGCACGGATATCCATGACCATCTCTCGCCACTTTTCCCTATCGTTCATCGCCTCCGGCAGGTCTTCTGGGTTACATCCTGTGTCCTCACATAGCTGCTGTATGCAAGTTCGGGCTAGTCGTCCTGCTTTTGCTTGGCCATATGTGGGGGTCCATAGGAGTACGTCACTTACGAGCTCGTCCTTGCTTCTATCCTTTTCTCTGGGTATTTTATTTGGTATTTATGTTCTTTCTTTCTTTCTTTTTCTGTTGTTCTTCACTACTTCTTACGTGCATTCAAAATGTCACTTTGATGGATAATACGTAGATTTCATGGCACATTTTTGTCTATCTTTTTTATGATCTGAAATCCAAGAATTTTCTTGTTTTGTTTCAAGCTTTAGGAATTATGCCTAATCCGTGTTGAGTTATGGGCATCAATAATAATAATGATAATAATAATAATGATAATCCCCAACAAAATAGCAAATATAGGTTATGTGAGGATAGAGACAAAACTATCAAATATTATGATAAGCCAATGCTGCAAATTAGCGAAAAATAAGATTAAAACTAGACACAACTTGGTGGGGAGGGTGATCCACTGGGAATTGGGTAAAAAACTGAAAACTGACCATACGAATAAATGGTATATTCATAATCTAGAATCTGTCTTGGAGAATGGGACCTACAGACTTCTCTGGTATTTTGAAACACAAAACAAATCCCCTAATCTTGACTAGACACCAGACCAAGTGAAAATCTACAAAAAAGAAACTGCCGAATAGTGGATTTTGACATACTGACAGACAAAACAGAGTAAAATTTAAAGAAAGCGAAAACAGAGATAAGTACCAAGGCCTTGCTTGAAAACTAAAAAAAATATAAATAGGGATGTTGACAGTGATACCAATTGTTATTGATGCGCTCGGTACAATCCCCAAATCATTGGTGAAGGGACTAGAAGATTTGGTGATAAGAGGACAAGTGAAGACCATCCAAACTATCGCATTAAGATCGCCCAGAATACTGAAAAGAGTCCTGAAGACTAGAGAAGACTAGATATCACTCGAACTCCAGTGGAAAACCATCATCTAACGCTGGTGTGAAAAACTCTCAAAGGAATAATAATAATAATAATAATAATAATAATAATAATAATAATAATAATAATAAAATATGAAGGTAATAGTGAAGACAGATGACATTGGTGGTCTTGGAATCATTCCGAAAGGCATGAAAAGGAGACTGGTGGAAGCAATAAAAGAATCAAGACCGTCTTGGCTACTGTTCTTTTAAACCTAAGAATATAAAGAAGAGTTCAGGAGACTTCACTTAGACTTCTGTGAAAAATGACCCACTAAAATTTTTGCAAAAGACGCGTAAAGAGTAATATAATAATTTTAATAATATTTCTACGACCGCTCTATTTTGAAAGCCAGAATTAGTTTGTTTTTTTTAAATTTCCCGCGATAAATTCTATATTGTTTACGAGTACATTCTCTCGCTAGGTGAAAAAGTAATGTATGTGTGATGGGCAGTAAACGTTAATTAATAGTAGGTGGGGATGACTTTAGAATCGAATATTCTCGAATGTCACGTGACCTCTTCTTCTTATAAAAAGAAAAAAGTAGGAACACCTTAGACTCGAACACCTGTCAGGGAACGGATAAAGAAAGAAAGAAAGAAAGAAAGAAGCTTCATTGTGTGCTATTCGGAAATGAAAAAATCCGGTGAGTAAAAATTGTTCTTTAATTTAAAATCCATAATAGATTTTGTTGCTCGAGAAATCTTTTGGTAAATGCTTGTGCTTTAAATGAGGGCATTTTTGTCCAGAATTTTTTCAGATAATCTATTTCGAAAGCACGAATTAGATTTTTTTTTAAAATTTTCCGCGATAAATTTAATATAGCTTACGAGTGCCTTCTCTCGGTGGATTAAAATGTAATGTATCGGATAAAGTCTGAAAGCGCTAAATAAGAACAAATGCCGTTCTTTATGAAACTAGCCAACTATGAATGGAACCTACTCTTTACTATGAAGGGACCAGTCTTAGTGGAAATTAAGTGTCAAACTACGGAAGTAAATATAAAAACAAAAAGTGATAGAGGAACACCTAAAACGCGCTCAGGTACTTATTGTGATAAGCAAAGTATCAAATAGCATGTTAGTGTGCTTAAACTAACTTCAAACTTTTTTTTTTCTATTTTTTTAAACTTTTAAAATTTCTTGGACTGACCTCTGTTCATGAAAATTTACCGTAATTGTTCTCTGCCACATCTGTATCCGGCGCTCACATCATAAACAACGCCTGGGTCTGGTATAGCCACAATATACTACCCATGACAAATCAAAAGAAATCAACATGGGGCCTAGACGACTGGTTTAGGTGTAATAATCGGTAGGTAATCCCTTGATAGCCAACATGGGGGAGCCGATAGCATCCTGCGAATGGTGGCTGTTCTTCTTCCAGATGCACAAATGATTCTTTCAGGTACACAAACAATGAATAAATTGACCACTACCACTAGAGACCGCTGCGTAGAAAATGGACGAGTGAAGATAACAGACTAGCATTAAACTGTTATTTTAGAAGCAATCCTGCAAAGAGAGAGTATAAAAAGAATGATGGATATCTGGACTAAATTCGGTAGTTGTAATTACTGATAAGTCATTTTTTAAAAATGTTGAACCAGGGAACCATTTTGTTGAATTAACTGACAGGAGCCGAACGAATAACATGTTGGTTAAAAGAAGAAACGCCTGCATTTATCAACGCTATAACAAAGGACATATATGTATCTTAAAAATGCTTTATATATACTAACTTCTAAATTAAATATCTCTTCAATTCAAGCAGCAACAAAATATGGAGTGCACATCAGTTTTAAGCGTAATAACTGCCAACTAATTTACCCTAATGGAGTAGTTTTCAACATAACACAGAAAGGATGTTTATATAATCTGAAAAATACCATTTCCGTCAGAAATGCCACTTACGACTTACATTCTTGGCATAAAATCTTTGGTCACTTTAACGAATCTGATATTTAAAAGTTACCCAGCTTAGTAAAAGAATGATGATAAAACCAACACCAAATTACGCTCTTAACTGTGATATAAGCATTCAAAGGAAGATGTCTAATGACAGAAATAAAACTTTGAATTGCAAGGAAATAAAATCCTTGCACTTGTACACTGTGATTTAGCAGGCCTTATTCAACCCTTAGCAAAAGAGGGTTATAAATATGTAATTAATTTTATTGATAACTATTCTGGCCTTACAATGTTATATTTCTTAAAACACAAGTTCGACACTTAGCTCGCTACAACGAAATATCTAGCTAACATCGCCCCTTACGGCCATGTAAAATGTTTACGTACAGACAACGGAACGGAATTCACTTCTGAACCTTTTCAAGGGTTACTCGTATTTAATAGAACCAAATACGAGCAGTCAGCTCTTTATTTTCCGCATAAAAATAGGACCGCTGAACAGTCATGGCGAACTTTATTTTCTATGGCAAGGTGTTACCTTATTGAGTAAGAATTGCCCCAAAACTTGTGGGTTTACGCATCGATGGCTTATGCGTATATAAGAGATCGTTATTATGATAAAAACACAAAACCCAGATGAAAGTTTTTACCGGTTCAAAACCAAACTTAAATAATAATAAATATTTTGGGCCCGACTTATTTTTAAATACAAAATAAAACGAAATTTGATCCGAGTTGTTAAAAAGGCATCTTTATCGGCTACGATAAAGTCCAGCTTACTTGATTTATTTTCTGCAAACAACGTCTATTAAAAGAATTAGGTGTGTAAAATGCACCAATTCTTATGATAATATATCACAATCGAAATCAGATAAAAATACCGAATATCCAGAATACTTAATCACATGACGTAGAATCGAAAAACATCCTAAACACTGAAGCGAAGGGGCAAATAACGCGTTAGCCCATTCGACAGAGAAAAATACACGATTTTTTTTTTTTTTTTGTAATAGAAAACGTTTAATTTGGAGTTGATTACTGTTGTACTCTGCGCACGATTCCTGGCAATTAGTCTGAGGCTGTAAACTCTGTAATTTCAAATGAATGGATTTTAGAAATGATCAGAGAATTTCATTCCTTAGTAGAAAATATTACTTTTGAATGTCAGAAGGCCCCAAGAAATGAAAATATTGTCGGTCGAATGTGGTTTTTACTCTAAAAGGTAAAAGTGAAAAAGTCATTGGTATAAAGCTCGTTTCATAGCCAAAAGACGACTCACAAATATATGGCAAGGATTATGGAGAAACTTTCGTCACGAAGACAAATATGTTTTTTATAAGGTTACTACTGCAAACAGCAGTCCAGTATGAATTGTTAATTCATCATATGGATGTAAAACGTGCATATTTAAATACTCGTCTGGCTATGAAATATATGTTGAGCCATCAGAAGGCTTTAAAGGTAAGAATGGGGATTAAGTTTGTAAACTTTAAAAAATCCTTATATCTGTTAAAACAGAGTGGTCGAACTTGGAATAAAACATACTTAACTACACAAAATTCGGTGTGGGCACCTCGGGTAGCGTAGACTAGCAAACCTACACGCGTGGGCACCTCGGGTAGCTAGACTAGCAAACCTACACGCGTGAGTTCGAGTCTCATTGGGTGCCCCATTCATATGGCCTTGTGCCACGTCTAAGCAAAAAGCTTAGTAAATTACTACACAAAATTCGGTGTTGTTATTTGTGGACTACTGCGTGTATGTTCAAAATGTCCACGATCAAATATCCATTTTTTTATTGTGGGTACACGAAATATCAATAGCTTCAGAAACAGAGGTACACTTTATGCAAATTAAAACAAGACGGAACTCTAGATTTAGAATGACTGATTTTGAGAATTTATACAGGATTTTAGAAATACTATGAGAATGCAAAAATAATACTATTAAAATGAATCAATCGAGATATATCTACGTTCGACATAGTCGATTGCAAACCACGCTCAACTCCATGTGAAATAGTTATAACGAAAACAAGTGATGAAGTCGATTTAATAGATAGCAAAACTTATTGTTAAATTATTGTCAGTCTAATATATATAATGGTTGCAACAAAACTAGACATTTGTTATACAGTTAATAGGTTTTCTCACGACCAAGCAAAACCAAATTTTTTCCCTTTAACGAAGGCAAAACATGTCTTGCGTTATTTAAAAGGCACAATCAGTCACTAATATTTAATAAATCGCAAAAAAAAACTTGAAATTAGAAGGATTTTGTGACTCAGAATTGGCTAATTAAAATGACAGAAAAAGCTTGAGTGAATTTCCCTTTAGACTAGCAGAATATAATCCAAGGATTTCATGGAAATTTAAAATGCAAAATTCAGTCGCTTTTTCAAGATTCAAAGCGGAATTGATTGCTATTTCATTAGCAAGCCAAGAAGATATACATCTTAGAGCACTATTGAGAACTATGTGGGAACATGAGTCACTTAAAAACCCTAACAACTATTTATTGGGATAATCAGTCCAGTAATGTTTTGACAAGAAACTCCGTCATTGAAACATATTGCTATGAAATTTTATTTTATACGTTATTAAATAAATAAAGGGACCATTCTTTTAGAATACATTGTAAAAGAGAAAAATGTAGCCGACGTGTTCATGAAGCCAATGACAGCAATAAAATTAAACAACCTTCAGAAAGATTATCGCTGATAATTTATTCTTAACAGAGTAAATTAGGCATTATTAGCCCAGTCGACTGGGGCAGAAGAATACATCGACTATATCACAGCAGAAGGATAAAACTCCCTCAAACGAATATCGGGGATATTACAAAAAAAAAAAAAACAGACAATTATTTCAAACCAAAAAATAATTAAGTCGGTGATCGTGTTTTTTGTGTCAATTAAACCAAAATTGTACGTAACAAATAATTTGAAAAAATATTCACATTTTCTATCTTAAAATGTATTTCTTTAAAAGTTGGAAAATTCCATCTTAAACCCCTATTTGATTGTTTTGTGGGTAACTTATGGGTGTCTGCCGTCTACAAGTTGGTAGCAAATATCTATAGACTTTCCCATCGGTAAAACTGACAGAGTGGGGCTACGGAGTCTAACCTAATAAGCAGAAGGTTTTTCTATAAGTTGGTAATGTTGTTTTATTTTTATCAAAGAAGGAACAATGGGCAGTGCAGATTTTCGAAGAATAAAATCAGAACATTATTTTTTGTTGCTGTGTGTGTGTATGTGTGTGTGTGTGTGTGTGTGTGTGTGTGTCTTTTGTTTTGTTTTGTTTTTTGTTGTTTTTTTTTTTTAAGAGTAATACAAATATTGGCAGAATGAGAAAGAAACTACAAATATTGTTTAATTTTTGGCAAGCGGAAAAATACAGAAACATATGAAACTGATTTTTTTAATCAGAGTAAGAAAGGAAAGCTAAAATTAGAGAGACTGCTCATCAAAACATTAGCGGAGCAGGAAATAGGGTCACGAAAGGTTCAGCCAAATACAGGCCGATCGTTTTATGGGAAAAATCAAACTTTGAGAAATGGAAAATTTTAATTTAAATTTGGAAGTAAGTAAACTTATGATTTATGAAACACGTGATGAGAAAGGACCTTCCCCAGCAGAGAGGACACAAAGAGACATTATGAGAGTGGATGGAGGAATAAACCCCATTGTAGCAATCGTAGCAGATGTTGTATGGAGGTAACTAACCTCCACCTCTGGAAGGCACAAGGATTCACTGTTGGGGTAACAGATGGCAACCTGGAGAGTGGAACTGACAGCAGGAGGAAAGAGCTTGGCAGAGATTAAATCCAAAGAGGCATCTTCCAGGGAGATGCACTATCATCATTAATATTAGTAATAGTCATGATGCCACTCAACCACATCGTTAGAAAATGCACTGCCGGATACAAACTAAGTAAATCGCAGGAAAAAATCGACCATTTGATGTTTATTGGACGACATCAAACCTTTTACTAAAAACGAAAAAGAATTGGAAACCCTAATACAGACCGTGAAAATATACAGTCAAGATATTGGAATGTAATTTGGCCTAGAAAATGCACCATGCTGGTAATGAAAAGTAGCAAACGACACATGATGGAAGGAGTCGAATTACCAAATCAAGTAGTAATCAGAACGCTCGGAGAAAACGACACCTACAAATACTAGTGAATATTAGAAGCTTGCACCAGCAAATAAGTGGAAATAAAAGAAAAAAAAATCAAAAACGAGTATCTCAGAAGAACCAGAAAATTACTTGAGAAAAAAAACTCTATTGCAGGAACCTTTTCAAAGGTGTAAATACCTGGGCTGTCCACCTCGTAAGAGACACGGGACCATTCTTCAAGGGGACCAGAGAAGCACTTAAACAAATGGATCAGAGAACAAGAAAACTAGTGACCAAGCATAATTCCTTGCATCTCAGAGGTGACGTTAACAGTATAGACGTGTCAAAAAGAGCGGGAGGAAGGGAACTTTCCATCATTGAAGACAGCGTTGACACATCGAGACAATGACTCGAAGGATACATAGAAAAGCACAAAGGAAGACTAGTTACAGTCACCAGAAATAATACTAACCACATGAGGATCAGCAGAATGACAATGACCAGAAAACAAAGGTTGGAAGAAAAACAACTCTATCGAATTTTAAAGTGACTAACAAGCTACATCTCTCACGAGAAAACGGGGACGTGGCTTAGAAAAGAAAATCTTAAAAGACAAACTGAATTTCTCCTAAAAGCAGCATAAAACAAAGCCATAAAGACCTACCATATCAAAGCGAGAATAGATAAGACGCAACAAAACAGCAGATGTAGGTTATAAGGTGAGAGAGACGAGAACATCAATCACATAATAAGCGAATTCATCAATTTAGCACAGAAAGAGTGTTAGACTAGACACAATTGGGTGGACAAGGTGAACCACTGGGAATTGTGAAAGAAATTGAAGTTTTACCATAGGAACAAATGGTATATGCACAACCCAACATCTGTCCTGAAGAATGAAATGCACAAACTCCTCTGGGATTTTGAGATAAAAACAGATCACCTAATTTTAACCAGACGACCAGTCCTTATAATAATCAACAAGAAAGAGAGAACTTGCAGAATTGTGGACTTTGCTGTGCCAGTTGACCACAGAGTAAAATTGAAAGAAAGCGAAAAGAGCGATAAGTACTTCGACATTGCTAGGGAATTGAAAAACTATGGAACATGAAAGTTACTATTATACCAATTATAATTGGTGCACTTGGTACAAAGGACTGGTACAAGGAACGGAGGACTTGGAAATAACTATCCAAACTACAACATTGTTGAGATCGGCCAGAATACTGAGAAGAGTCCTGGAGACTTGAGGAGGCTTGCTGTCACTCATACTCCAGTGAAAAACCATCAAATAACGCTGATGTCAAAAACTCTCAAAGAGTTAAACTATAATAATAATAATAATAATAATTTTTTACCATACGAACAAATGGTATATGCACAACCCAACATCTGTCCTAGTGAATGACACACACAACTCCTCTGGGATTTTTACAAACAAACGGATCACCTAATCTCAGCCAGATGACCAGAGCTTATAACAATCAACAACAAAAAAGATAATATGCAAAACAGTGGACTTTTCTGTCCCAGCTGACCACAGAATAAAATTTAAAGTAAGTGAAAAGAAGGATAAATACCTTGACCTTGCTAGGGAATTGAAGAAACTGTGGAACATGAAAGTGATATTTATACCACTTGCAATTGGCGCTTTTGGTACAGTCACCAAAGGATTAATAAAGGCATTGGAGGACTAGGAAATCAGTGAATAAGTGGAGACCATCCAAACATCTACATTGAGATCGGCCAGAATATTAAGAAGAGTCTTGGAGATTTGAGGAGACTTGCAGTCACTAAAAACTCCAGTGAAAGACGATCAGCGTTAGCTGATGTAAAAAAAGATCTCAAGGAATAATAATAATAATAATAATAATAATAATAATAATAATAATAACGCCTTAAGACCCAAGCGAACGTTGATAGTACGCAACAGAAAGCAAGAGTAGATAAGATAGTGAAAGAGACGTAACCATCAAACATACAAAAACGAATGTAACAAACCTGCACCAAAGGACTGTTATATTATCAACTGGAAATCATGAAAAATTCGAAATACGCAAACCAGAATCCGTTCTTGAGAATGAGACAGAGAGAATTAGCTGGGATTTTTACATATAACTGATCAATCTAATTTAGAATTTTATCCCCTTCCGAGTTCAATAGAGAGGAAAATTTCGTTCTTTCCCTAATGACCCCACCAGGTCAGGCTAGTCTGATTGATGAAGCAAGATCACGTCATAAGTGTGATTATTTTTAAAAAATGTGACTTTGTCAAAAATATTTCGTTTTACGGGATAATGAGACATGCTTTTTTGATGCACTCGAACATTCAACAATCACGTACAACAGAGTCTCCCCAACAGAAAATTAAAATTGAAACGCTAAAGCATAAATATGTAGAATTTGGTAATAAATATTACCTAACAATATCCGTTGTGAATACATAATGTTCCGCCTGATTTAATGATTTATTTCATATCTTTGTTTTATCAAACAAATTTCAGGCATCGCCCATGGTGTATAAGTATGCTAACGAGGCTATCAGATAAATGTTTGTGAGTTCAGATCTCACAAGCTACCCATCATTTTTACATTTTGCCAAAATAGGCTCGGTTTAGGGATTACGCTTTTAGTATGGGAATTAAAAAGGATATCTGAAATAAAGGCTTGAATGCGGGTAGAAAGAAAGATTGTCACTTACGAATAAAGCTAGGGATTTATTGAGATTATTTTTGTTAGAATCAAGATATAGAAAGGAACTGATGTATTTGAGATTGATATTGCCTTTGCTCTTTCATAAAATAAAAAAAAACTGATGTATTTGAAAGGGGTGTTTCATTCGCCCTATCATAAGATAAAATAAAAAAGGACAGGCGTAATTCAGATAGATGTTGCCTTTGCTCTTTCATAAAATAAAATAAAAAAACAGATGTATTTGAAAGGGGTGTTTCATTCGCCCTATCATAAGATAAAATAAAAAAGGACAGGCGTAATTCAGATAGATGTTGCCTTTGCTCTTTCATAAAATAAAAAAAAAACAGATGTATTTGAAAGGGGTGTTTCCTTCGCCCTATCATAAGATAAAATAAAAAAGGACAGGCGTAATTCAGATGGATGTTGCCTTTGCCCTTTCATGAAATAAAAAGAAACAGACGTATATGAGATGGATGTTGCTTTTGCTCTTTAATAGAATAAAAAAGAAATTGACGTATTTTAGACGGGTGTTGCATTCGCCCTATCATAAGATAAAATAAAATAGGACAGGCGTAATTCAGATGGATATTGCCTTTGCTCTTTCATAAAATAAGAAGAAACAGACATATTTGAAATGGGTGTTTCATTCGCCCTGTCATAAGATAAATTCAAAAAGGACAGGCGTAATTCAGATGGCTTTTGCCTTTGCCCTTTCATAAAATAAAACGGAACAGACGTATTTGAGATAAGTGTTGCCCTTTTCCTTTCATAAAATAATAAGGAAACAGATGTATTTGAGATGGGTGTTGCCTTTACCCTTTCATTAAATAAAAGAGAGATTGATATTGCCATTTTCCTCTCATATAATATAAAGAAACAGTCTTATTTGAGATCGTTGTTGGTTTCGCCTTTTCATGAATTAGTGTCAATTTCTGTTAGACTTAAGATATAGAAAGGAAACTAACGTATTTGTGATTGGTGTTACCGTAGCTTTTTTCATAAAATAGTGTCATTTTCTGTTAGACTTAAGATATAGAAATGAAACTAACGTATTTGTGATTGGTGTTACCGTAGCTTTTTTCATAAAATAGTGTCAATTTCTGTTAGACTTAAGATATAGAAATGAAACTAACGTATTTGTGATTGGTGTTACCGTAGCTTTTTTTATAAAATAGTGTCAATTTCTGTTAGACTTAAGATATAGAAATGAAACTAACGTATTTGTGATTGGTGTTACCGTAGCTTTTTTCATAAAATAGTGTCATTTTCTGTTAGAATTAAGATATAGAAAATAAACGGACGTATTTGAGATGGGTGTTGCAGTAGCCTTTTCATTAAACAATGTTAATTTAAAACGACACGCTGAACTACTGTTATTTTTGTGTTACACTAAAGCTAAGCTGATATTTCCGTTTCCCAAAAGATGAAGTGAAGCAGCGATATACCTGATCAGGATTTAGGCAGGGGAATACTTAGATGACACCGGTACTATACGCATCTTCAAGTGAACAATGCAAAACTAATAACAACTTCTACATTTTCGACGAGTGTGATTGGTTGCTGAATAATTTGCTCCCACAATTTATGTTGGTTCATTATTGAAAAGCAAACAATGTAAACGATGAGGACAAAAGAACATTCAAAAGAAAGCAATACAAACAAAAATAAATTTATATATCAATATGTACATGAAAAAGAAAACATTGCAAAACATTACGATTATTCTCATATAGCTTGTTAAATATTCCTTACTGAGTGTGTAAGCGTGTGTATGTAATTAACGCGAATATTATGGAGAAAGACTACATATTAAAAGTGTCCTGTCGACTATAAATATATGTTGACAAAAATTTCACGCGAAGTATCAATACAGAGAAATATAGCAATGTATACTGGAAGAATGTGTTTTCTCCCATGTTGGTCGTTTGCCTCTTTCGGGATTTGACGAAATGTCTGAGGCTGTGCGCGAGAGTGGAACAAGTCTAGTTGAAAAGGCAGAACAGGAAAGAAAAAGGTTGCAGAGTATATACGCACCCATGTTACATGTATTGAGCTGTGTGACACTGGCTGGCAAAGCCAAGCTCTCTCTGGAAATCGAAATGTAAGAGAATGAGTTCTTGGAAGTCGAGAGTATATATAGCTAATCCTTGTCACAGGATCGGCTCCAAACACACTGTTTATTTTGGGCGGAATAAAATCAAAGCTGCAGACGTAGTTAGGAGCACAAATAATGTGACTTTCCCGACCAATAGGTTCTCAAAACTAATTATTTATCAATGTCCACTATCATTGTTTCCGGAACAAGTGAATCAGTATCCTATTTTCTAGAATTTTCTAGTATCACAGTCATTTTTAAAAATATGGAAATATAAATCCTATGGACTTTTCGGTCAAGTCCTTCTTAAGGCATTCTTCCCCTTTACGCAACGATGAGATTGTACGGTTTTTAGAGGGTTGACCATTTAAAAACAGTACTCATCGTAAGCAACCTTTATTCTCTATGTCAAACCAAGCAAGTATTTGTAAATAACTTAAAAACGAAAAATTAAAAAATTAAGTATCGATGAGCCTGAGAAGCATCTAGACGGTTGACAACTGAAGTACAGAAGATACTGGAAGCTTTCCTCGGAATACTAAAAAAAGCTTACAAAAGAACAAGTAAAAAAGTCATTTTTGACTTCCAATTAAGCCATACAGAAACTTCTGTTTTCCGCTAGATAATGTAAAGCATCGATGAACCTGCTTGGTGTTTAAATCGGTAACTGTAAATATAGAAGCTACTGTAAGCAGTTGGTGGCCAGTGTCCAATACTAAGCAAAACTTACTAAATAACAAGTTCAACAGCTTTTTAGTCTTTTTGTGAAGTCTTGTTGAAAGCACATTTTTGGGCCACTAGATCTCCTTTAAATTAAGCCAACGATGATCCAGCTCCGTATTTTGATGGGTGATTATGTTATAATATCTAGTACTGTTATCAGTTTGAGGTTAGAGTTCTATACTAAACAAAGCTTACTAAAATAGTACTGCAGCATTTTTGGCTTTTGGTGAAGTCATGCTGAAAGAAACATTTTTTGCAAGGTCCATTTAAGTTAAGCAACAATGAACCTTCACAGTATTTAAAAGGGTGACTACGAAGACACGGCAGCTCGAGAAAGAGTGAGTAAAGCTTAATTGATAACAAGTAATAATGCTATTTTAATGAATCTCTTTACGATCTATCTCAGGTTCTGTTTGAAACGTTGGGACCGCATTCTCGTTTTGGAATCATTGAATTAAACGCATATTATGTTATCTCTGAAAAGGCTAAAAAGAAATAAAAAATGCCCAATGTATTTTTTTCGATATTATTCTCATTTGTAATGATTTGCATTCAGTATTAAAAACTGAAAAAAACAAAAAACAAAAACAAAAAAAAAAAAAACTAAGAGAGATTTGTCCTCTGGCTGCAACACGTTGGAAACATTCTTCTTTGTCAGAGAAAGCAACACCCGATCGAAAATTGAAAATGAAGAAACCATTTAAGATTTCTAGTTGCTGAAAGCGAAAAGCGAATCATTTCCGGAATTGCAGTGGAGAAAAGAGAAAGGAAGAGAAAAATATGTACCCATTAAAACTGAAAAATAATGAATGCAGGAAGGAAAAAAAAGGTAAAACAGCTGTGTGTATATTTTTTCTAATTATCCTTCCTACACATATTGAAAAATGTAAGTAATAGAGGTAATTATTTACTAAGCTGGGATTAGTTATGCCAAAGTATAGAGGACACTCTGAGATTTCAAATCACTATCAAATCACATTGAGATTAGAAAATTCGAACAAATCAGTGAGATTCGTACTCTCCAAGAATTCACAGTGAGATTCGTATTCTCCAAGAACTCATAGTGAGTTTCAGACTTTGTAAGCTCGCACAATGAAATTCATATTCTCTAAGAACTTCCAGTGATATTCGTACTCTCAAAGAACTCTCAGTGATATTCATATTCTCTAAGAACTCACTATGAGATTCGTACTCTCAAAGCACTCAGAGGGAGATTCGCGCTCTCAAAGAAATTACCATGAGATTCGTACTCTCTAAAAAATCAAAGTGATATTCGTACACTCTAAGAATTCACAGTGAGATTCATACTCTCTTAGAACTTGGTGTAAGATTCATACTTACTCCCAACTCACAGTCTATACAAACTCACTAAAAACTCACCAAAAGATTCCAAAAGGAATATACAAAGTTTATCTCTGATACTACCCTACATGTACCATAGCCAGACACGGATATGTGAAATGGACATAGAATGTTCATATATATATACATACAACATAGGAATCTCGAAACACGAAAAACACTTACGATTTCTTAGTTCAGGTACGAAACTTTTTATTACCTTTGAGTTTAAAGGTTCTTCGACATAAGGAGAGAGATACACATTCTTTCTATTCTGGCTTTTCCATCTGTCCCCCCATCTCGTGCAACACCTGCCCAAAGGTCTCCGCGAGCAAGCGAAATTCAACCGTCTTCTCCCGTGGAAGGACTCAACTCAACTGACCTTTTCAAAATCCCCAAAATCCTCCGCGCGCTTCCGGTGCGTGACGTCACCCGCACTCTGTAGCCCCGTTTCCCATCTGGGCTATTGTGACATCTCTGAGTGACACGTCCGCTCCGCGCGTGAGCGTGAGCACCCGTGTTAATGTTGCACCTAAGTAACCCATGCACTGAGCCGAAAGGCTCTCAGCCTAACTAAATCCAAAGGCATAAAACGAAATCCCTCGGCCATTATATTACATACAGTTATATATAGTTCCGTGAATCTTCTTTTTTTAATTACTTCAAAAATCATTTATTCTTTTTTCTTTATTTGATGTTTTTTCATTGTTTTTTGTTTCGATTTTTTTTTGTTTCTTTTGGTCTTCTCTTGGGTTATTTGATGCCGAAGTCAGTCATTGTTTTTGAGCAATTATATGTTTTAAGTACCTAATGATAATCATGTATAAATTGTAACTTAAACTTAGCAATAATTTATACTCAATTATATGGTTTCAACGAAGTATTTTCATTCAATGATAAAAATGATAATTAAGATCAAAAAGAATATAAGACTAGACACGACTGGGTGGGAATGGTGATCCACTGGGAATCGACCAAGAAACTGAAATTTGATTATAAGAACGAGTGCTATATAGTAAAATAATCAGGGACTCCGGTTGATTGGAAGAGACATGAATCCATTTGTTCTCCCTCCAACCGAGGTAGAATCGCTCTTAGCCATGTAGGAATTATTTTCATCATATATATAAACAAATGAGTAGATGCGAAAAATTATTTTAAAACGTTTGCTAAATCAAAAGGGTACAGAATAGGAAACGTATGGAACTAATAGTCATATACCATGTACAACATTTAATAATTTTAGCTTATATCTGTCTATATATACATAGATATTTATGTAAATACACAAACACACGCATATATATATATATATATATATATATATATATGTGTGTGTGTGTGTGTGTGTGTGTGTGTGTGTGTGTGTGTGTGTGTGCATGCATGCATGCTAGAGTCGTCAGCAGTTTTAAAGTAATTCATGAAATAAGCTTTTGGAGAAAAGGTTTTGTTAAAAAACGAAAATACATTTTGTGCACTCCCATTCAAGTAATGACAATATAATTACGTAAGTCGTGAGATGCATTCATGGAATTAGTTTTGGAATAAATGTCGATGAAAAAATAAAAATATTTCGACACTTTAAAATAATTATATAGGGGTGTCAAGGATACCCTTCGAAAGAGTACATGAAACAAGCTTAAGAATAGATATTAAGACACAAATATTTTAATGTGCCCTAATACATACACATACCCACTTACCCCCCCATATATATATATATATATATATAGAGAGAGAGAGAGAGAGATAGAGATAGAGAGTAAATATATAACACAACTAGACAGAATGTCATCTAAAATAGGTTGTCATCAACTGTCAGCAAAATAAACGAACACACTATAATCCTTGAGTAGCTCGTTTAATTCTGTCAGAGCACTCTTAACCTGGTGCCTTGTGCCGGATTTTGCAGAAAAAATTATGTTGCTTAATGAGACATTTGGATTGATTTTAGTTTAAGAAAAAAAGATACATATGTATTGTAGGAGCTTTGTTTTAAAAGAAAACTTTTCGTAAGAAATTCTTATTTTCTTGTCTCCCTGGTGAATTCTTGTAGCATTCAAATGGAATCCGTTTGGGATTTGATCCCACTTCAGATCAGTGATGCAATCGGTGTAATGTATTATGGTCAATTCAAGTTGGCCCCACCTTTAACGGATAAATGAAACGACCCCGTGACCTTAAGTAAAACATGAGAACAAAGAAACAGGAAATGATCATGCATTTCTCGAATGTCAGGAAGTGTTTAAAAGATTCTCAAGACTTCGACAGCCCAGCGATGAATATAAAAGCCAGTCCCGTTCGAAACGAAGTAAGTTCTGCCAAGCAGAATTAGAGCAATTCTTGGCCCAAGGAACGGAGTCGGGATTTTTACCCGCTGAATTCGAAAAAAGACAACCAGTTGAGAGTAAGAATAAAGTAGACATCTCCTCAGTGTCCCCGCATTTTTCCAGCACCTACGTCAATAGTAGTAACGTTACATATATAACTACAAGTATTTAATGCCAGATTTAAATCATATCGGCATTTTTTCTGTGTTTGAAATCTGCTAATTGCTTTTTGTTTTATTGTAAAAATAGATTTTCTTTCGTCTGCAATTCTTTGAAAACATTAATCCGGATTTAAGGAATCCTATGATTAAATAAATTTAAGACTTAGTTTTGTTTTAAGAAGATTTGATTTTTTTTTTTAATCTCTGTTGTTATTTATCGATATAATTTCAAGTCCAGTTAATACGGGAAATGGATGATAAAAATATACGCGTTAAGAAATATATATTTACTCTTGACAATCAATATCATCAGTCGCTTTCTCTGCTGAACGAAGTCTTTTTATGAGGATTATTTTTCAGGCAAGCTACTTCGATTCAAAATCAGGAATTCTACATGAATTCATCACCAGTGTGCCTCACAGTCTGATGTCGATCAGATCTAATGGGAATTGTCAGTTTAAGAGCATAATCCTAAGGCCAGAAAGAGTGTGATCGACCAGAACCAAGTTCATCTTAGCACATTATCGCCACCAGGATTTGTCTAACCATTGAAAAATACCTTGACCTACATGAAAACGCCTGTATTAGAGATAGAAATTACTAGGAAGTAATGACTGATTTTCTTCGCGTGAATTCTAAGACAGGAATCCAAGCTGAACATTAATGAAACAATTTTCATTTAGGGTTTCCTACCAAAACTTTTTAAAATCACTCTCATTACTTTCAAGGCAGACATATTTATTTACGCAACTCCTCCACCATGATCAGAATTTGACACGAGGTCAATTTTAAACGTAGTAAGCCTGGTTTAAAATAGTTTTCTTTCTCCGAGACTGGTTTCCTAACACTGGCTAAAAAAATTAGTTTGTTAGACTATTCAGCCACGGCTTGGAGGAAGAATATATAAGTGAACGTTTTTCCCAAGAGTATTTGAAAGAAGTTAAAAACAAATAGTTTCATCTACGATTTGAACTCGAGCCACCAAAAATCTATTACTCTAAACAGGCCTCCTAGAAAGATATATTTTATTCGGTTATTTATTACTTATCCCTTGAGCGCACAAGTTGTCATTATTTTCTTTCCCAAGAAACTACAAAAGAAGGGTCGCAAGTCAATGTAAGTAGACTAGTGTCAGTAACAAGTCAACAGCTTGCACTACATGGACGCTAACAAAACGGCTCGAGAAGAAGCTAGACGGCAATTACACAAGAATGCTGCGTGCAATCTTGAACAAGTCCTGGCGGCAACACCCCACAAGACACCAACTGTACGGCCACTTGCCCCCTATCACGAAAACTATTCAAGTTAGACGAACCAGACATGCAGGACACTGCTGGAGAAGCAGGGACAAACTAATAAGAGATGTACTCTTATGGACCCCCACACACGGCCATGCAAATGCAGGACGACCAGCACGAACATATATTCAGCAGCTATGTGAGGATACGGGATGTTGTCCTGAAGACCTACCGAGGGCGATGAACGATGGGGAGGAGTGGCGAGAGAGGGTCAGGAATATCCGTGCTACCAGTGCGACATGATGATGATGATGATATATAAGTAAAGATGGCAACCGTAGTCGAGGGTGACCCGAAGGTTCCCTTTTCAATAGCTACTACATCTTGATGTAGACGAGGGTGTTACTCCATTTCCGGGATTGCCCCACATTACCCTTGATCCTTACCTTATAATACTAAGTGTTAGGCAATGCTGCATCAAGTTTTGAGTCTTTGGTATGACTTGATTGAACCCCGGTCGCCAAAGCCATTGGCGGACACTCTACTCATTAAACCAATACAGGAGGTATGTCTGAAAATTTATGGGATTGTGTGTGCTATGTGTAAAATGAGTGAAGGAGGGATAAGATATATCAAAGATGATATCATCTGGCGGCAACACCCCACAAGACACCAACTGTACGGCCACCTACCACCTATCACGAAAACTATTCAAGTTAGATGAGCCAGACATGCAGGATACTGCTGGAGAAGCAGGGACGAACTCATAAGTAATGTACTCTTATGGACCCCCACACATGGCTGTGCAAAAGCAGGACGACCAGCACGAACATACATTCAGCAGCTATGTGAGGATACGGGATGTTGTCCTGAAGACCTACCTAGGGTGATGAACGATAGGGAGGAGTGGCGAGAGAGGGTCAGGGATATCCGTGCTACCAGCGCGACATGATGATGATGATGATATATAAGTAAAGATGGCAACCGTAGTCGAGGGTGACCCGATGTAGACGAGGGTGTTACTCCATTTCCGGGATTGCTCCACTTTACCCTTGATCCTTACTATAATTACTAGTATTACTTATAATACTAAGTGTTAGGCAATGCTGTATCAAGTTTTGAGTCTTTGGTATGACTTGATTGAACCCCGGTCGCCAAAGCCATTGGCGAACACTCTACTCATTAGACCAATACAGGAGGTTTGTCTGAAAATTTATGGGACTGTGACTGCTATGTGTAAAATGAGTGAAGGAGGGATAAGATATATCTAAGATGATATCATGGGAGTACATAGCTCTAATCTTAGCTCTCTTTACCATAGCATTTTACACTTCATTTCAGGTCGTTCAGCTATGAGGATTAAGGAACTAACGATGAACACTTACCAATGGTATGATTCAGCAAATGTTTTTGAGTGGTGCAAACGATTCAAAGATGCTCTTGAGGAAATGAAAGCTGACTCCAGGAGTAATAGGTCTCCAGTAATCGGCAGATTGTATGCAATCATCGATTGACTGTTCGAATGATCGTAATGAAGCTAGATATGAAAATGAATGGTGTTGAGAAGATTATCACCGATGATTCGGGCATGCAAACATTTTACAAAAACTAGTGTGAACACTGTCAAATGATGATCAGAAGAAGCACCTTGTGTTGTTTCGTTGTTATCACTGGTGGATTTTTTTTAGTATGACCCGAAAACCAAGTGCCAAAGCAGTCGGTGGAAGTCTCCGACGTTGCAATGGCTGAAAAAACAAACACAGTTTAAATCAAAAATCAAAGTCATGTTGATCACGTTCTTCGGTGTGAGGGGCATAGTCGACATCGAGGTCTTGTCATAGGGCCAGACGATCAATAAACAAGTCTACAGGGAGATCCTACCGTGTCTGCTATACTCAATGCACGGGAAGAAATGAGAGTTATGGCAGGAAAAATCCTGGTTGCTTTACTACGACAATGCATCTTTTCACAACGTTCTGAGTATCCAGCAGTTTCTGGTCAAGAGGAACATCACTATACTGAAACAAAATCTCTATTCACCTGACCTTCCTGTGTGTGATTTTTTTTCTATTCTCGAAACTCTTGCAGATCATCAAGGGGACTCCTTTTGACGTTGGAGAGGCTATTAAGAGGACCGTAGCGATGGAGCTGCTTGGTATCCGAGAAGATTATTTCCAGCAGTGCATAAAAGCTTAACTGCAAAGAAGAGGAAAGGTACTTAGAGTCGAGGTGTATTACTCTGAATGGGAAACTACGAAGTTTCCTTTTTAGAATTGAAATGAATTGTTAGTGTCACCAGCCAGGTCACTTATCACACACATCTCGTATATTGACTCTCTCTCACTCTATCTATCTATCTATCTATCTATCTATCTATCTATCTATCTATCCCTCGTTATCAGTGTTAATATCATTACAAAGCAAGAAACTTGACAACCTGTTGTACAGTCACATGATACATATACAACTATACAGATATACATGCGGATGCATACATGAAGAATCATAACGCCACACAATAAAAACGACGACTCAGTTCTTAGAAAAATATACCTCTCACTTTATTTGAAAGGGTTGTGTTTTAGAGGGAGTTGGAGACCGAACAGAACTGCAACATATTGACCTCCACTCTTATGGCCATCAGCGTTTCTTTTCCGTTCTTTTCCGTTCTCCTGGGCTGCTCAACCGGAGGCCCGGGAGCCCAGCTCCTTGCTAGGTGCTGGTTTTCTCGACCACATCTTTCTGCAAACTCACTGACTTCATGTATTCACCGAGTTATATAATAGTTAAACGTCCACTCAGTATCTCCCCATAACTGGCCATCGGAATATGCACTTCTGCCGTCTTTGGAATGGCATGTTTGATCGACATCAAGCGGAAATAACTGTCATGCAGTTTACAGGTCACTCTCTTCCGGTGCATCAGTCTGTGACTGTACTGTGGGATTTTAACCCTGTCCCATATTGTCAGCCAAGCTCACCGACGCCAATGGAATATGCACTTCCGCCGTCTTTGGAATGGCATGTTTGGCGGGGTCGGAGGTCAATATACAACGAGTCATGCAGGAATTAGTGTAAATGAACAAGTTGATAAAGCGGCTAGATCAAGTATGGTTCCTGAAACAACTTCTAAAATTCCATATACGGACTAAACAAATGTATACTACAACAAAGGCAGCATCTTGGAGCAACAATATCTATAACAAGTTTCTTGAAATCCAGCTTATACTAGGAGAATTGAAGCAAAGCTTCCGAAAAAGCTGAAAAGAAGTCGTATTATCCTGACTGCGCATAGGTCACAGAAGAATTACACATTCTTACTTGCATAAATGCCAGACAGCGTACAAAATAAAACATATTCTCATTGAATGCATTGATCGGGTCTCTACAAGAGAAAGATTTTACAACGCAAACCCCATGAAAGAACTATTTTTTTAAAAATCAAGTGAACGCTATACTGTCCTTCCTGAAAGCAGTTGGCCTATGTGGAAAAATTAAAAGACATTACCAATATGATATAAACAATACCAAAGAATATAAAAACAAATGAGTATCTGAAAATTCTTACCATGAATAATTATTTGAAGATACGAAGACGTCGAAACAAACAAAATTTCATTGAAATGACTTGATTTTGTGTTAAATGACCTGAAAATGTTTGATACGCCGTAAAACAAACCACTCAACCAACCTTTCCATACAAGCCTATAGACTGCATCCAGTGTCCAAACAGAGATGATATATGTATGTCTTTGCTAATCGTCCAAAACTCATGTGTTCATAAGTAATAGAATGCTGTTTATGAATTTGGCTTTACTTCTCCAAGAATGTTCGGCATGTCCTGTTAGATTTACTTGGATGGTTTCTGAGACAGAAAATGGAGGTGGGGCGTATAGCAGCTGTTTGTTGGGTGCTGTTTTCAGGATTCGTTCAAAACAACACGTAGGATTCTTGTGTAGTTTCCATCTTCCTTTTTCTCAAAGAATTTCATTAGTATCTATGTAATGCAACCATTTTTTGAAGAAATCCCTTTTTATTTTATTTGAGAGATCAGAATTCGATATGATGTGGAAACTGTCTATAAAAATACATGGCTTTCGTCTGCCTATGTTGATATCACTTTCAGTAGATGAGATATTCCTACAGATATATATGAAATGGTTTTCTTATTTCAGAGACTTGCCACACACGCAGAGAGAGAGAGAGAGGGAGAGAGAGAGAGAGACACACACACAAATTATATATATATATACTTTGGAATATTGCTTGTGGTACCTGCAGCTATCACGTAGTCACTCATCTAATTTCTGAGCGGGTTGACTGTAGTTTAACTTAGCCTTTTATTTTTCTCATTATTTAATAACCCTTTTCTTGTATAGCATTGAGGATTCAGTTTACTTGGAGTAAGCACTATTTCTAATTAATTTCCCATCTAAGCACTGAACACATTCATTGTTGCTTCACTTCCTTTCTTATACTTGTTATTTACCTAACTTCGCTTAGTATAGCATACATGCTAAGGTTCTTTACTGTCCTATTATTATACGGTCACCCATCTAAGTACTGAACAGACTCATGGTTGCTTAACTTATTTTCTTGTTTTTTTACATAATATTTCTTCGTATAGTGCACATGCCTTAGGTTCTTTACAGTGATCCTGTTATTAAGAGGTCTTCCATTTGAGAACTGAATAGGCTCATTGCTGCTTGAATTTTATTTTATTTTCATTTCAAAATACAAAGCTCTGCTTAATTAAGTTTAATGGTTGCTGTTACTAGTGGTCACTCATCTTGGTATTCAACAAGTTAATGCTTGCTTAACTTTCTCTTTTCTTAAAATTACCTAAATTTTGTTTAATCTGCAACACAGGCCCCAATTTCTTGGACTCCTATATAAGTTATGGACACGCTCATAGTTGCTTAATTTCATTTTCTTTTTCTAATTTACTAAACCTTTCTTAGCTTGGCATCCAGACCTAAATTTCCTCACCGTAGCTACTCATAATTGTTCACCAAACTAAGTTATGAATAGAAACAACGTTGCTTACCATTTTTCTTTCTTTTTACTTATTTACTTAACTCTTCTTACATATATTACATAGGTTCCTTTCAGAACATACTGCTAAATAATTGGTCACCCATCTATCTTCCTTTTTATACTCACCATGATAATGGTTACTCAAATTTTTTCCTTATTTTTCTTGCCCACTCGGCTGGGGCTATAGAATACACCGACTGCATCTCTGCAGAGGGGTAATACTCCTCCAACGAGTGTCTTGGATATGACACTGAACTATGTGATGGTGAGGCTCTAGTAATGTTGAAGCTTTGGGGAATGTGGAGTACACCTTCATTTCTATCGCTCCCAGGTCCATTATGCTAAACAGAATTGCTTGAAATGGAAGTTTACATGTATAAAAATGGATTTGACTCCAAATAACCTACAACGGTTTATTTGCCATAAAACCAAACCAAACCTGAAAACCAACCTTCTTTTGCTTAAACCTTGCTTGATTTGTCAACGAAGCCTAATGTTTCTTAGAGTATCTTATGCTTAAAAAACGCCGCTCATCTAAGTTCTCAACAGGATCAGCGTTGCTTAACTTTGGTGATCTAGCAGGAACCAAGCCTCGTAACGTATCTCACCCAGAGTTCAGGCCCATTTTCACTACATATTAACATTTCTATCACACCCTGCTTCCCCTTGAAGGGTATATTTAGCCATCAGATAACCTCCAGTGACTTCAAATAAAACCGGAAGCCAGGCTCATGTAGCCTGATTCTGAACCTTAATAATCAGGCCCCTTTTATTTTGTTATTTTTGTTTGTTTGTTTGTTTGTTTGGGCTTTAAACGCACACGCAATAGAACGAACCTCAACATGATCGTATAGATAATGTCGAAAAAGCTTCCAATATTTGTGCATTGAACACTTACTTGATAAATTGTGGTGGGGAAAAATAAAATAAAATATCTTTGTTTACGTTCAGTTTTTCCCTTCGGCAATTGAAATGGGGTGGGAATATGATAATATCGATGAGTGATATTTAATATGAATTAAAACTCGCTCTGGCAATTCGACATTAAAATTTCGCACCTTCTATTGGAATTATGTTATCGATTTTTTGGGTCTCGAATCCAGCAGCATTATCAGCAAAACAACACTGTTTATATACTTTATATCAGATTTCAATCAGCAAATACGCATCGTCTCTTTTTCCTTTTCCTTCTTTTTATATCGTCACTTGTAGGTTTTCTTAATTGTTAGAGCAATGAACTGAAGAACTTGAGGTATCAATTAAACTCTGACTCTCTTCCTTCTTACTTTCTTACTCTTTATCTCTAAATCTATCAACAAATTGTTTTTAAGGAAAATGGTTTGGAGCATCATAGAGTCGATTGTTGAATAGATGAGGCTAGGGCCCAACTGTTTAAGCAATGAACTAACAAACGTGAGGTTTCAGCTCATAAAATTCAAACAGTTTTTACGAAGGCAGTTTTTTCTAAGCGCGGGAGAAAGCAGAACGAAATCAAGAGCTGAATTGGTGAGACTGGTGACTATCTATTAGAGCAAGGAACTGTTAAACGTGAAGTTTTAATCTGCATAACCTAAACAGCACACACACACACACACACACACACACACACACACACACACACACACACACACACACACACACTCCCTCTCTCTCTCTCTCTCTCTCTCTCTCTCTCCCTCTATCTATCTATCTATCTATATGTATTTAAGGTTTATCTTTTGGACAACGGCAGGAGCAAGGAACATTGGATGTACTTTTGCGTCGATGAGCCTCATTCACAACGGTTATGGCAATGAAGTGATAAACGTAAGATTTTTACACTCATAAACGAAACATCTATCTATCTATCTATCTGTATCAACAGTTTGTTTTAAGAAGGATAGCAGGAGCAAGGAACTTGGAATTATCTGCTGCGTCTCATGGCAATGAAGTCATAGGGACGAGCCAAGACCAAATATTTGTTAAGGATGTGAGTAGGAGTACGTCATTTGGAATTAAGCTCTAACAGAAAGCACGGAATATATAAAACATTTCTACTATTGGTTTTCAGGAAGAGAACAGTAGTCAGCAGCCTTAGATAAACCACGTTCACTCTAGTTTGTGAAGTAAACTACAAAACGTTTTGTCTCAACCTAAACAGCTCTCTCATATTCGTTTCCCAATATTTATTATGAATTCATTGGTATTAAAGGAAATCGTTATCACCGTAAGAAATGGATATTACAAATCGATTTGGTTTGGTTTTATGGCACGTTAACTATTGTTGTTTATTTTATGCCAAATATATTTTATACATATAAACAGTCCTATTTCAAAGAATTCACTTTAGTCAAAGTACACAGTTTCAATGTCAAAAAACAGTTCCATTTCAAACAATTCTGTTTAGCATAAGTTCAAACTCTAATTCTATTTGATCAATAGATTCTACCCTACAAGGTGCTACCACTTTAGGAAAGGAGGTATCCCGCATTCAGCAAAGCTCCAGCATTATTGGAACCTCACCAACAAATTGTTTAGTTTCATATCAAGGACACTCGTTGGGGAAGCCTTACCCCTCTGCAGAGAAGCAGTCAGTGTATTCTACTGCCCCAGCCAACTGGGCAAATAACAAACCAAATTCTCTTGGGAAAGGTACGAATCTAATTTTTTCCTCTCTAACGATGGATAAATAGTAGCGCAGAGGGAGCTCTTTTACCTTGGTATAGCAACCGGTCAGGTATGTCAACTCTGTATTCAAACCCGCTGAATTCTACGCAAAATTTGACCTTGTGTCATACCCTGTTCGTGCGGGGAAATAGATAAATACTTACGAGCACATATGTTAACATATGTTGGCAAAAAGCAATACATTCCTAGCACCCATGAATTTAGCAAAGACTCGTAAATCTCTTGTCAATCTATTAAGCCTTGAGAGGACCAAAGACACATCATTAGAATAGTTCCATTATACTTATACTCTCTTCTATTCTAACACAAAGCTAAAAGTGTCATGATAAAAATCACAACTGTAATAATTATCTACGGGACGGATTTGCTCTTTTTTTTTTGTAATATAATAGCCGAGGGATTTCGGTTTATGCATTTGGGTTTAGTTAGGCTGAGAACCTTTCGGCTCAGTGCATAGGGTACTTAGGTGCAACATTAACGCAGGTGTTCACGCGCGAGCGCGAGCACGAGCACAGAGCGGACGTACCACTCAGAGATATCACAATAGCCCAAAATGGGAAGCAGAGGCTAGCGGGTGCGAATTACGTCACGCACCGGAAGAGCGTGGAGGATTTTGGGAGATTTTGAAAAAGTCAGTGAGTTGAGAACTGGACACTGAACGAGACGGTTGACTTTCGCTTGTTCGCGGAGACCTTCGTGGCGGGTGGCACACGTTTTGGGAGGGGGAGATGAAAAAGCCAGAATAGAAAGATTGTGCTTCTCTCCTTATGTCAAAGAACCTTTAAACTCAAAGGTAATAAAAAGGTTCCTACCTGAACTGAGAAGACGTTACGTGTTTTTCGAATTTCGAGATCCTATGTTCTATGTATATATCTAGTGAATATATCTAGTACATTTCGCATATTCACGTATATGGCCATGGCACAATTTCTCAACAGTGAGTTTCGCACATTTATAAAGCTCAGGATGCTGGGAGTGTAGAGTACACTGACCGCATGTCTGTAGATGTGTAAGACTCCCCAACGAGTGTTCTGGATATGAAATTAAATAATCTGATGAGGTGGCTCAAGCTTTGGAGATTTAGGCAATATTTAGTACCCCTTCATTGCCATGGTTCCCAGATTCATTATGACCCGCAGTGGTAGCATCTGTCAAAATGTGTGCAAACAACTGACTCATGCTAAATTGAATTGTTAGAAATAGAACTGTTTGATAATTTAACTCTGTGTAAACAAATGACTGTTTAATTCATTTGTTAGGGATACATAACAGTACTTGGAACCTTTCAATATTGTGCAAATGAATGAATGATTTTAATATTGTGCAAAGGAATGAATAATTTGAGTTAAAAAGCAACATTTGTAACCACTTCACTTTGTGCAAACAAATGACTGATGATACAGAGTTAAATGGTTTCAAGTATTGTTGTATAACTGTAACAGGTTGTAAACAAATGATTTATAGTAGGTAGAAATATTCGCGTTTGAAAGAAATACTAGAAAACATTTTACAAAAGAATGAGCTCAGGCTTGTTTAAAAATGAGTTTACAAATCATATTGATATATATATGTAAAAACAGGTCTTAGCATGAAATAACCAACAATGTGCTTAGCATGAAATAACCAACAATGTGCTATAAAACCCAATCAAATCAAATCATATATATTTAATATATATATAAAAACAGGTCTTAACTTGAAATAACCAACAATGGTTGATGTGCAAAAAAATGCAACCATCCCATATTCATATTTACTATTTTTAGTTAAGTTGGGCATTAAAGCCACGTGGAGAAGCACCGAGTGAGTATTGAAATCACTTATTTAGTGCCATTGAAAATTACACCTGCATTTGCCGTGGAAGACAAGAGAGTCTTTAATTGACAGAGACATGAGGTAATATTACTCTGTAACAGCTAAATCGTGACAAACAAGGATATCTCCTCTTCAGCATGTAGCCCTCTTGGCTATGGTTGCAGAATACACTGACTGCGTCTCTACTGAGGGGTAAGACTTCCCAAACGATTGTCTTGGATATGACACAAAACAATCTGACGGTGAGGCTCCAGTTGTGCTGGAGCTTTAGGGAATGCGGGGTACCCCTTTATGCCGTCGATCCCAGTTCCTCTCTTTCCCGGAGTGGTAGCACCTGATAGCGACTTATCTATGGTTTAATAGAAGTAGACTGTATTCAAGCTAAATTGAATTGTTTGAAATTAACTGTTTTCTCCAATGGCTCTGGAGACCAGGGTTTAATCCTAGGTTGAATTGTACGA
This sequence comes from Sepioteuthis lessoniana, assembly GCA_963585895.1. Classification (NCBI taxonomy): domain Eukaryota; kingdom Metazoa; phylum Mollusca; class Cephalopoda; order Myopsida; family Loliginidae; genus Sepioteuthis; species Sepioteuthis lessoniana. Next base: position 68,692,296 of record OY757923.1, on the reverse strand, counting down.
AAGACTCAAAAAATGTTACTTGATGCCGCCTTGCTTAATATTCAGCATTATAAGGTACGGATCAAGGGTAAAGAGGAGCAATCCAGGGAAAGAGTTGCACCGACCCTACACCTTGATGTAGTAGCTGTTGAAAAGTGAGTCTTCGGGACACCCTTGACTAAGGTCGCCAACTTTACTTTACAACCGGGCCATTGGCCTAATGATTAGAGTGTTCGCCAATGGTCCAGGAGGCATGTGTTCAATCCCAGGTCGATTCATGCCAAAGACTCAAAAAATGGTACTCGATGCGACCTTACTCAACACTCAGAATTATAAGGTACAAACAAGGGTAAATGGAGCAATCCAGGGAGTGAAATGGCGCCCCCTATATCTCAGTGTACTAGCTATTGAAAAGGGAGCCTCCAGGTCACCCTCGACTAAGGTTGCCAACTTTAACTGTGTGTAAACAAAAAAGAGTACTTGTGCTAAAGTGAATTTTTTGGCATTTAAACTGAGTAATTAAGCCAAACTGAAATGATTGAAATAAAACTGTTTTTCATATTTAAAGAGTGAAAACAAAAACTAATCTTATACTAAACTGAATTGTTTGAAATAGAACTGCTTACATGTATAAAAATGAATTTAGCGAATAACGTACAATGGTTGATATGTCATGAAACCAAACTAAACCAAACCTCTTCAGCATGAGAAGGATATGATTTGCTTGTGGATTGTCACACAGAGTCAGAGATTCAGAGGAGTTTGGTTTGAGATTCTTATCATGCCTGTCAGATTTTGAACAGCTCCCAGGGATCAATGCTCTTGGTGAGCGAAATCTAAGAAGAAAAAAGCAGCATTCAAGAGTAGAGCAAGAATTTCTCCTTAAGCCAAAATGACGGTTAGAGGAGAATGCACATACTCCGTGTCGGCTTGAACAATGAATAAAGTGGGAAATTAAACATTCAACAACGTTGTTTTCTTTCCATCATCTGTGATATCTGGTGAAAAAATTGAAGTAGTTGTTTGTTTGCTTTTTAGAAAAAAAAAAGAAAAACCTTTTTAAAAAGACTTTATAAAGCAATGTGTAGATTTTAAAATATATTGCTTTCATATAATTCTAGACTCGAGACCCTGTCTATTGAATAAGAGCTGTAGTTTCATATAAAATCGCAACGCTCTGTCGTTATTTACATACATATGTAATGACCATAGAAATGTATACCCCTAATCTTTTTTAATAAAAAAAAGCTTATTTTCTTCAATTTTAAAGATACCACATTTTAATGGAATACGTAAGAATCTAAATATGGAAAAGTTGATTAGTTTTATTGCATGCCAACTCTTGTAGGGTTATTCAAAGCCGATGTCAGTTTTTGTTTGCAAGCAATTATTTAGTTTCATATAGCTTATGATAATCTTTTGTACACAATTAAAATTTCAAACAATTGTTCTTTATACAAATAATTTGGACATAGTTATATGGTTTTATATCTGAGAAACTCATTTTGAAATACTCTATTTGACCCGATTAGGGTGTATTAGGGATTAATGGCAACTAAAAGAATTACTCAACATTCCCGATAAGTCGAGTACTTAACACTCCTCAATGGTGGCCCAGTCGCCTGGGGCTATATAGAATACACCAACAGCACCTTTGCAGAAGGATAAGACTCCCCCAACGAGTGTACATGATATGATGATCATCATCATGTCGTGCCGCCAGCACGGATATCCCTGACCCTCTCTCGCCACTTCTCCCTATCATTCATCGCCTCCGGCAGGTCTTCAGGGTTACATCCTGTGTCCTCACATAGTTGCAGTATGTAAGTTCGAGCTGGTCGTCCTGCTTTTGCACAGCCATATGTGGGGCTCCATAGGAGTACATCGCTTATGAGCTCGTCCTTGCTTCTCCAGCAGTGTCCCGCGTGTCTGGTTCGTCTAACTTGTATAGTTTTCGTAATTGGGGGCAAGTGTCCGTATAGTTGGTGTCTCGAAAACAGGATATGATACTAGACAATAAATGGTGAGTCTCCAAAAATGATGGAGCTTTGGGGAATGCGGAGTACTCTTTTATTACCATCACTCCCAGGTCCACTCTTTTCCGGAATAGTAGTATCTGGTAGGGTCCTATCTTTGTTCAAATAGAACTAAACTGTGTGATGATGCTAAACTGAATTATTTGAAATAAAACTTTGATAACATTTGAACCGTTTACTTATGCTAAACTGAATTGTTTGAAATAGAACTACTTTGGCATTTAAATTGCGTACTTATGCTAAACTGAATTGTTTAAAATAAACTGTTTTTACATTTAAGTGTGTGCAAGCAAAAACTACTTATGCTTAGCCGAATTGTTTGAAATAGAACTTTTTATATGAATAAAAATGGATTTGGCATTAAATAACCAACTATGGTTGATATGCCATATAATAAAACTAAACCAAACAAAACTCCTATATGGATGTGGTTTAGTGTCATATCCAGAACACACCTTTTCATGGGGATCTTACCCTTCTGAAGGGGGTTCAGTCAGCTTATTCTAAGTGCCACCTGCTGGATAATTATTTTCATTAAGTAAAGAATAAAACCCAGCAAAAACACTGAAAACGGTTCGGTTTTATTCGCGGTTTAAGGCATCAATTGACCGTGTTTGAATATAATCCAGTTGGGTGATGGTAACTGTTGTAATAAAACAATTTACTCTGAAAAAACGACATTAAAAAAAAAAGAAAAAAATTGTTATATATCTATTTTTTTACTAGTCATCAATGTGTTTTTATCCACGTAATAGATTTCTGCAGATGTCCCTGTTCGAGATGTAGCCACAATGATAGTATATGCATTGTGCTACTATACGACCTCTTGTCTACTTTCTGTCTTTTGTCAAGGTAAGATGCGCGCTTTATCAGCCGACTGCAACTGTCGACTGTTGCATACAAAGTACTCCCTGTCTCCCACAGCCCACAACCGTGCCACCGTTACCGCCAGGTAAAAAGGAAATAAACAAAATCGAACAGAACCAAGAAAAATTACAATGCTTAATAAGATATTAACAACTTCCTCTCTTCTCTTCTCTCCTTCTCTCTCTTCGGAAATATCCCACCCACTCCTAACGATATCTCTTTCATTTCCTCTCTTTATTTCTCTCTATCTCATTCATCTTCCTCTTAATATCCCTTATATTCTCTCCTCATGTTCATACACATGCACAAACACACATACGCACTATAAAATGTTTACAATCCAAAATAGCATATAACTCACTGGAAAGGTGAAGTTTGCAGTATTGTCAACAGCAAGACAGAAGGATAAAAAAAAAACAGCGTTTTATTCGGGTTGTGATAGTCGTCCTGCTCCGCCTCTATGCGGTGTAACGTAGCTTCGCATGTATTATCTGTTTGTTTGGGTTTTATGGCATATCAACTTTTGTTGGTTATTTAATGCTGAATCAGTTTTTATACAAATAAACAATTTTATTTCAAAGAATTTAGTTTTATCAAACAGTTTTAATACAAACAATACAGTTTAGTATATGTATAGTTTTTTTGTTTGTTTTGTTTTGTTTTCCACACACAGTTAAATGTCAAAATAGTTCCCTTTCGAACAATTCGGTTTAGCGTAAGTGCGCAGTTTCAATTTAAACACAGTTCTATTTCGAGTAGTTCAGTTTAGCAGAAGTACGTAGTTTAAATATCAAAACAGTTCTATTTCAAGTAATTCAGTTTAGCACAAGTATGCATTTTAGTTCTATTTGACTATAGATATGACCCTATCCGGTGCTACCACTCCGAGTCACGGTGGACCAGGGAGCGATGGCAATGAAATGGTGGTTGCTCCGCATTCCCCAAAGCTCCAGCATTACTGGAACCTCACCATCAGATTGTTTAGTGTCATATCTGCCACACTCGTTTGGAGAGTCTTACTTCTTTGCAGAGAATCAGTCGGTGTATTCTATAGCACCAGTCGATTGGGCAATAGCGTTGCTTGTAATCTGGGGAGGAGATCAACGCTGTCAAATGACACCGATTACTGTGAGAAATGTGCGAGGCTGCCGGTTTTTTTCACCGGTAATTTTTAGACCGAGAAGTAATGTTTCATAGTACAAATTGATTTTTCCATTATTCTGATATACAGTTATATACATAACATAGCTTAGGTCAGAAGTGTGTAGCACTCATAAAAAATATTACTTACTTACAATGGACTACCAATTTAGCTTGCTAACCATGAAACCACCAAAGATGTCCAAGTTCTTATGATATTATTTCACCCCTTGGGAGTTTTTCACATTAGCTTGGTTTGTTTTTTTTTTGTTTTTTTGTTTTTTTTTTTGTTTAATGGCATATCAGCCTTCGTAGGTTATTAATGTCAAAGGCATTCTTCTAGAAGAACAGTTGTGGTATTGTTTAACACATAGCTAGGAAGATAAGAGGTTCATACAATAGCCAAGGTACCAATCTAGCTTGCTAATCTTGAAACCACCAAAGATGTCCAGGTTCTTTTAATATTATTTTACTCCTTGCAAGTTTTTCACATTAGCTTGGTTTGTTTTTTGTTTGTTTAATGGCATATCAGCCTTCGTAGGTTATTAATGCCAAAGCCATTCTTCTAGAAGAACAGTTGTGATATTGTTTAACAAATAGCTAGGAAGATAAGGGGTTCATACATTAGCCAAGGGTATTTGTCCGAAACCGAACGTAATAGAGTGACTTGAGTTCGAACTCGCTCACACCGATTCCGTAATCCAACGCGTTAACCATTAGATCACGAGTATACCCACTGGAGCCTGAGGGACAGCAAATCTCATCAATCTCCAGGACTCTTTAGGGTATTCAAACTGATCTTAATAATACTTAGGTCTGTATTATGTTTATCTTATTCATTTGAGTGTTTTTCACATCAGCTTTAGCAGAAGGTTTTCCACTGGAAGCTGTGTGAGAGCAAGTCTCGTCAAGTCTCCAGGATTCTTCTTAATATTCAAGCTGATCATAATAATACTGTGTTTGGTTTAGTGGGTCGAGTTTTCGCCGTGGTCCGGGATACCTAGGTACAATCCCAGGTCACGTCATACCAAAGACTTTAAATATGGTACTTGATTCCTCCTTGCTTAACACTCAGCAGTTAAGGTACGTATCAAGAGTAAAGAGAAGCAATCCTGGGAAAGGATTAGCGCCCCTCCTACACCTCGTGGTAGTAGCTATTGAAAAAGGGAGTTTTATGGTCGCCCTCAACAACGCTCGCTAACTTTACTTATTTCCAATCCTCCCGTCCCTTTATCAAGTTTTTAATGACCGTACCGAGAGCATCAATTACAACGGGTATCACTGTCACTTTCATGTTCCACAATTTTTTCAGTTCTCCTGTAGTCTGTATTTACCCAACCCCTCAGCACAGGCTGTATGTGACACAAGGTCAATTTTTTAAGCAGAGTTTAACAGGTTTGAATTCAGAGTTTTCCTTCTTGACTGGTTACCTAACCAAGGCATGAAAAAACAGTCTGCCTTACTATTTAACCATAGCTGGACGGAGAATAATTGGGTTCATACATTTCCCAAGGGTATTAGTACTCGGTGAAATATAATCAGTCATGTCCAGAGTTTGAACTCGTGTCACTGTGTCCATTTCCTACGACAATAATATTGCACCACGATCACCAGTTTTACCCTCTGGTCAGCCGGAGCGACAAATTCCATTATTCGGCTGGTTATTTTTTTTTTTTATTATTACTATATCTGGTCGTCTGGCCGAGATTACGTGATCCGTTTGTATCTCCCAGAGAATTTTTTCCGTTTCATTTTCCAGAACGGATTTTGGGTTGTGTATATACCATGTATTCATTTGGTCAAATTTTAGCTTCTTGCACAATTCCCAGTGGATCATCTTGTCTACCCAGTCGTGTGTAGTTTTGTAATCTTTCTGTGATAGCTAACAACACACGCTTATTATATGACATATCCTTTCATCTCTATTACCGCATAACATTCATCAGCAATTTTGTTGTGTCTTACATATTTTTCCTGTGACATAGTTCCTCCTTTTAGCATTGTTCTGTGCTGCTATCAGAAGAGATTCAGTTTCTCTCTTTAGGCTTATTTCTCTTAGCTATATCTAAGTTATGATTATTGTTGCTGTTAGGAACCAACCTCTTCAAATAAATTCATAATAGCCAAATGCTGATCTTTTGTGTTTTTCTTCCCACCATGTGAATTTGCCCCGGGGAAATTTAATGAATTTACATAATAATTATCAGACACTGAGCACTCGAGGAGAGTTATCAGAATCGTCTTACATAGTGACAAATTGAATAATAGATAGGTTGATTTTTACCGAAGTTTTATAGGTTTGAATACAGGGTTCCCACTTAGACCAGATTTGAACTCGCTTACAATTACATCAAGAGCACCCTATATATATATATATATATATATATATATATATATACATATGTTTGTGATGAGTAATATATATATATATATATATATATATATATATATATATATATATATATCAATTTGATGATTTTACATACTATATGTAACTTTAAGTAATAAACTACTACTATTCATAATTATAATCTTTGCCATTAGAACCACCGAACACTTTTCTTGTTTCCATTGATTTTATTTCCCTCCTGCGAGTTTTTCACTACAATTTTAAAGGGAGATCCTTCACTCGACTCTCAGTGACAGAAACTCTTCCCGGTTCCCCAGAACTCTTCTGAGTATTCAAACAGAGCTTAACAACAGTGTGGTCTGAAGGATCACAATTCTTCGTCTGATATACAGCTCCTCCTTTGTTTTTTTTGTTTTTTTTCCAAGCATTTGGGGACCGTTGAAAGCGTACCAACTACAAAAGATATTACAGTTAATCTAATGTTTCACTGTTTTTTAATTTTTTGAAAAGGTCTAAGAACTCATTCATCAGTTCACTTTCTTTCATTTTTAGTTTGTGCCTTGCTATTTCGCCAAAATCTTCTAATGAACAAGATTTGATTTTATTTATATTCTTTATTGATAAAGTGTGTCCAGTCATCTGGTCGGGATTTTGGGATCCATTGGTTTCTCAATATCCCAGAGAATCTTATACGTCTCATTTTGCAGACATGTTCTGGTTTGTACATATATAATTTGCTGGTTGGTTCAAATTCTTATCTGTTGTACAATTCAATGTGCATCACTTTTCCCAACCAGTTGTGCCACTCTTGTATTCCGCCATGTGCAAGTTTTGTAACATTTGATTATTATCAACCGCTTCATTACTGTCTCCACATCACCTACACTCACTATTTTGTGGCGAATTCTCAATTTTTGCTTTCATACAATTGGTTCTTATAGAATTCTTTTCTGTTCATTTTATAATAATTATATATTTCCCTACGAGTTTTTTTTTTCACTAACGCTGGTGTTCTTTCCCTGCAATTTGAGTAACAGTATGTTTCCTCGGGTCTACCGAATTATCACTTGCTCACACACACACACAGACATATATATATATATATATATATATATATATATATATATATATATATATATATATATATAAACAGACACAGCGATAAAGACTAAGAGAGAGAAAGCTTAGAAAATGATATCCACGGCTATAACTGAACCTATAGAATTATTATTCGATTACAAATTTGATTGGAAATTACTTTAATCTCCAAATCCGGGCATTTTCAGTATATTGCGCTGAATAAAATCTTGTTAGGATATGCTGCTTTTGTGGGTTGGTTAGATTTAACGGTATATCAACCTTTGTCGGTTACTTAATGCCAAATCCATTTTTATACTGATAATAAGTTCAATTTCAAACAATTCAATTTACCATAAGAACACAGTTTAACCGTCATGATAATTTCTATTTCAAGCTATCCAGTTAAGGCTATTTCACACAATCCTGTTTAGTATAAGTATAGTTTCTGTCCTCACACAGTTAAGTGTCAAAACAGCTCTCTTTCGAATAATTCAATTTAGCGTTGTAAAGTTTTAATGTCAAGAACAGTTCTATTTCAAACAATTCAGTTTAGCATAAGTACGCGATTTAAATATCAAAACAGTGTTATTTGAAGTAATTTAGTTTTACCGGTCCATTGGCCAAGCGGTTAGAGTGTTCGCCAATGGCCCGGGAGACGGGGGTTTCAATCCCTGGTCGAGTCATACCAAAGACTCAAAAAATGGAACTTGATTTCTCCTTGCTTAACACTCAGCGTTATAAGGTACGGATCAAGGGTAAAGTGAAGCAATCCAGGGAAGGGAGTAGCGCCCTTCCCTACATCTCGGTATAGTAGCTATTGAAAAGGGAGCCTTTGTGTCACCTTCGACTAAGGTCGACTAAGTTTTGCATAAGTACGCAGATCCGTTCTATTTAACCCATAGATAGGGCCCTATCAGGTGCTTCCATTCCTAGCCAGAGTGGACCTGGGAGTGATGGCAATGAAGGTGTGTTCCGCATTCCACAAAGCTCCAGCATCACTGGAACCTCAACATCAGATTGGTTAGTGTCATATCTAGGACGTTGGGGAGGATGTGTTACCCCTCTGTAGAGGTGCAGTCGGTATATTCTACAGCCCCAGCCGACTGGACAATGCTTTTGTTGGGTAACTATCAAACACTTTATATATATATATATATATATATATATATATATATATATATATATATATATATATATATATAAGATTTATTCTTTGTCTGAAGATGCAGATCTAATATTTTAAGAATATAGGGTCTGCTGAAGTAAATATTATTACAAAAAATAAGAGTAATTTTAAAATGTTTTTCTTATATATATATAGAGAGAGAGACAGAGAGACAGAGAGGCAGGAACAGAGAGTGAGGAAGAGTGAGGGAAAGAGAGTGAGGGGGATATCTGTATTAGATATCTGCTTGCTTATGATTTCGATAGAATGAGCTCATTCTCACGTACGACCAGCAAGTTTTCCACGCAAAAAGATCTAAGCATATCTAGATTTATATTAATTAACCATGCAGATTTAAATTTGTTATTTCTTTATTACAATTACAGGAAGTACATTTTTAAGCCACCAAGCCAGCAATTCTTTGTGTGTGTGTGTGTGTGTGTGTGTGTGTGTGTGTGTGTGTGTGTGTGTGTGTGTGTGTGTGGTTTCTTCTATTTTTCAACAGGAAATCTATTAATTTTCATGCTGATATAGTTGTAGTAGTGGTACTGCTAGTAGTTGTAACAACAACAAAAAATACTACTACTACTACAACTAATTATTATTATTATTATTATTATTATTATTATTATTATTATTATTATTATTATTATTGCTATCAGAGTAAAAATGGAAGAAAGTGAAAAGAAGGAAAAGTACCTCTACCTTGCTAGGGAATTAAAAAAACTGTGTAATATGAAAGTAACGTTTATACCAATTACAATTAGTGTTCTTGTAATAGTCTCCGAAGAATTATTAAAAGGACTGGAGCACTTGGAAAAAAGAGGACGAGTGGAGACCATCCAAACTACTACGCTTCTGAGATCGGGCAAAATACTGAGAAGAGTCCTAGAGACTTGATGAGACTTGCTGTCACTCAAACTTCAGTGAGACATCCTCAGCTAAGGCTGATATGAAAAACTCTCAAGAAGCAAATAATACTATTTATGATGAAAATAATGATGTGCAGTTTTTCCTCCTGCTTCACAAATATCACCATGATAATATTGTTCTTTCTTTCTTTCTTTCTTCACTTTATTTTTATTTTATTTTCTCACAAAGATACGGCTAGCCACCACCTCCATCCAGAATTCAAGCGTCTTACACTTTTCTGTACGTTTTTGTCTATAAAGATAGACAAAAATTGACCAATTGAATATATATATATATATATATATATATATATATATATATATATATATATATATATATATATATAAGTATATATATATATATATATATATATATATATATATATATATATATGCATTAACACATATATATATAAGTATATATATATATATATATATGCATTAACACGTAGATAGATTCATTATATATATATATATATATATATATATATATATATATATATATATATATATAATGAATCTATCTATGTGTTAATGCATATATATATATACATGCATTAACGCATAGATAGATTCATCATATATATATATATATATATATATATATATATATATATGATGAATCTATCTATGCGTTAATGCATGTATATATATATATATATATATATATATATATATATATATATATATGCATTAACACATAGATAGATTCATTATATATATATATATATATATATATATATATATATATATATATATATAATGAATCTATCTATGTGTTAATGCATATATATATATATATGCATATACATATATATATGAATATATGTGTGTATGTCTTTTATTTCTAGGTGAGTCTTAGTGATTTTTGAATAAACCCCGAATATATATATATATATATATATATGTGTGTGTGTGTGTGTGTGTGTGTGTGTGTGTGTGTGTGTGTGTGTGTGTGTGTGCGTGTGTGTGATCTGCTCTAATTTTCTTGGGCTGCAGAATACATTGACTGTATCTCTGAAGAGGTGTAAGAATCCCCAAACGAGTGACCTGTATATGACATTAAACAATCTGATGGTGAGGCTCCAGTAATTCTAGAGCTTTGGTGAATACGGAGTATCCCTTCCTTGTCATTGTTCCCAGGTCCACACTGGTCCGGAGTAGTTGCACCTGATCGGGTCCTATCTATTGGTCAAAGAGAACTGTTTGTCATTTAAACTGTGAACTTATGCTAAACTGATTTTATTAAATAGAAATATTTGATCATTTAACTGTGTGTAAAGAAATGACTGATGTTTAATTTAATCGGTAATGATACATACCAAAAGTTCCTCAATAAATGATTAATATTAAATAGAATTATCCGTATTAGATGAAAAATGGAAAGCATTTAGCTGTGTGAAAAAATATAATTCAGGATCGTTTACAAATATTAGCTACAAAATGTGTTAAATCAAATATTTAATATATATGCATAAAGAGGATTTCGCAATAAATGATCTGTAATAATTGATATGCCAAAAAAGCAAACCAAACAAAACCAAGTTCTAATTTTCATTTTGTTGCTGAACAGATGGCTTTTTTTGAAATATTTTTCTGCTTTTTTTATACTTATTTTTAAAGCTTAGTAAATTTTTTGCTGAGAAAGCGCGTAAAACCCTTTGAAGATCAAACGCAGGAATCAGTAAAAAAAATAATTTGTAGGACTCTCTATCTGCCCACAGTCTATTTATAATTCAGTCTCTCTCTTTCTCATGGAAAAGCTTTAAATCAGACGAAGAATAGTGATCCTTCAGACCACATCGTTGTTAAGATCTGTTTGAATACTCAGAAGAGTTCTGGGGTGCCGGGAAGAGTTTATATAAGAGAGACGAGTGAAAGATTTCCATTTAAAACTGTATTGAAAAACTCGCAGGAGGGAAATAAAATCAATGGAAACAAGAAAAATGTTCGGTGGATCTTATGGCAAAATCATAATTATGAATAATAGCAGTTTATTACTTAAAGTTACAAGTAGTGTGGAAATTCACCAAATCTATCTATCTATCTATCTATCTATAAAAGCATCCAAACAGGTTTGGTTGAATACTATGAATTGCTTCTTTTCTAAAACTTTCCAAGGAAGATGTTCAAATCTTCTCAAGTCTTCTTACTTCTGGATCAAGTTGGTGAAGAAAGAACCCTATATAAGCCCAAGCGCTTTCGACCATTTCGCTGGTCATCTTCGAGGGTTGTGTTAGATCGTTTGTTGCACTGAGTTTTATATTTGTTCCGAGTGGGTTATATATATATATATATATATATATATATATATATATATATATATATATATATGTAAAAGATAAAGCTTTAAAAGTCAATCATGTCCTTTGCAAAAATATTTATTCCAGCAGACCCTATATTTTTTTAAAAAATGTATTTAAAAAATACACACCTTTCCCAATATTATTAGCCTAATATTAAAAGCAAACAGCCTTGTGCAGGTTTTGAATTTGAGTCGCCGAGTCTATTTCCAACAATATATATATATATATATATATATATATATATATATATATATATATATATATATTAATGAAGAAGCAGTTAATTCACATAGGAGACAAACATAGACATGTATATATGTTTTCAATATTTCTATGTCTCTTTTATACTTATAAATAAACGTCTGTGATAGATGGAGTGATAGACATTCCATTCTTTTTATATCTATCTATCTATCTATCTATCTATCAATTTCAGCCCATTTATATCTCTCAGAGTATCAATAGATAAACACATACATGCATGTGCGCACACGCACATATGCACATATAAGTATGTTTACACGTGAGAGCTTGTTTAAATATTTAAGTATCTTTAGGTAGATATATATGGGTTGAGAGAGATTGTCAGATAAATAAATAGATATATGAAGTGTGTTATCTATCTATCTATCTATCTATCTATCTATCTCGCTTGCGAGCAAGATTATCGCAGAAAAGTATATCTCTCTTTCTCTCTTTTTTCTCTCTCTCTTTCACTCTCTCTATCTCTCTCTCTCTCTATATATATATATATATAGTCTTTCTAGTTATTTCTCAGATTCTCTCTCTCCCTCTCTCTCTCTCTATATATATATATCGCTTGAAAGCAAGAATATCGCAGAATAGTATCTCTCTCCTTCTCCCCCCCTCTCCCTTTCTTTCTCTTTCTCTCTCTCTCTCTATCTATCTATCTATCCTGATATTTTTTTTCTGTTTATTTCAGAGGTTCTCTCTCCCTCTCTCTCTCTCTCTCTCTCTCTCTCTCTCTCTCTCTCTCTCTCTTTATTTATCTATCTGTTTAATGAAATAAACAATGAGCTGGCTGCTTTAGAGTGTTTTCTTCTCTGTTTTGCGAATTACGCTCGTCAACTAATTCTTGAGAGTCAGATTCTCACCGAGTGTCCCATAGAACCAGCCTTGTGCCGTGTATGTGTGTGTGTGTGTGTGTGTGTGTCTATTTGTTTGAGAAAATGTGTAAAAATAGCCAAGACTATTCGAGAAATTTGAAAATCTTTTTTTCTGATTGAATGAATTATATATATATATATATATGTGTGTGTGTGTGTGTGTGTGTGTGTGTGTGTGTGTGTGTGTGTGTGTGTGTGGGTGTGTGTGTGTGTGTGTGTTATTGAGTGAGTGTATGTATCAGAACATTCCATACGATTGTAGTTCCGTCCACAGGAATCTGTATTTTCTACACCTTCCCAATTCTTCTCCTTTCACATTATTTCATCCCTCCTCTCTCTGTCTCACTCATTCACTCTTCTTCTTCTTCTTCTTCTTCTTCTTCTTCTTCTTCTTCTTCTTCTTCTTCTTCTTCTTCTTCTTTGTGCCTATTCCCATTTTCCAACTTATTTCCCATTCATTTCTAATTTACAGAATTCATGTTTATTTATTTATTTCCATCTAGAATCTTTCCATCGCCGTCTTTCCCAAACCCCTGACTACAGGTGTGTCACTAAAATAACAAGCCAGTCTCCAATCCCAACTACACAGCACACATAAATGTCACATATTTTAAACCCCCTCCTCTCTCTCTCTCTCCCTCTCTCTCTGTGCTTGTATTTGGCAACATGTCGCAAAAAATACTCTCACACAAGTAAACAGGCTGGTACGAAATGGGGTCGGGGTGTTTTGCTGAGAGTGAGGATGAAGCCGTTCAAGCTAACAGTCAGAACCAATATGATTCCACTGATTAATCCCAGAGAGAAAACGTTCGGCATTTTGTCGTCGATTTTCTTTCAAATACAATTTTCTTTCTGTCTGTTTTTCTTTCTTTCTTTTTAGGCGTTGGTGAAATTTATTTTCTTTTTACGAATCGAGGATTTTCTAAGTGTTCATTTCTGCATTCACAGACCTGTTTCGGGGGTTTGGTTAATGGTTGGTTTGATTGATTTTTTTATCGTTTTCTATATTTTTTTTCGCCCATAATTTTATCCATAAAATGACTCTTTTTTCCTTCTTTTTGTAGAGTTCACCCATTCTAGTTTTTTCTTTCACATCATCTTCCCGTTTCAGAATTTTCATTCACCTTCTTCTTCTTCTTCTTCTTCTTCTTCTTCTTCTTCTTCTTCTTCTTCTTCTTCTTCTTCTTCTCGGATTGTTTGTTGTTAGTTTTGCTTTTTTGCGTATTGTTTTATTTACAAAACGAGTCTTTCGTTCTTTTCCCTTCTTTCTTTTAATTTTATTCTCTTTCTACCTTCCACCTCTTCATCTTCCCTCGTCGGAATTTTTTCCACCTACTCTAACCCCTCCGCTGCATAATTATGATGATTTTTTTCTTCTTCAGAATTCCATACTCTTTGGAATCTTCTTCCACTCCATTTACGTTCTATTTTTTCGTTTTATTCATAGTTTTTACTGTGCGAGTATTTTTCAAGAAACTAAAATTAAAATATAATAGTGTTAATGAAAGAATATTTGTCTCGTCACTTGCATAGAAAATTACAAAATAGCACGAAGAGAACCCATTTTGGAATTCTGTCTACCACATTTTATGACAACCCCTGCACAACAATCGTAACTTGCAACAATCCCACAAAGGCCACTGATGAATCGGATATCCCAACCTTCTACAAAGGGCAACCCTCCCTTGCTCGACACATTCCCAGACACAATGTTCTAATCAGTGAAGATGTCAATGTTAAAATAGGCAACTATAAAGATCATAAATTTTGCTCACACAACTTACCAAATAGTGATGTCGAATATCTGGTAGATTTTCAATAGATAACATTCTTTGATGCCCAAATAATAATTGCAAAAAAGGAGGGAAAACTATGGACCAACACTTACTCCAATAACGTTAAAGCACAGCTAGATTATATATTCACAAACAAGAACTGGATAGACAGCACTGAGAACTGTGAAGCATACTCCTCTTTTGAAGGAGTATCTTCCGATCACAGATTCCTAGCAGCAAAGATAAGCCTAAGTATACGCATGAATAACAATCAAAACCACATGTTATGACTGGTCTTTACTTCCTAATAGAAATATTGGTAATGAATATAGGGTAACTGTAGGAAATATATTTGATACTCTTCAGGAGAAAACTGAAAGACGTCCTCCGAATAACAATGTTCTTCAGATTTCCATGGATCTGGTAAATATTCTTGTTGATCTAGGACTTTGTCTATCTTGTTGCTTTCCTTTATTTTCGCTCTACGGTCTGCTGGAAAGGTACAATCCACTCGTTGATAATTTCCCTTTCTTCCTATTTATTAACTCAGGACTCAAATGCTTAGATTGACCATGTATAAAGATATGGTAGTCATCAAATAATATGATAGACTGCATACGACAACAGTTCCCATATGTGTGGAGATTATTAAAAAAAAAAAAAAAAAAGAAAAAGGAAAAAGATTATGAAATAAATTCAAGAAGAGAGACTTTCCCTGCAGCCGCTGACAGGAAATAGGAACAGCGCATGCATAGAAAAAATACCTTCCCTGCGCTACAGAGAAATTCTACCTCACTTCGAGCTTCCGCCGTAGCCTTGAACGGACCCTCTTTCACGTCACCGCTAGCAGCGAACACATTTAAAGATTAGGTCGTGTAGCCTGATACCTAGCCATATCTCTTGAATTACCTGAGTATGCTATATTACATAATGATGTATATAATCAGCCAGAGAGTAGAAATATGCAGCAAGTGTAAGAAAATTAAAATTCATCTAAGAATTAGAATGCTTTGTGGTAGAGAAATATTTTAATCAAATCTCCACTCAACAAAGATCAATATTAGCATTAACATATCTATGATATCATCATCATCATCATGTCGCGCTGGTAGCATGGATATCCCTGACCCTCTCTCGCCACTCCTCCCTATCGTTCATCGCCCTAGGCAGGTCTTCAGGACAACATCCCGTATCCTCACATAGCTGTTGAATGTATGTTCGTGCTGGTCGTCCTGCTTTTGCTTGGCCATGTGTGGGAGTCCATAAGAGTACATCACTTATGAGTTCGTCCCTGCTTCTCCAGCAGTGTCCGGCATGTCTGGTTCGTCTAACTTGAATAGTTTTCGTGATAGGAGGCGGGTGGCCGTACAGTTGGTGTCTTGCGGGGTGTTGCCGCCAGGACTTGTTCAAGATTGCACATAGCATTCTTGTGTAATTGCCGTCTAGCTTCTTCTAGAGCCGTTTTGTTAGCGTCCATGTAACAAATGTTCCCTATCGTAGAATCATATAAATATTGTTCACTGTATATACTTTATGAAACTAGCACCTGATAGGGTCTTTTCTATGGGTTAAATAGAACTGACTGCATACTTATGCTAAAATGAATTGTTTTAATTTGAACTGTTTGACTTAACTGAATATCTTGAAAGGGAAATGCTTTTCTCAATTAAACTGCACTTACACTTAAACTGCGTGCTAAACTGAATTGTTTGAAATGGAACTGTTTTTGAAATTTCAACTGCGTGCTTATGCTAAACTGAATTATTTGATATAGAACTGTTTTGATATTTAACTGTGTGTAAATAAAACCAATACTTATACTAAACTGAATTAGCTGAATTATAACAGCGATTAGCCGGGACATCAAAGTCCACAATTCCGCAAATTCTCTGAATTTTGTTGACTACTATTAGTTCTGGTCGTCTAGCCAAGATTAGATGATCCGTTTGTATTTTTTTTTCACACCAGCATTAGGTGATGGTTTTTCACTGAAGGCCGAGTAACAGCAAGTCTTCTCAGGTCGTAGCCTTGTTCATAGACATCAATTTTCTTCTGCTTTGGTAGATTTGTCTTTGTTTCTCTCTCGTCAATTTAAGGAATTGTCTTGAGTACCTTAAAAAAAATAATTTATTCTCTCGACGAGATTTCTGCTGCAGAGTGTGGTTTCGAAAAGTTTTCTTGTTCTTCAGAAGTACTCTTTTCTTATTATTCATTTCTGCTTGTTTGAAACTGTTTCCAATATTCCTAAGTACTTCTAAATTTCATTCTCGTCATGTGTTCTGAATTTCTCCTGATTTGTTAGTTGCTTCTTCGATTGTTTCTTTTTTTTCCCCTCTTTTAATTATAAGCATTGCATATTTTTCTTTGCTAAATTCCATTACAATGTCCTGCTCATATATTCTTATTGCTGTAGCAAAGTCTCCACTTCTTTTTTATATTTTGTAAATAGTTTGATCCCATCCACATACACAAGTTGATTAATCTCTTTCTGCGATTTGGAAAACTGGCAGCCTCCAGTACACTTCGTAAACTGAGTGGCAATATTGCTATAATGAGTGGCGAGAGCGAGTTTTCTTGAAAGATGCATCTTTGGATTTTTAATTCCTGCCATCGATTCTGGGACTCAAATTTTCCGTGGCATTCATAATGAAGTGTATGATTTCGTCAGATATTTACTACATTTCATAGCACCTTATTATCCAAGTTAGTACAACCATACCATGTATCTTCTTCTGGTCAATCTATCCCAAGGTTATATTTTTCCACCTCGTTTTGGTCTCCTTGAGGATATACATAAAGGGCTATTTGTTCCTCTTGTTTCACTTAGTCATCATTTCTCTCCTTCCGGAAATTGTCCTTAGCCTTCAGGCGAGTTATAGGTTTCTTCTCCTTCGTCAGGATTTTTCACATAAGAAGTAAACACGTTATCGGTCCATAGTTGCTATGGATGGTCATTTTTGTAGTCGGAGTTTCCCCGTTCATCATCCATTAAAGTATGCTTGCTTCATTTAATCATTAATTCATGTGCAGAGCCAGTCTGTCCCGAATGGACGTGAATTTTTAAAACCAGAGTTCATGAATACCCGTATGGCCTAGCGCTGTCCAATTTGTTATTTTATTGAGTGGCACTCTTAACGTGTCGTGTGTATTTTCACCTCAGGGCCTTTTTGGATTCTTCTAATTCTTTTTTTTTCAATTTAATATCCATTCAGCATTTCCGTCATGTTCATTCCTTCTTTATCTTTTACACCAAAATTGTTCTGTTTCTTTTACTGCTGATTTTTCTGTGTTCCCTCCATAAATCTGTTTGTAGAATATTTCGTTTTTATTATTTGATCTAGTCCCGTTATATATTTGAATCTTCTTTCTGCCACCAATATCTTTTGATTTCTTCCTGCTGTATTGTAAGACTCATCTCTTGTTGTTTTTTTGGAGTATTTTCTTTCCGCTGTGTTCTTCTATATCTACTTCTTCTTAGTAGTTTCTTCTTAGTAGTTTTGCGTATTGTTGCAGTATTTTTATTTATCCTTGTAGCCTCATTTCACCTCTATGTGTTGTATTTCTGTTTAGATTCCTAAAAGTCATAGCTAATTTATCCCTAACTAGTTATACATCTGCATAGATCAACTTGCTGTTTGGTGATGTTGTCCGTTGGGATATGTTGCAATATCTTATTCATTTTTTTTAATCTCTACCGTGACTTTCTTTTATCAGTCTTGATTCCGTTGAAATAGTAATGTAGTTTTCTGTTCACTGATGATGTTTTTTTTGTTTTTATTTTCACTTTTAATTCAACATTTCACCTGTCTTCTCTTAATATTGATGTGTTTCTGGGTTCAGTGACAATTTGGTTTTGAATATTTTGTTTCAATACATTTGAGTACGTTCTTCACGATTGACCTGTCCGTATATTATTGTAATGTAACTGGACGGTTCAGAGGAAATTGAATAAATAAATAAATAAATAAATCAGACAATAGTCACTGAATAACAAGGCTGCAGCACTCGTGGTAATTAAGGAAGGACTAGAGGTCCGATAATCATTTGCGCATGTGCACAGGAAGCGGATGTCCCAGCTCCCGACACGACAGGCAAAAGTGAGGAGACAACTTGTGTCTTTTCGAGATAGGAGGACATGATGGGGTGAAGAAGTCGGTAGAACACCAGCCACGAAGAAGTAAGGGAAGGAAGTTTACGAGCCCAAAATTCATGGGTCGCCCAAAAGCGGGTGTCAGACGAAACGGACAAGTATGTTAGAACCAGAAAAAATTCAAGGTCAGTGACTGCTCATCTTTTTCTCACAAGGATATTTTTCTTACAGTTGTCTAATTGACGGTCGTCTCATGCTCCGATAACTGTCTTTATTTCTCCCGGCAGCTTCTTGCTACCAGGTAGTAAATAAACCTCGGTGTATGTTAAACAGAGATTCGCATTCGTCAATTTCTAATCTAATATGTGAAATAGACATATTCATACCGATACTCAAAACGTCCAAAATGTCCATAACACACATATAGATAACATAGGAATCCCGAAACACAAAAAACACTTACGACTTCTTAGTTCAGGTTTTATTACCTTTGAGTTAAAAGGTTTTTCGACATAAGGAGAGAGAGAGATGATCCTTCTATGCTGACTGTTTTTACATCATCAGCTCTCAACCCAACTAACGCGCACCAATTCGTCTGAGTAGCGCGCCAATTCGTCTGGCCACGACGAGCCCTGAAAGTCAAAATTCTTCTTCCCGGGCAGGAACTTAACTAACTGACTTTTCACAAATCTCAGCCCACGCTTCCGGTGCGTGACGTCATCCACATCCCTGGTCACATCCTCTCTCTGGGATTTTTATTGTGACATCACTGATTGACATGTCCACTCCGCGTGCGCGTGAACACCTGCGCTCATGTTTGCACCTAACTTACCTATACATTGAGCCGAAAGGTTCTCAGCCCAACTAAACCCAAAGGCAAGATATATAAAACGAAATCCCTCGGCCATTATATTACATTTTTTCTTTCAAAGAATGGTCAAGAATATCTTACAAAACATATATCCCAAGTGTTCATCCCTTTGATAATATTCATGCAGCAAAGTTTGATTTCGAAAAGTTTTCTTGTTCGTCTGAGATAATTATTTTGCTATTTTTCTTTCATATCTGCTCGTTTGATGGTGTCCCCTTCTAATATTCCCATATCATTTTAAGTTTCCTTTTCTCTGAGCATTTGTATTCTTTCATGATTTGGCAGTTTTGTTCCCTTCGTTTTTTGTCTCTTTCCGCTTCTCATTATGAGCATGACACAAGTTTCTATAACGAATTCCATTCCCACATCCCGACTGTATATTCTTATTGCATATATTAGAGTCTCTAATTCCTTTTGATTCTTTTGCAAAAACTTGATGAGGTCCTTGTATATTAGGAGGTTAATCATTTCTTGCGATTTAGAAAATTTAAAGCGCTTAATTCATTATCTAAGTAAATGATTGAATGGAATCATCGCTATTACAAATCGCTATAGTGGAAGTGCATCCCGGCGAATGATGTCTGTTGAACATTCATTTCAGCCAAAGTGTTTCCTCATGTGGTGAATTCAATTATCTAGTTTTTCAAGGCTTCCGTGATGAAATTTATGGCTTTGTCGGATATATGGTAAATTTTTGGACGATCTATTATACAAACTTTGCGAGACCATATAAACTCTTTGTTGTCAATCCACATTATAGCTACATATTCTGCTTTGCTTTACTCTCTTTGAGGACCTGCTGTCCTCTTGTTTTCTTTTGGCATGTCTTTTGTTCTTCGCCAAACAGTCCACGGTTTATTTGCGAGTTATAGATCTCCTCTCTAATCTGGGCTGTTAGGATTTTCCATCATATAGGTAGACAAGTAATTGGTCAATAGTTGCTTGGAATGTTCCTTTTTGGTGGTAATTCTTGTAATTCAGGGTAGTCTTTCCATATTCATCTATTCACTTATATTTGTTTCTTCTAAGCATCTTCTCTGTTTAAGGGCAGTTTAAGATCCCAGCTATGGGTCGAATGGACATATTTGTGATTAGGAAAGATGTTTATGCGATAACACAGACAATAGCAACATGGTGATAAAATCAAACTTTATTTTTTATCACAAACTGCATGTACACTTTTCTCTGCAAAACTTTTGTCATTTCTTTTGTTACCTTTTTTCTAAATTTCCTTGTTTGCTCTACAAGAGTAGACAACCTACATTTTAATGACCATGGCACAGATCTTGCAACGTTCTTTTGTGAATTCATTCAAGCAGTTTAGCATTTCAATATGAATTGAAATTACCAAAAAAACGAATGCCAACGACATTCTGCAGAATCTATTATGGATGCAATCAATACTCTGCAGAATCTATTACGGATGCAAACGATACTCCCCAGAATCTATTACGGATGCAAACGATACTCTGTAGAATCTATACCGGATGCAAGCGATGCTCTGCAGAATTTATTACGGATGCTAACGATACTCCACAGAATCTATTACAGATGAAAACGATAGTCTGCAGAATCTATTGCGGAAGCAAACGATACTCCATAGAATCTATTACGGTTGCAAACTCAATGGATGGTAAAGCGCTTCTTTCAAATACACCAGCAAAAGCCGAATCTCTGCTGCTTAGCTTGGTGCAGACATAAGGCCTTTATGAAAACTCATATAAAAAAAGAGCCCATTTGTTTTAATCTAAATGGTCCCATCTCATTAAATAATAAGCTTCTTAAATTACTTCGTATACTCTGGTATCCATATCTCATCTACTGAAACCGACGTCAACGTACACCTAGTGAAGGCGTTGACCATTACTGGAAACGTGTAACATATGGAAATTAACAAGTTTGAATTTTTTTTTTTTCGTCTCTTTGACCAGATGCAATACATATGTCAAAAAGGCCTAGTCTGCCCTACTATTTACTTATTGCTGGAGGGAAAATAATTGGATTAATAACTTTCTCAATGGTATAAGCACTATGTGAAAAGCAAACAGTCTTTCTCAGGACTTGAACTCGTGTTACCGTGTCCATATCCTACGACTGTAGGATATTACACGAATTCTAATGGCATGGTCGCACCATTTGGACTTTAATGAAACGCTTAGAAAAAATAAGCTCAATGTGAACGAAATAAAGATGCTGCGTAATGTTTTAAACAAATCCTGAAAGCAGTACCCTAAAAAACAGCACAAAGCAGCCAATGTTTGGTTTAGTTTTATGGCTCATTATACATTGTAGGTTATTTAATGTCAAATGGATTTTTATACATAAAAACAGTTTTATTTCAAGTAACTCGGATTAGCATAAGTACACAGTTGAAATGTCAAAAAGGTTTTATTGCAAAACAATTCAGTTTAGCATAAATACACAGTTTAAATGTCAAGGGTCCTGTTTCAAACACTTCAGTTTAACATAACTAGACAGTTTCAATGTCAAAAACAATACTATTTTAAACAATTCAGTTTAGTATAAGTGCACAGTTTAGTCCTATTTGACCCATAGATAGGACCCTATCAGCTGCTACCATTCCGGGCCAATGTGGACCTGGGAGCGATGGCAAAAAGGGGGTTCTCCGCATTCCCCAAAGCTCCAGCACACAAGCCAACTAAGTAAGACGATCAAGATACTCCGTGAACTGCTTAAGAAGCAGAGATTAACTTCTGTCAACTCTGATACATGGATATATCAGTGATGGTCAACCAGTAAGAACGTACATTCATCACATCTGTGCGAACATTTGATGCTGACAAAGGGAGTTATCAAAAACGATGAATGATAGACGGATGACAAGAGAAAGAACTAGAGAGAGAGAGAGAGAGAGAGAGAAGTGGGGGGGAGATAATCCGTGCTTTCATCTGGCTTTGATTATGATAATGATGATGATTCGAACGGCACAAGTATTAAAACCAGGATGAATATACGGAAGAGTAGGAAAGTCTAATTGCACTAGACTATTCCTTTTTTTGGTCTGGTCAAGATCTTTTTAAATACCATCTCGTGGTTATTTGATACGTTTGCATTTAGGACATCCATAAAGGTTTGAATGCGCTGCAGTATACCAATTCTTTTCCAGAATTGCTTACGACACCAAAAGACCAATTAATAGATATTTAATAAGTCTGCCTTGTATCTTTGTTCAAGAAGTCGTTAAATACAGATTCGCCTACCAGGATTGCTGCATGGACAAAGTGGATTAACATCTGAATGGATAAGACCTGTCAAACGATAGACGAGCACTACAGTAAGGGTAATGACCATCTACCATATTCATACCGTGATGAATTCCAAGATTTAAAAAAAAACACCTGTTTAGGAAAAATACATTATGATATTAAGTTGGGAGTGATGGACCTTATATTGAAAGATCTATCTTGGAGAAAGGGAATTCTGAAAACTTCCTAAAAGCAGCACCCTACAGAACAGCGCCTGGGCGGTCACCTACCACTCATCTCGCAACTATGATGAACAAGACATGAGAGGTAGCACTGGAGATGTAACGAGGAATTCATAAGTTAAGATCTTTAGTGAACTCCTACCGATTGATGCACCAGAATATTTGCTTTCCTAATGCTCGGTATTCAATCTCTTCTCGACATCACTATGAGCTAATAGTTAGGCTGAGTGGTAAAGTTAAGGAAACTGTCTGAAAGAAGAAAAACTCTAAAACAAAACCCCTTTGCAACACGTCATGGGTCGGTATTTGTCTCTGCCTCCTACCACACAGGACTTAACACAAGGTCAAATGACCCGAAAGTCAGATTATTGAGGGAATTAAGGGAGGGGGGTCGGACCCAAGCCAAGGCTCTAACCCTGCTGGTCTCTGCTGGCCAATGACTCACTTAGTGCAATGTGGACCTGATGAGTGTAGCTGGACAAGGACCCTAACATGGACATCCATGCCTGGCACGGATGCCTGATTATAGCTTAAACTGATTATAGCTTAGGGAATAAACAAAAGTCACTGGGAGCAAGGTCTGGACGATAGGGAGGGTGAGGAACAGTCTTGATGCCAATATTGGTCAAATAGTCTGTGACAAGGATAGAGTTGTGGACTGGTGTTCTGACTTCCTTACTCCTCCCACACCTCTCATCATCCCTCACGGACTCCCTCCCTTCCTTCAATCTCTTATATCACGCAAAAACTGATGCTCGATTCATGCAAGATACTCTAAAAGCAATCTGAAGCATTTCATACGTTTCTGTGGCATTTTTCCAAGTTTAAAACACAATTTTATTGCATATAGTTCTTCTAAAGTCCAGATTGCATTTTTGAAATTCACCAGCCGTGAAAATCAGGATTTAGTAGGGTGTATTCCAATTCCTGCGGTAGCTGTTCCTTTCAACCTGAAATCATAAAAATTGGTCAGTCATCTTATAAGATGTATAACAATAACATACTGAATTTTCAAGAGTCTATGACAATTTTAAATGCCTGCACAAAAAAGTCTTGAAACTTATTGAAAGCACCACGTAAGTTTAAAATATAAACTATTTACTGTTAGTTCAGGTTTCATGGTAAAACTGCTACCATTTTCAGAAAGCTCAGCATAGTTTTTTCTTCGCTTATGTTAGTTTTGAAATTGATGCATTATTTCTCACTGATATCAGAGATCACTGCAATCTTTCATAATCATACAACAGTGTTCGTCCTCCTTGGGGAGCAGTGCTATCCGTAATAGGTCTGCGAAGACACGAAAGTTTCTTCTTGAAACAATCTCAATCTCGAGAGAAAACGACAAAGATATCAGGATAAGACTCCTACTACCCATGTGTAGATATGTAACTGCTTATTTCCAATTCGCCAGGTCTGCATATTTCACCATCTTTCTGGTATTTTTGCGAAAAAAAGCTTGTAAATGAAAAGATCTTCTATGAACATTTGTACATCATGGTATTATAGAGGTTAATACCACTATTTTTTCATGATTATCATTCAGTGACAAGCCAAAGCAAGATATCCAGAAGTTATTATTAGCCACGAGTTTTCCTTCTCCTAGGTGGATAATTTGACAAAGAATAATCGGCTCAAACTACAAGAGAAATTATGCTAGATGGCTTCTTCAGCTCTTTGGTTAGTTTTGTTTTTCCTCCTGCAACGTGTCTAGCCTTCTTCCTTACCAGACAATCTCTGTTGGGTACCTGTATAAGCGCCGATGACCTGACTATGAAACAGATAGTACAGGGTTACATAATACCAGTAACGCTGGGAGCGACTCCCGACATAAGTTATATATATATATATATATATATATATAGTCATCCACAGACCGACTGCTTCGTTGTAACACAACCCTTCAGTGTGGCTAGACATGCGAGATGCTCGAAGCTGGGATCGAAACGCAGCAGTCTTTTACGTTAGTCGGAGATTCTAACACACTGCCACAATGAAACTCAGCGTAATCGAAGGGATTTTAAACGCATATGTTCCACATTTTTGTTTTGTTTATATATACGCTTATTAACGGCAACTGATAGCTAAATTCATAAGAAGAGGTTTGTATTGCCCGAGAGGTGACCGTTAATCCCTCCGCAAGAGAGCTTAACCCAACGGTGGGGAGAAAGCATATATATTTTCATCCCCAGACGTACTGTTTTGTTGTATCACAACTCTTTAGTGTGGCTAGACATGTGGGATGCTCGAAGCTGAGATCGAAACCCACCAGCCAGAGATAACATGATATATATATATATATATTTGACGAACATTTCTTGTTTCCATTATCGATTTATTTCAAGTCTTTGTAACCTTCTTTCAGATGCTTTTCAATAATTTAGTGCTTATAATTTGATGTAGACTTCCCAACCTCGTTTCCGACTTATTTATTTCCTTATGAAATCTCGTTATGTTTTAATGTTTAAGCATTCCTACTTTTTATTCAATTTCAGTTTGTCACTCATAGTTTAAACTGCTATTAATTTTTAAAAAATAGCTGTGAATATTTGAGGGTTCATGATCATTGAACACTCAATGGAGATTCCAATTCACCTAAAAATTCTACAAGAAATAAACTCTGTAAATTTTTAACTTCTAACCCATCGGATTAGAGCGAAAACTATAAATCGCATTCTACTTTTTTTTTTGCCGAATACATGTAAATAGGCTGAAAAAAATATCCACTAAGATTAAATAAAAAAAAAGAACTCAATTTTTTTTTTCTTTGTTATATAATTTTAACGTAAACTGATTATCCTCTTACTGATTAGCAAGCATGACAGACGACCAGAGATAGTGGTAAAGAGACATGTAAACAAATTAGCCGAAAGAAATGGCCAAAGTTAGTGCCCCCACCACCACCACAATGTATGTCTCATATTATTTTTATTTTCTACTGAAACGTAGGCGCTTTTTAATTTTAAGTTTTTCATCACCCACTCCCTTTTTTTTTTATTTAACGCACTATTTTTTTTATTTGATTGTGTAAAAGATCCCCAACCAAAATAAGCTTAGTTAACAACACCCTCCTCTCCATCTGATTTCCCTACAAAAAATGAAAAGAAAATTTGGTTACACGTCCCTATATCGCTATCTCTGATTGTCAGTCATGCTTGCTGGTCAGGAAGTTGGTGATAATTTTACATTAAATTAATATATAACAAATTGATCCTCACCTTAACTTCTAAAATATTGTTGTTTTTTTTTCAAAATTTTTTCTTTGCGAATATTTTTTCTGGCTGTTTACATGTATTCGTCAAAAAAAGTAAAATCTGATTTTTAATTTTCGTTAAAATAGGATGGGTTAAAGGGTAAAAATTTATCGAAAAAGCCTAAATCCTAGACTGCTTTTCTCTGATTATATATATATATATATATATATATATATATATATATATATATATATATATATATATATATATACATTTCAATATCTTAAATTACTATGAATAAGTTTGGTGTCAGCGTTTACCAACTCCTCCGCTCGGGCCAGATATGACACAAGGTCAATTTTTAAGCGGAGTTTAACAGGTTTGAGTTCAGAGTTTTCCTTCTCCTAGACTAGTTGCCTCACCAAGGCGGAAGAACCTAATCTGTCCTACTATTTACCGATAGCTGGAGGGAGAATATTTGGATTCATACCTTTCCCAAGGGTATTAGTGCTATATGAAATGCAATCAGTTTCGTCCATGATTTGAACTCGTGTCACCGTGTCCATTTCCTATGAGGATAACCATTACTCCACAGGCACTGGTGTCAGCGTAATGCTCGATATTCCATCTCTTTTCTACACCAGATATGGGTTAATAGTAAGGCAGTGGTGAAGCTAAGGAAACTAATAAAACCCTTAGCAACATGACGTGGGTCAGCGTATCACGATAAGGTCCATCTCTGTGTTTCAAACATATCTTGGGCAAGGCCTGTGACCAGCCAAGGAAAGAGGAAGAAGGTTGATGAGATGAGATAGGATGTTGATCATCGGACCAAACAATGCCAATCCATAATTTCTTCCACCCATTCCACCCGTCACCTGACTGGATACAATAAACGAGCTGCCATTAATTCAATGACAAACAAGTCTGTTTATTTCTTCCCATAAATACTTATCTGAAAACAGATCGAAGTACATCTTTCTTAAGCAATCAATTAATCTACATAGTAATTACTTATACGTCAATATTGTTTTGAATTAATTCTCTGCTGTCAAGTTGAGAATCTTCTTTTTCGATGCACTGTTTGCTTTTTCATTCTTTGAATTTGATTTTTTATTGCGGGAATATATGCTGTTTCATATTGTATTTTGGTACCATTGAAATATGGGAAAAGATTGATCTAAGGTTTTCATTTTTTTTTCTCTCAATTAATAGAAAGAGAAATCCTTCAAGTCGTTCATTTGTGTATTTTACTTACCTAAATAACAGATTTTAATCAATTGTTTACATTTCCGAACAAACTTCTAAGTATGAATATGAGGTATGAATAAAATAATATAAATAGATAGAAAATGAACAGAGATAGGTCGTCGGAGAGAGAAATTGTGTTATATAATTAAAGAATGATTTTTTTATATAAATCATTTTTCGTTAATTATATTTTATCATTCAGTTTGGTAAGGTTTTGAACTATTCGAGTCTCTTAAGTCCAGGTGCATAGTCATTTGGTGCAATTACGCTCGTGAGCAAAGGATATGACAATCACAATTTGTCATAATAAACCCCCTAACAAAAAATGCGGCTAGAATGTAGATGACGTCATGCCCGGAAGAGATGGTCCAGAGAATTTGAGGATTTTGAAAAGAGTCAGTTAAATTTGGGCCGTTGAAGATGAGAGTTGAGATTGGACCATTGAGGCGGGAGTTAGATTTTGACCGTCGAAAGATGTAGTTGGATTTTTCGGATCTCTACCGACAGGGATCTTAAACATCACAAGATGCACCACACGTTGGGGTGGGGTCAAATATTTGTCGATGCCTCCCACCAGACACGACTTGACACAAGGTCAAAAGCCCGAAGGCCGATTAAAATGGGGATAAAGGGGAGGGGAGGTCGGGAACGAGCCGAGACTCGAACCCTGCTGGTCAATGCTGCTCATCGGCTCACTTAGTGCAATGTGAGCCTGATGAGGCAAGCAGTTTCATGAACCCAAATGTGGGTCCGGGCACGTTTTTTTTTTGTTTTGGAACATTTAACATGCTTTGCAAATATGTGTAAATATATGAATGTAAGATATGTGTTATTTTGATCTAAATTGACTTGGTGCTTTTTCCTGACCAAAATATGGTGTTAGGTTACTATTAAGATAGCCTCATGAACACCACACATTATACATTCCTATACAGCAATGTTGTCATTGAGGAACTTCTAGACGATGAAATCTACGGCGTTCACTGATTTTTTCATACAAAAGATCTGCTCCATCGTCCCAAGCATGTTTTTGCTATATCTGTAAAGATATCAAAATGGTAACTATTCCCCATCAATAATCTGAAAGGAGAAAGAGAATAAACTCAACGGGGAAATTTGATAGGCCTGCTAATTTGATTCAACAACTGTGAAACATTATATATATATATATATATATATATATATATATATATATATATATATATCATGTCGCGCTATCAGCACGGATATTTCTGACCCTCTCTCACCACCCCTCCTTATTGTCCATTGCTTTTGGCAGGTCTTCCGGGTTGCATCTATTATCTACACTGAGCTACTGTATGTATGTTAGAGTTGGTCCTACTTTTGATCGTCCCTGTAAAGGGGTCCACAGGAGTACATCACGTTTGAGCTCGGCCCAGGGTGTAATAGCTAAATTGTCACTATCTTGAATTATGAATTTCGCGCATTGCACTTTCTTTGAAACAGTTACTGGCTACTATAAAACAAACATGAGTCACTTGAGCCCTATGAAGCTATGCAGTGCTCTAGCAACGGCATGAAGTTCTGCGTGGCATTCACTCCAGAAGCGCCAATATGAAGATCCCTGAGAGTTTGGGTGGTATCTGAGGACAATGCAGTGGATTCGAAAAGAGTTGAAATTGTTCCTTGGTGAATCCGAAGATATAGTATCTCGGAATCTTCGCTCTAATCATTCAAAGAAAAGAATTCCTGAATTTGTTGTTGAGATCATATTTACCAACCCCTCCGCTCGGGCAAGATAGTCTGCCCTACTATTTACCCATAGCTGGAGGGAGAATAATTGGATTCATACCTTTCCCAAGGGTATTAGTGCTATGTTAAATGCAATCAGTCAGGTCCAGGATTTGAACTCGAGTCGTCGTGTCCATATCCTGCGACGATAACCATTACACCACGGGCACCTCCAAAATTTTTTGTTGAGATGCAGGCCATGGTCTCAGGATCTTAGCATGACAATCAGGTACATAGCCGAAGAGATAAGAATGTCTGAGTTTCTATCAGGCAAAATATTCGATATTTCTCACACAAGATTGACAATAGGAACATTTTTTATCGTAGGTTATGAAGGACAAGAGGAAAAACTATGCATCCTCACCAATCGGATTTCATTTCTTTTTCTTAAACAAGAAAAGTTTCTGCCAAAACCAGATGGTGAACTTACACAGTAACCGCCGTGAAAACTCTGTTGTCTCCACAAGATGTACCGATATTGATGAAAACCAAATACCCAGTCCATACGAGAGTGTTTTGGGAGAGGTTTATCCTATTTACCCAACCCCTCCGCTCGGGCAGGATATGACACAAGGTCAGTTTTTAAGCGGAGTTTAACAGGTTTGAATTCAGAGTTTTACTTCTCCTAGACTAGTTGCCTCACCAAGGCTGAAGAACCTAGTCTGCCCTGCTATTTACCCTTAGCTGAAGGGAGAATAATTGGATTCATACCTTTCCCAAGGGTATTAGTGCTATGTGAAATGCAATCAGTCTCGTCCAGGATTTGAACTCGTGTCGCCGTGTTCATTTCCTACGGCGATAACGACTACACCACGGAGGGGTTTATTGTGATTGTGACGTTATGGCTCCGTTCTTTTTCCCACATTAAGAGCCCAGTCAGCTGGAGCTGTAGAATACACCGACTGCATCCCTGTCGAGAGGTAAGACCCACCCTCAACGAGTGTCCTGATATAACATTAAACAAACTGATTGTGAGACTCCAGTAATGCTGGATCTTCGGGGAATGCGTTTTTCTTAAATCAAGCAAGTGTTCAAATACCGATGAGTAGAGCAGGAAAATATTCAAAATGTTAATATTTCCACCTCCTAATGTCGGCTCAATTACTGAAATTCTCCCTTATTTGAAAGACCACACACGATGTTTATTTCAAAGAAAATGGAAACGGTGACCGGGGTTCAAATACTGGACTAAGCTCTTTCCATTTTACATAGGTCCTATGCTCTTGAGTAAGTTATGCATCCAACTATTCTCCTTTTAAATAGTAGGGCAGACTATGCACTTTAACCTTGATATAGCAACCAGAAATCGAGAACTGAATTCAAATCTGTTAAACTACACTTAAATTAAACTTGTGTTGCATCCTAATCGTGTGAAGTGGTTGTACATACATATAAAATGAACATCAAGATCCTGAGAGGCATGAACCCAATAGGATTTCAGACATCAATACAAGCTCATCTGATACTCGGGCACGTAAACCGCAAAGTTTTTACTTTGCCATTATTTACTGTATTGTTCAATCATCGTGATGCATTGCCCAGTTGGTTGGCGCTGTAGAATACACCGACTGCTTCTCTGCAGAGGGGTAAGACCCCCCCAATGGGTGTCCTGGATATGACACTAAACAGTCTGATGGTGAGGTTCCAGCAATGCTGGAGCTTTGGGGAATGTGGAGTACCCCTTCATTGCTATCGCTCCTAGGTCCACTCTGGCCCGGAATGGTTGCACCTGATAAGGGTCCTATCTATGGGTTAAATAGAACTACGTGCTTCTTTCACTATACTGATTTTTGCATTTAAACAGCGTGTTTGTGCTAACTGAATTGTTTACAATAGAACTGTTTTGACATTGGAACAGCGTACTAGTGCTGAACTGAATTGCTCGAAATAGAACTGTTTTTGACGTCTAAACTGTGTACTTATGCTGAACTGAATTATCTTAAATAAAACTGTCTGAAATTTAACTCTGTGTATTGCCAAGTCAGCTGGGGCTGCAGAATACACTGACTGCACCTCTGCAGAGGGGTAAGACCTCCCCAACGAGTGTCCTGGATATGACACTAAACAATCTGATCGTGAGGTTCCAGCAATGTTGGAGCTTTGGGGAATGCGGAGTACCCCTTCATTGCCATTGCTCCCAGGTCCACTCTGGCCCAGAGTGGTAGCACCTGATAGGGCCCTATCTATGGGTTAAATTGAACTAACAGCGTACTTATGCTAAAATGAATTGAGTAAACGAATAGCTTGAAATAGAAATGTTTTTGACAATTAAACCGTACTTACACTTAAACTGTGTGTTTATGCTTAACTGAATTTTTTCTAATAGAACTGTTTTTTGACCTTAAAACTGTATTTACACTTAACTGAATTATTACATATAACTGCTTGAATAGTTTGAAATGGAAATGTTTTTGACAATTAAACTGTGTACTTATGCTAAACTGAACTGTTTTCAATAGAACAGATTATTTACATAAAAATGGATTTGGCGTTAAATAACCTACAAAGGTTGATATGCCTATAAAACCAACCAAACCAAACCAAACCAAACCATCGTGATGCAGCTCTTTATTTTTCTGTATAGAGCACTGTATTCCCCTTTCATCTATGGTTAAATAATAGGGCAGACTGAGCTCTTTAACCATGGTACAGTAACAGGACTAGAAGAACGAAAACTTTGAATTCAAATATTATAAAATCTCCACTCGAAAAATCGTTCTTGTTCTTGCACCCTTTCATTGCCATCGCATCCAGGTTCGCTCTGGGTCTGATTGGTAGCACCTAATAGGGCTCTATCTATGGGTTAAATAGGACTAAACTGTGTACTTTATGCTAAACTGAATTGTTTGAATCAGAACTGTTTGGACTAAACTGAATAGCTTGAAAAAGAAATGTTTTTGACAATTAAACCTTGTACTTAAATTTAAATTGCGTACTTATACTTAACTGAATTGTTTGAAATGGATCTGTTTTTTACATTAAAATTATACTTACGCAAAACTGAATTGTTGAAAATGATACTGTTTTGACATTTAACTGTGTGTAAACAAAATCTATACTTACCGTAAACTGAATTGTTTGAATTAGAACTGTTTTACTTTAGTCGAATATCTTGAACTAGTAGTGTTTTTGACAATTAAACTGTGTACTCATGCTAACCTGAATTGTTTGAAATAGAACTGATAATTTGATTAAAAATGGATTTGACATTAAATAACCTACATATGATATGCCATAAAACCCAAACAACCAGCCAAACTAAAAGAGATATGAATTTTCGCTTCAGACTCTTTAACTAGACATTCTCTCGAAACCAAGATTTGTCTCTTGATAATAAAACTTCATTGTATAACTTCATGACATAGATCGCATGCCAAACTACCTATCTTGAATAATACCACTACACTAATGGTGCTAGCATGGCAAAGTTACTCACACAAACACATCACGTATATATATATATATATATATATATATATATATATATATATATATATACGAGGTATATTTATTTCAATTCCTTGAATTAACATAGTCTGTCGCTCGGGTGATGCGCCAAGCAAACATTTGTTTACAAGCACGACTGGACATGTACTTATTACCACTCTGTCGAATTATATGAAAGAGAAGTAGTTTAATATGCATCGTTTTTCCCGCAATATTTTTTTCAAAGTCTTATCAAAGCGCTTGAATGATAACAGTAATTTAATTATGGAAATAAGAACAATAATAATTCAGGCGGTGTCCTTGTAGTGTAATGGTTAAAGCGCTGGACTGCAAAATCGGAGTAAGCGAGTTCGTACTCCAGTCGCACTATTACGTTCAGTTTCGTGCAAATACCCTTGGGAAAGGTATGGACCCCTTATCCTCCCAGCTATGGGTTAAATAGTACCACTACTGTTCTTCTAGGAGAATGGCTTTGGCATTAAATAATATACAAAGGTTGATATGCCATTAAACAAAGAAACCTATAATAATTCACTGGTTTCAGCTTTTTTTTTTTAATCTGTTAAATCTAATTTGAAAGTTACGCCCTGAGGTTAATAATTGTAAACAAAAACACTTCTTATTTATATATTGAATTAATATAAATGGTTCATTTCCATTTGGGCCTGGAACCTTTTTTAACGGTGAGTCAGTGTTTTCACTCCGGGAACTCTCTTTTCGATTTAGATTTGTTGTGGCAAATGAATGTTTAGTCCATTTGTAAATGATTTTTTTAATAACAGCAGACTTGTCTGTACAAATCCCAGCTTCTTCTGAAAATTTCACCTGACAGACCTGTTCAAGCCTGATGCATTCTGTTTTATTTGCCGCAATTTTGAATAGTCTCAAAAGAAATATTTTTTCGGATCTTAAAATGATTTTGCGATAAACTAATTTTAAAAAATACACAGTTTGCATTTATGGAAAAAAAATTCTAACAAAGAAAATTAATTTAATGTTTAGAAAATATCACCTTATATATTGCATGACCATTGTACAAACTGATTCTGTGAAAAAGGTATCTATTGATACTAAGATAGCAAAGTCTGTAGAGGATTAGATTTCCAATGCGGGCACTACACTCACGACCTTGTGATAAACAAGAAAAATATAAATTTTATTTCTTTGTTTTTAATGGGATACCATCTTTCCAAAGTTATTCAATGCCAAAACCATCTTTCTACAAGACCAGGATTGGTACTATTTAACACATCTCTGAGACGGTTCCTATAGACATCAGTCCGAAAGTTATAGATAGACCCCCCAGTGGAATAATATTCGTGAAGAACGCCGTGTATTTCGATGCTATTGTTAGCAAGAAAGTAGATTCTTGATTAACACTGAAAAAAAAAAAAAAAAAAACGGCAGCGGAATTGAGGTTCCCAGAGAGCTATTGAGGCTTGTGTTGTCTTATGGACACATGGATTTACCAGTAGAGGCTGACCAGCAAAGACTTATATACATCAGCTCTGTGCGGAGATTGGATGCAGTTGAGAGGTCATGCCAGGAACGATTGAGACGAATGTAAAAAGACAAAGAAAGCCAAGGGACTCCGTGGTATCATTGTGACTTGATAATTAGTACAGCGTTAAAATGTGAATAGTGACTCGACAGGAACTGCGCTAATTTACAAATTGACGAGGTATTGTCTTTCTTGTTAAATTTATTATATAATCAAGGTAATGATCTTTTTAATTAATCATTTTTCGTTAAATATATTTTATTATTTAGTTTGTTAAGACTTTGAACTACTCAGTGTCTCTTAGTTCAGGTTCAAAGTCAGATGGTGCAGTCTTACGCCCGTGCGGAAAGGATATGACAATTATCATTTGTCCTAATAAATCCCCAAACAGGCAATGGGGTTGGACAGCCGTTGGAGTGAATTGAGATTTTGGTTGACGTCACGCCTGGAAGAGATGATCCTGAGGATTTGAGGACTTTGAAACGAGAGTTAATTAAGTTTCTAACGTTGAAGCGCGTGGTTAGGTTTTTCGGATCTGTAAAGCAGATCAGTTTGGGTCTCTACTGGCAGTGATCTTAAACACCACAAGATACGCCGCGCATTTGGGATGGGGTCAGCATAGTATAGTTATTATTTGTGTCTCTCCGCACGTGTCACCAAACACTGAAGGTTGAAAGGAATAAACTCGTCCGTACCGCTTGTATTTGTACTATTATTATTATTGATATATTATTACACTTTATGAGTATACAATAAATCAGTATATTCTTTTTTTCTTTTATTTTGCAAACCTACACTGTCAACTCATATCTCCAGAAAAAGATGTCGCATATCTAAACTATAAGACGGCTTAATATGGCACAAAAGTAAATGGGGTCAATGTTATTATGTTGCTCCAATCTACGAGGTAAAGATGGCTTACCTACTTAAAATCTATTTCTGAAATACTCTTTTGTGTCGGGCGTAGGTCAAAGGTCTCACCGAGCTTTTAAGCATATCTGACGCTTTGGAAAATTCATAGCTATTTCGGGCAACTGAGTTGACGGACTTGATAGATCTTAAAAGTCACAATATCAAAAATATTGTGACTTTTAAGATCTATCAAGTCTGTCAACTCAGTTGCCCGAAACAGGTATGGATTTTTCAAAGCGTCAGTTATGATATAATCAGTGTGTATGTTTGAAGTTCAAAGACATTCATTTTAACATCAATCCTGATACGTCAGACCTTATACCAGTATAGAGCGGGCATTATCTAAGTATCATGTACGGGGCCTATAACGAAGCTCGAACTCAGTACTAATTGATCTGGATCTCTGTTTAATAACTGTTCACCGTCCTGTCGGTGGGGCTTCGAATAATCTATTTCATTAGAAGAGTGCGGACTACCCCTTAATTGCCTTTGCTCTGACTTGGAGTGGTAAAGAAGTAATAAACAAGAAAAAGCTCTGAGTTTCACGTGCCTAATCTTTAGGTGAGCTTGTACCGACAGATCTGTAGTGGTAATTTTTACCTGGCCATAAGATTAATTATATATTCTCCTGGCCATTTGGAGACATTGATATGTTACATCAGACATGTCTGGTAATTCTCGCTAGAATTCAGCAGACACTATCTTAAGCGAACAGTCGAGAACTCTCCAGAGTAGTCATGCCATATTTGGTAATGTTTTTATCATTAAATAGGTTTAAATTGTCGTTCTTATTCCCAGTTTTTCCGCTTTTAAAACTATTCGACACCGGACAACCAATCTTCCTTACGAAGAAAGGCCTACCTAGCCACAATGACGGAAGTGAGAATCGAAGTATCAATCAACTGCAAGTATAGCTAGATAAAAATTCCACCATGTTCGCTTCGGTTTTGTTGGGTTTTATGGCATATCAGCCATTGCAGGTTATTCAAAGCCAAATTCTCTTTTTATGGCATATCAACCATTGAAGTTTATTCAATGCTAAATCTTATTTTTATCAAATCCTTTTTAAATATATATATATTAAATAAATATTTGTAAACGTATTTTGTTGATAACATTTTTAAACGAGTTTAAGCTCGTTCTTTTGAACATTGTTAAATGGTTCCATGTATTGCTATGTATCACTAACAATTTAATTAAACATCAATCATTTGTATACACACTGGTAAATGTTCAAACAGTTCTATTTTAAACAATTCAAATTAGCATGAGTCATTTGTTTGCACGCAGTGTAATTGTCAAACAATTCTGTTTAGCTCTGTCAGGTGCTACCACTCCGGACTAGAGTAGAGCTGGGAGCAATGGTAGTAAAGGGGTACTCCTCATTCCCCAAAGCTCCGCCATCACTGTAGCCTCCCCATCAGATTGTTTAATGTCATATCAGGACACCCATTAAGGTTTGGAGGCTTACCAATCTGCAGAGATGCAGTCGGTGTATTCTACTGCCCCAGCAGACTGGGCCGTCCGCCATGTTTGCTGTTCAAGGTCAGTCAACAGGTTTTTTATATGTTGATTGTATTTACACAACCCCTGAGCCTCGGGCAAGATATGATAAAAGGTAAATTTTTAAGTTGAGTAGAGTTGTTTTGAATACGTATTTCCTTCTCTTATAGTGGTTGTCTTACTAAGGTTTAGCACCCATTTAGCTCGACTATTTTCCCAAGGGCATTAACGGGAAGTAAAAACTTCCCGTTAATGCCCTTGTACTAATAGCCTCCACCTGTATTTGAACCTAGGGACTGATTCCATTTCCTAAGACACTGAGTGCTCCTCCAAAAATTTGCATTTGTAATGCTTGCTAAAACAGAGATAGTGAATATGAAAAAAAGAATTTATTTCCATTTTCGTTGAATTAAAGAGATATCGGAGAGATGAAGGTCGCTCAATTGGATTTGTAACTTTACATCGTCTTTAACACGATTAATATTCATTAATCTTGTCTTCTACTTCAGAATTGCAGCCATTGGTGAGGTTCCAGTTCTGGAATTTTATTTACTTTAGAGTCACCTCTTCCTCCTGATTACACTAAGGTCAATACTGACCCAGAGTGGTGGTATCTGCTTATAGACCCATCCGAGGACCAAATACATCTAGTAATATTTGATAGAAATAATTGAAACCGTATAATTGATAAATTAATTTGTCTTGAATTTTTTAACTTTAAGTTACTATTATAATTATTATTGAATTATTTCTTGTAAATTTTCCCCATAGGGTCAGCTGAGGATCTTTCACTGCAGTCTTAATGACAACAAGTCTACTCAAGTTTCCAGGACTCTTCTCAGTACTCTGACCGACATCAATAATGCTTATTTTTGTTTCCAAATCTTCCATCCCTCTTTACAAGCCTTTGGGAATAATTCCATAGAGACCATTTATAACTGGTATCACCATCATCTTCATGTTCCATAGATTTTTAGTTATCAAGCAAGGTCTTAGTACAAGTAATTATTTAATTTTTTTTCTGATTTTCATTCTTTGGTCCACCGGGACCGCAAAGTCCAGTATTCACCAGGTTTTCTTTTTTTTTTTTTTTTTTTTTTTTGTTCCTTATCACAAGGTCTGGTCTTCTGGCAAGAATTTGGTGGTCTGTTTGTATATGAAAATCCCAGAGAAATTAATTCGTCTCATTCTCTGTGACGAATACTGGCTTGTACATATACCATTTGATCAAATTTCGGGTTTTTTTCATGATTCCTTGAAAACCACCAACTTAACACAACGAACCACCTTGTTGTGTTTTCACTTGTACTTATTTTGTGCTAATTTGATGTATTTGTTTTTCGTCTCTGCCACAACACAACCTATACTTGCAATTCTGTTACGTCTTATCTATTATCGCTTTAAAATATTTGGTCCTTATGTCGTTTCTTTGTGTTGCTTTTAGAAGAGATTCAGTTTCTCTCTTAAGATTTTCTTTGCGGAGCCATGTTCAGTTAATCGCTTGAAATACCCATACAAATACTTTTCTTTCGATTTCTGTTTCCAGTGTATTGTTTTGTTTGTCCTTATGTTGTCAGTGACTTTATTTACATCGTCATTTGTCTCTCTTCGTTTTCGTTTTTTTAATGTAGTCTTCAACAGCTCGTATTCATGCATCTGTTAATATTTTACTCCTTTGAGAGTTTTTCACTCCAAGGTTAGCTGACGGTTTGGTTTCGTTTTATGGCTCATTGACCATTGTAGGTTATTTAATGCAAAATCCATGTTAGCTGATGGTTTTTCACTAAAGTCTAAGTGACAGCAAGTCTCTTCAAGTTTCCAGCATTCTTCTCAGTATTCTGGCCTCTGACAAATGCAGTAGTTTTGATGGTCTCCAAAAGTCCTCTGATTTCTATGTCTTCCAGTCCCTTTAACAATTATCTGGGGGTCGTTCCAAGTGCACCGACGTCAAATGGTATCACCGCCACTTACATGTTCCCTAGCTTCTTCTGCTCTCTAACAAGGTCCAGATATTTACCCCTATTTTCGTCTATTAATTTTACTCTGTGCAAAGTCCACTATTCGGCAAATTTTTTCATTTTTTTTCTTTTTTTTTTTTTTTTACTATTA
The DNA here is from genome assembly GCA_963585895.1 of Sepioteuthis lessoniana. Classification (NCBI taxonomy): domain Eukaryota; kingdom Metazoa; phylum Mollusca; class Cephalopoda; order Myopsida; family Loliginidae; genus Sepioteuthis; species Sepioteuthis lessoniana. The sequence goes on along the minus strand of OY757923.1, from coordinate 68,653,485 downwards.
CTAGGTCTGGTCATCTGGCCATGATTAGGAGATCTGTATGTATCTCAAAATCCCAGAGGAGTTTTTGAGTCTCTTTCTCAAGAATGGATTCAAGTTTGTGCATATACCACTAGTTCGTTTGGTAAATTTAAACTTTTTGCATAATTCCCAGTGGACCAATTGCTGGTCGCTTTTTATATTACTCCTTTTCATACCAGCATTTGCCGATGGTTTTTCACCGGAGTTTGAAAGACAGCAAGTCTCCTCAAGTCTCCAGAACTCTCCTCAGTATCATGGCCAATCGTAATAATGATGTGTTTGGATGGTTTCTACTCGTCATTTTATTTCCAAGTCCCCTACTTCTTGTACCAATCCTTTTGTTATCAAGAGTAGTAATTACAATTGGTATCACCGTCACTTTCATGTTCCACGGTTTTTTTCAATTCTCTAACAAGGTCCTGTTACTTATTCTTCTTTACGCTTTCTTTCAATTTTATTCAGGACAACAAACACGACAATTCAGCATTATTACTATTATTATTATTATTATCATTTACTCCTGGGAGTTTTTCACATCAGTGTTAGCTGATGGTCTTTCTCTGGAGTTTGAATGACAAGCAAATCTCCTCAAGCCTCCAGGACTCGTCTCAGGATTCTGGCTGTTTTCAATAATGTAGTAGTTTGGATGGTATCCACTTCTCCTATTTCCAATTCCTACACTCCCTCTCATAATCCTGTATCAAAATCACCAATTACGACTGGTATAATCGTCACCATGATCCATAGTTTTTTCAAGGTCCAGGTACTTATCTTTTTTTTCACTTTTTTACAGTTTTATTCTATGGTCAGCCGGGACAGCAAAGTCCACTATTTAGCAAGTTCTATAAGGTCTGGTCTTCTGGCTGGGATTCCGTGATCCGTTTGTATGTCAAAGTCACACTGGAGTTTGTGTGTCATTCTCCCGGACAGATGCTGGGTTTTGCATATACCATTTGTTCGTATGGTCAAATTTAAATTTCTTGCCCATCTCCCTGTGGATCACCTTGCCCACCCAATCTTGTTTAGGCTTAATTCCGTCTGTGCTAATTTGCTGCATTCGCTTATTATGTGATTGATGGTTTCGTCTCAATACCACATAACCTCCTTTGCTATTTTCTTATGTCTTATTTATTCTCACTTTGCTATTATTGGTTCTTATGGCTTTATTTTGCGCTGCTATTACGAGAGATTCTATTTCTCTCTTTAGGTTTCCTTTTCTTAGCCACGTCCAGATTTTCTCGTGTAAGATGTTGTTCATTTGTCGTTTAAAACACCTATCGAGTTTTCTTCCCATTTTTTAGAGCTATTGTCATTTTGTTGGACTTCGTGTAGTCAGTATTGTTTCTGGTGTCTGTAATCAATCCTCGTTCGTGCTTTTCTGTATAGTCCTCGAGTCGTTGTACCGATGCGTCAAAGCTATCTTCAATGCTGCTATCTCATCTTCCTCCCTCCTTTTTTAATATATAATGTCTGTCAACGTCACCACTGGGATGTAATGCCTTATGCATGGTCATTAGTTTTCTTGTTCTTTGGTCCATTTTCTTAAGTTCTTCTCTAGTCCACTTCTATTATTATTATTATTATTATTATTATTATTTTATATACTCTTTTTGAGTTTTTCACATCAGCGTTAACTGATGGTTTTACACTGGAGTTTTAGTGACAGCAAGTCTCCTCAGGTCTCCAGGACTCGTCTCAGAATTCTGGCCGTTCTTAGCAATGCTGTCGTTTGGATAGTCTCTACCCGTCCGCCAACTTCCAAGTCTTCCAGGCCTTTTAATAATCCTTTAGTTATTGTGCCTAAGGCACCAATCACAATTGGCACAATCGTTACTTTCATGTTCCACAGCTTTTTCAATTCTCTAGCAAGGTCGAGGTACCTATCCTTCTTTTCACTTTCCTTCAGAATTATTCTGTGGTCCGCCGGGACAGCAAAGTCGACAATTTTACAAATTTTCTTTTTTTTTTATTATTATGAGGTCTGGTCTTCTGGCCGGGATCAAGTGATCCGTTTGTATGTTAAAGTCCCATTGGAGTTCATACGTGTCAATTTCTAGGACAGGTGCTAGGTTTTATTATTATTATTATTATTATTTAGTTCAAAGCGCATAACTTCTCGCAAAAATAGTCTGACTTTAGATAATCCAGCAAAGATTGATGTGTCGTATTATCAATCCACAACCAAACTAAACCAAACCAAAAACGTTTACTTTACTCGAGATAAAAGAACAATGTTTGTCATAAACACGTCAAATCGCATACTTTCCTTCTCCCTCTTATTTTTGCTTTCTTTCTCTTGGACTTTTTTCTCTCATTCTACTTTGTTTTTCACCCTTTCTTCCCCATCCTCCAACCTTCTCTCCCCCCTCTCTCTCTCGATCTCTATCTAACTCCCTATCTTATTTTCTCTCTTTACACTAATTATCTTTTTTTTCACTTTCTATTCATATCTCTCTCTCTATCTATCTATCTATCTTTCACTATCTATCTATTTCAGTCTCTTTCGTTTTCTATTTTCCGTAAATCTATTTATTTAATTCTCTTTAGTTCACCGACTTTAATTCAGTTGTTCCTGTGATATCTATCTATCTATCTATCTATCTATCTATCTTATTTTCTCTTCTTCCTCCATATCTCTCTTACTTTTGCTCATTTTCTCTTCCTTTCTTTCTTTCTCTGGCTTTCTATCCCTCTTTCGCTCTCAATCTCAGTCTCTATCTCCATCTCCTTTTCTCTATTACTTTTACTTTCATTCCCCACTCTTTCCCACCCACACGCTCTCTCTCTCTCCTCTCTCTCTTTCTCTTTACTTTCTATTCCTCACTCTGTTTTTTCTCTTTTTCTTTCCTTCTCATTCTCTCCATCTCGGTCTCTTTCTCTTTTTCTCTATTTCTATTTCTTCTATCCCCCTTTTTCCAATACACTATTACCGAGTGGTTCCTGTTCTTCTCCTTCCTTCTCTCCCCCTCTCTCTCTCTCCATTAATCAATATATATATCTACACTTCCTTTTTCTGTAATTCACTTTTTCTCTCTTCTCAATTTCCGTACTCTTATTTCACTCTCTCTCTCTCTCTCTCTCTCTCTCTCTCTCATTATCTATTTATCTATCAATCTATTTATTTATCTCTTTCTCCCTCTATTTTTGCTGTTTCCTTCAACTCTTTCTCTTTCTTTCTCACTTTCTCTCCCTCTTGCTTTCTATTATCCTATTTACCAACCCCTCCGCTCGGGCAGGATATGACACAAGGTCAATTTTTAAGCGGAGTTTAACAGGTTTGAATTCAGAGTTTTCCTTCTCCTAGACTCGCTTTCTATTATTCCCTTTCTCGTTGTCTTTACAGTCCTTACTCAAGTAATCTCATTTTTACACCAAAATCACTTTCATTTTTCAGTTTCACTCCAGCTTTCTCCCTTTCTTTTTCCCATAGACTTTGTCCTTTTTCTTCTCAACTCTTCTCATTCTTTTTTTATTTTTCTATTCAGAAAATATCTCCCTCCAATCTCTTTCCTTTTTTTAAAAATTCTTTTCGTGTGTCGAAGGTTGGGGTTTCAATTTATCTTTACTTACCAGCAAGTCAACCAATTTGCCGTACACGTTTCTACTCCCCTTGAAAAAACCAAAAAAAAAAACTGATTTCTTTTACTCGTTTTACATCTGTTAGCATACAAGAGAAATCCCACGCCATATTCATATTCGTATTCGTATTATTATTATTATTATTATTATTATTAGTTGTTGTTGTAGTTGTAGTAGATTATGAATTATTAATAGGAGGAGTAGGAGAGGGAAGATAAGGAAAAGAATGAGGAGGATAAGTAGGAAGACGTAGAAGGGGAGGAGAGAATGGGACAAAATCATCCTTACCGATTTACCATACCCGCCTCCCCATTTAAAGAAGATCTTTTCAACTATCTTGTCTCCTCCCACTTTAGGTTATCTTTCTTCCGTTCCACTGACTTTTACACTCACTCTCTCACCTACAGGCTCACTCACTCACTCACTCACTCTCTCATTCACTTACTTGCGCAGGTCATTTATCGAGAAGACGTCTCCTTCATTAACCCTTAATATTTCACTCTCTAACATTCTAACTATCCTTACCTTCAACATTTAGCTTCCTTCCATCTTTTATCTTTCGTTCTTTCCTTATTAGCATATATATATATATATATATATATATACACTCACGTTCAATACACACACACACACACACATATATATATATATATATATATATATGTATATTGTGAACGCATCTGCGCGTGTGT
>OY757923.1:68640857-68648996 GCA_963585895.1 Sepioteuthis lessoniana | reverse complement strand
GGTTGATATGCCGTAAACACAACCAAATCCAATCAAATTAAAACAAGGTTTTCTTCACCAACAGATTCATGTTTATGAAAGCGCTTGTTGTGTAACGGTTATATTCATGACATGTGGAATCGGTGACCCGAGTTCAAACCCTAGACCAGATGGCTTAATGTTTACTTTGCTCTGATTCTCTGAAAAAGTATGAATCCATCTGACCCACTCCAAATTCCATGGTTAAACTAGGTCTTCTAGCTTTAGTTAGGCAACCGAATTTAATCCAGATTTACTCGGCTTAAAAATTGACTTTGTGTGACATCCTATGCTGGGGAGGTTTGAGAAAATACATACAGCCGGCATCTAATATGATTAGAATAGTGGAACTGAGTATATGTTAAATGCACATTTAAATCAAGAAAATCTTAAAATTTTAACGGCAGTACATGTCAGGTTTACGAGTGCGATTGAAAAGCTAGTCATTTGATCCTAATTTCTGAAAGAGTGACAGACCTTATTGGTCATAAATACTCACGTTTATTTTCTGATGTTATATTTTTTCTTTGGACCAGTCTCAAACGGAGGATGAGGCGTGGCTTTACTCAGTGACTCTCCGTTTCGTTTGTAAGGCAGTTAACCAACCACTACCTATCCTAAATGATGAGGGTTACATTTAAGCCTCGGACTTAGACCGTTTGTGACTCAGTCACATCTACTTCTGTCAAATTCTGGACACCCAACTGATTTTTTGCACGTAACCAAACCACTATAATCTGCCTATAACCAATGAACAAACGATGCTTTTCTTTTCAAGACTTTGACTCGGCAATGATGACTTTTGCTCTGATAACCATCACTCATACTTTCACAGATATTTGAGACTTCCGTTATCAAGAGTACTCTGGATTGGGAGGCCTTTATGTCGCACATAATCAATTGTAGAGCAGATAAAAAATTCTGCGAACGCTTAGGCTTTTTGTAGAGCATCCTGTTGTCAATTAATATTTTAAGAAAACAATATAGCACGAAAAAGAAAACACTGCACAGCACGAAGACAGTTTTAATTATATGTAGAACTTCTGGCTCAGGCAATTTTGCAAAGAGTATGATGCAAATTTTCGCACGGCTTGATAACCTCCTCAACAGCCACCAATATGCCCCGCATGATTTGACGACCAAAAGAACTCTTGTATCATCGAATTGTTTTCGTTTCGTGTATATGATCATAAGAAAGACTTCCCGCAGTTTTAGATGTTCTGAAATAATATATCACAGCCGATGTTACTTCTGTAGATGAAGTTGTATTTTAGAACTCGGAGATCGTCCAGAGCACTTCTTTGCCTTTACTTATAGATTCACTATGACCACAACAGATAGTAGTATTTTACGAAGCTCTTTGTTTCGATGTAGCACAAGGCCAAATGAATGGGGCACCGAATGAGACCCGAACTCACTCGTGTAGGTTTGCTAGTCTAGCTTGCTAACCATTACACCACCAGAGGTGCCCAACCACAACAGATACTACCTATTAGAGTCTCACCTTAGGATGAAATTGATCTATTGGAAAATCATTATTATCAGATGGGAATACTTGAAACTGTAGAGCTTTTACAAATCATTTGTATTAAGAATTGTTACTTAAAATTTTTACGAGTGGTTACCATTAGTTACTTGAAATTAAATAATTGTATGAAAAACTTGAACCCCATGATTGTGTACAAATTATTAGTATTATAGAGAATACTTGAAACCATAAATCTTTGTGCAGGTTATTTGATTAAAGAATAATTACTATATTTTGCTACAAATGGTGATCATTAGTTAATTGAAACTATATAATTGCATGAAATACGTGAAACCGTTAAATGCGTTCATATTATTTGTATTAAACGAGAATGCTTTAAGCTATATAGATGAGGAAAAATTATTAGTATTTGATAGAAATATTTGAAACAAAACTATGTGCAAATTACTTTTACTAAGAATGGTCACATGAATCAATAGTTTTGACAAATGAACTTAAAAACTATACAATTGCTTGGAAGACTCAAACTAGATAGTTATATACAAAGTAGTAATTTTCAATAAAATTACTCGAAATTGTAAAACACTGTGAAATATTTGATTTTGTTTGATTTGGTTTGGTAGGATTTTATGGCATATCAACCAATGTACGTTAAATAATGCCAAATCCTGTTTATATATATATTATATTTACCAACCCTCCGCTCGGGCAGGATATGACACAAGTTCATTTTTTAAGCGGAGTTTAACAGGTTTGAATTCAGAGTTTTCTTTCTCCTAGACTATTTGCCTCACCGAGGCTGAAGAACCGAGTCTGCCCTACTATTTACCCATAGCTGGAGGGAGAATAATTGGATTCATACCTTTCCCAAGGGTATTAATGCTTTGTGATTTGGACCCGTGTTTCCGTGTCCATTTCCTACGATGGCAACTATCATTACACCACTATCTATCTATCTATCTATCTATGTTTATATGTTTATATATATATATATATATATATATATATATGATTTGTAAATACATTTTATTAAAAACATTCTTAAACTAAATGAAGCTCTTTTTTACACGCAGTAAAATGATTGCAAGCATTGTGATATAAGTCACAATTTTTGCACACAGTTTGTTCTATTTGACCCATAGATAGGACTCCATCAGATACTCCCAATCCGGGCCAGAGTCGACCAGGAATCAATGGCAATTGAGGTACTCTCCCTCTTTTTCAAATCACCAAGGCTGGAGCCTTGCCATCAGATGGTTTGATGCCATATCGAGGATACTCGTTGTGGAGAGAGTCTTACCACTCTGCAGAGATGCAGTCGATGTATTCTACTGCCCCACCAGTAAAATAATTGTATCAATAATAGTTAGTAGAAATTATCCAAATGGTTAAAAAAATCTTTATGTATGATCATCGTTAGTTACTTCAAACCAAATGTTGTACACCATACCGGGATGAATGATGAATAGGCATGAAGGAAGAATGACCATAGCACTTCTCTTTATAAAAATATAACTATCACACCCGTGGTGTAATGGTTATCGTTGTAGGAAATGAACACGGCGACACGAGTTCAAATCCTGGACAAGACTGATTGCATTTCACATAGCACTAATACCCTTGGGAAAGGTATGAATCCAATTATTCTCCCTCCAGCTATGGGTAAAATAGTAAGACAGACTAGGTTCTTCAACCGTGGCGTGCCAACTTGTCTAGGAGAAGGAAAACTCTGAATTCAAACCTGTTAAACTCCGCATAAAAATTGACCTCGCGTCATATCCTGCCCGAGCGGAGGGGTTGGGTGAATATGATCACACTTTATTTCTCGAAAGGGGTTTAGCTGGCGTATTTGTGAAGGAAGCCAGGGAGATGGAAGGAGACCAAGACAGACTGCCATATTGACAAATAGCTTCTTTTTCTTTTGACCATGCAACGCTGTGTTATCTTCAGGGTCTTACATTTTTATCTCTTCTGCTTCCAGTCAGGTGCCACTGCGGACAGTTGCCCCACTGCAAGTCTGGCTGCCAATCTCCGTGACTGATCATATCGAGACCCAAGCCTTCAGATTCAAGACTCCCCATGCAATACTCACTGCATCTACTATTGGCCGTGTATATATAATTTCACAATACCCAAGTGTTCTGGTTGTCACCCATGGCATGTGCTTCTGGTTATTTACACAGGTGCATCATGCAATCATTGTTTACACCGCTGGAACATCCAACAGTGTCAAAGGTCAATACGCAACAGGAAGGAATGACTTCGGATTTATATGAAATAACATAACATTCGGCATTTAATAAGATGCCCAATAAACGAACCAAAACGCCGTCTACAAGAACACCAAAAAACGTATGTTATTTCTGTATATGAAAATATATTAATGCCTTTATAACAAGATGTTGACTACTGCTTTTTTTTATATAGTATGTGACTTGTGGGAGACGTATTGAAGAAATGGAAGTTGCAGCAGTACCTTTAAACCTTTCTCTTGAAAACCGTGTCTTGTGAATGCTGCTTTCTTAAATATTTTCTTCTAAAACATTGGTTTATATATATATATATATATATATATATATATATATATATATATATATATATATATATATATATATATATATATATCAACACCTACTGAATGCTTAAAACAGCTTCAGTTATCAAAATACAAACATTAATGAGTAAACATTGCAAGGAGAGCTTCGAGATAGTTTGATTAACAGAGAAAAGATAGCTTACTACCTGTTACCACATTCCTAACCTTCTCATACGATGAGGAGGTAGTTATGGTGGTGATGGGTGGATATGGTGGAGACACCAGCTTTATATCAACTAGCTGGTTGATAAATGAGGATACATTATAACTACAGCTGCATTGGCCAATTCTTGGCTGTTATTTGCTTGCGGAGGAGCCTTGAGAATTCAGAGAACTCATGATTACACAGGTGCCAGAAAGGACATTTCACAGAAGTGAGATGTAAAGAAGTAGAAAAAGAAAAAGATAACAATCTATCAAACAACACATATCAAGAATAGGCTTTATACGCATTTAGCCAACCTTTCCGCCACAGGCAGGATGTGAAACAAGGTTAGCTTTTAAGCGGTGTTGTGTAGGTACTATTTACCAACCCCTCCGCTCGGGCAGGATATGACACAAGGTCAATTTTTAAGCGGAGTTTAACAGGTTTGAATTCAGAGTTTTCCTTCTCCTAGACTAGTTGCCTCATCAAGGCTGAAGAACCTAGTCCGTCCTACTATTTACCCATAGCTGGAGGGAGAATAAGGGGGTTCATACCTTTCCCAAGGGTATTTGCCCGAAAGTGAACGTAATAGCGCGACTGGAGTACGAACTCGCGTACAACGATTCCGCAGTTCATCGCTTTAACCCTTACACCACAAGGACACCCTCAAAGCGGTGTTGTGTCGGTTTGAATTTAGAGTTTTACTTCTTGCCTAGTTTCCATACCAAAGTAAAAGACTTCAGTCCTACCAACTATTTACCCATAGCTGGAACGAGAACTGTTGATTCGTATATTTCCTATCGCTATTAGCGCAATGTGAAACGCAAAGACCCTCGTCCAGGATTTGAACCCGAGTCACCGTGAACATTGTCTCTGACGATAGCTACATTATACAGGGTGGAACGATACAATTGTTGTCCTAAAAAAACAACACTACAGCTTTATTTTAAAACTTTTATTGAAAAAGTCAATTCAGGTAACTTGATTATGTAGTAAAGCTGACGTCTATTCAATGTAACCGCCTTCAGCCTCAATCACCGCCTCAATACGGATCCGGAACTGAAAGCATTCCTTTTCCACAAGTGCCGGTGGGAGTTTGGCGAATACTCGGCGGATCGCGGCGATCAGGCTGGCTTTGGTGTTGTGGGTAGTCCAGCGGGTTCAGGTCAGGGGAAGAGGGGGGCAGTGTGAGAAGGGTTTAAAGTCGTAGCGCTCCTTCTGAAGCCAAGCCTGGATTTCTTTGGACTTGTAGGCCGGCACCGAGTCCTGCTGCAACACCCAAGGTCTGCCACCGGCTACCTAATTGCACCAAGAGATCATCACACTCTTCAGCACATCCAGGTGCAATTTGATGCTGACTTTCAAGCCTACTTCAAAGATGTGAAGTGGCAAAATGTGGCCATCACTTGAAACCACACCAAAGACCATGACCGTAGCCGGAAATTATGTTTTCATCACCCTGGGCACGTCCCTCTTATTCGTGGCAATCCAGATTTGCATTTTGAGGGTGCTGGCAATGGTCCTGTAGTCATAACTTGGATCGGTAAAGCGCATGAGTTGTACAGCAACGAATCTCCGATCTTGCTCGTTGAACATTGTGTCACTTTCAGACATGATAGAAGGCTCTTATCGCTCTTGGGATTTGTACACAACTGGCCAACTAGTAGAGGGTCTGCAACAAAAAAAGAAAACCGGTTTTCATTGAAGGGAAATGGAATCATGTCATCTTATCTAGGGCGACAATTTTATCGTTCCACCCTGTAACTAGCACTTCCTTTATATGAATGCGTTTGGGCTTTATATCAAGAGTGCAAAATTTTAAAAACATCTGACAAAGTAGAAGAACTGTAAACTAATTTTAGAGGGTCCAACAAATGTCAAATTTTTCATTAATCTTATCAAAAATTACTTATTAAATGATTTAAAACGAAGAAGAAGCATTTGAACTCAGGAGCCAACAGGAAGAAATATATCAATATTGGTCAGTATGTCTTTAAGCCCTATCAATTTAAAATGCTGAATTTTACAAAATGTTATGCTGTATTTTGTTTGTGAAATAATGCTTAAACTATGCGTTTTAAATGTAAAGACACGCTTACTCTACTATAAAGCCAAATTGATGTTAAGTCTCTTTCCAAATGTCAGCGAACAAGGCAGAATGTTTTTGAATCTCTTCTATAATATAATTTAAAAATTCGTAAAGAAAGCCCTAACGGTAGTTTCGAAGAAAAAAAAGTAAAAGCCTAAAACAAAAAAACAAAAAATTTAAAGCTCTATAATCCCCAAAGCCTACTAGGTTCCCAACTGTAGTATAAAAACAAAAACTAAAAAGCCTAGGAAAAGTCTCAATACCGCCACAAAAAAAAGCGAAAATACAGTACCAGTGAAAGTCTGAAAGCACCTTAATCTTGGACTTTAAGTAAGTTAAAACTTAAGAAAACTCAAATCAAAATTACCACCCCCTATTTTTTTTTTTTTTACGTACACATGGGAAGCAGCATGATGTACGTAAAGGTATTTGAATAAACCCATGGACGACCAAACTCAATACCTAAACGGGTCCTGGACATGAGGTTGACGACTTTACGCTCAGGATCGTTAGTTCGATCGGGGAACTACTGCTGCTCCTCTATAAGAGTGGCTTCTATAGAAGAGAATAAAACAGCCATCGAAAGATAACCATGACCCACACTTTTTTATCCGTGCTACCAGCGCGATATGATGATGATGATGATGATGATGATGATGATTTTAACAGCATGCCAACCCACCCAGGATTATTTTATACTTAGAAGTTAATGGAGTGCATTTATTGTACATTTATATTAACATTTTTATTGTTTCTTTCTTAAAGACTCCAGTCATGATATTATGTTCACTTTTGGATAAATACCCTTTGAAAAGGTATGAACCCCCTTATCCTTGCAGCTATGGGTTAAATAGCACCATTACTGTTCTTCTTGAAGGATGGATTTGGCCTTAAATAACCTACGAAGATTGATATGTCATTAAACAAAGAAACTGAAACCTTTCTTAAAGATTTTTTGCTTGCATATATATATAATATGAAGCATTCTCAGCTAATATGAATAATTACCATAAATTTCAGGATTTGAGTTAACCTTTTAGCAAAACTAGGAGTGGACTCATACAATAGGGCTAAAACTGATATCTTTATTTAAAAAAATGGTCAACCAGTGTTAATGATTTGGATTTTAGATACGCAGCAGAAATCAATCCTATTTTTTATAGACCTTTTATCGGGCTTAAAAGGTCGATTTATTCACCACAATTTACGGTATATGACTTTAATTAATTATTTCTATTTAATTACTGGTTAGCATATCATTTTGGAGTATAGTTCTTACTTAGGGACCCCATACTTCAAGCTTTAGGAAATGACAACTTCTGTCGATTAACCCACCCATCAAGTTGCCACCTATGAAATAAAGAAATTATCAAAAGATGACTAGGAAAGCAAAACAAAAAGAAAAGAAAAAACATTCCACTAATCTAATCTGATGTATATACAGCAGTCCTCTGATTTTATTAATAAACATGATTGGGTTTAGTCCAAGTAGTGTAGTGGCTAATGTACTGAATCGCAGCCTCGACATAAACGAGTTGAAACTTCAGTTGCACACTCATATTAACTTTCGGATTATTACTCTTGAGAAGGCGGTGGTGTAATGATTATCGTCGTAGGGAATGGACACGGCGACACGAGTTCAAATCCTGGACGAGACTGATTGCATTTCACATAGCACTAATACCCTTGGGAAAGGTATGAATCCAATAATTCTCCGTCCAACTATGGGTAAATAGAAGGGCAGACTGGGTTCTGAATTCAAACCTGTTAAACTGCTCTTAAAAATTGACCTTGTGTCATAT
>OY757923.1:68370857-68635857 GCA_963585895.1 Sepioteuthis lessoniana | reverse complement strand
TAGATGGAAGATATTATTAACCGTTTCTGCCGGTTTATATATATATATATATATATATATATATATATATATCATGTCACGCTACCGGCACTGATTTCTCTGACCCTCTCTCGTTACCTATCTCTATCGTCCATAGCTCCCAGGAGGTTTTCCAGGGTATATCTTGTATTGGCACAGAGCCGTTGTATATAGATTCTTGCGGGTCGTCCAGGCTTTGCTCACTCATGTGAAGTGGTCCACAGTAGTATATCGCTTATGAGTTCGAATTTTCATCTCCAGCAGTTTCTCGCGTGTCTTGTTCGTCTAAGTTGGATAGTTTTCGTGATGGGTGGTATGTGGCCATAGAGCTGCTGTTGTGCGGCGTGTTGCCGCCAGTACTTGTTCAATACAGTTCGTTGCATTCTTGAGTAATTGTCGTCAAGTTTTTTATGTTTCGTAAGCCTGCATCAGTATAGCAGTATCGGCACGACCGATACTTGGAAAAAACTGCGTTTTATTTTATCGGTAAGGTCTGACTTTGATATGACCGATAGGCTATTGATAGCTGTCAATGACTTCGCTAGTAGCGTTTCGTGTCAAATCCAGGACACTTATAGGGAATGCCTTACATCGCTGCAGAGATCCAATCGGTGTATTTTACGGCCCCAGCCAAATGGGCCAATATATATATATATATATATATATACACACACACACACACATACACACACACACACACACACACATATATATATATATATGTATATATATATATATATCATGTCATCGTGCTCGCACGGATTTCCCGATCTTTTTTGCCATCTGTCTCTATCATCCATCGCTTCAAGCAGGTCTTCCAGGCTACTGCCTGTGTCCGTACTGTGCAATTGTAGATAAGTTCTAGCTGGTTGTCCGACACTTGTGCGCCCGTGTGAAGGGATTAATTAGTGAACGTCGTTTATGAGTTCGTGCTTGCACTTCCAGCTGTGTCCGTCATGTCTTTTTGTCAAATTTGGATTGTTCGCCAATGCCCCGGATGACTGAGGCTCAATGCCAGATCACGTCAAACCAAAGACTCATAAATGATACTTGATACCTCCTTGCCTAACACTCAGCATTATAAGCTACGTATCAAGGGAATGTGGAGCAATGCAGGAAAGGAATAATGCCCTCCCCGACAACTATTGAAAAGGAAGCCTTCGGGTTGCCCCCGACTACGGTCGCCAACTTTACTCACTAATGGGTACAGTGTATGTAAATATTTTCAGGGGAAGAAGAATTTGTCACCCTCCCTAACACTTCCCCTTTCTTTTAACATCCCGGAAAACAACAGATGTATGGCCATCTACTATATATACATTTTTTTTTCATCATACAACGTGTGAAAGCACGTGCAATACCCTGCCCTCATCAGTCACCAACCATTATCTGTGTATCTATAAAACTCACATAATTGTTAATGCCAGATTTAAATGCAACTCCAGTGTTTTCATTTACTGTATTCATAACCTTTCAGCAGTCATATACTCTCTTGTTCTATACTTCTTTAATCCAATCATCCATCTCCTGTTCTTTTTTTTTTTGTTGTTGTTTTTTTTTTGTTTTTTTTTTTTTTTTTTGTTTTGTTACGTCTTCTTTCCTTCTTTCCAGCTATATCTTCCGAAGTGCCATCTAATTCTTCACTTGGACGGACCAGCTGTTTCACCTGGAAGAATAACAGGACTGTTTTCTGTGAACATATTTTGTTTCAGAGATGACTTACGATTCGCCCGTTTTGCAAATACCGAATAGCCAGAGACGGAGATCTTCAACCATTTGCTTTGGCGCGTTCTTTTTGATTGAAGTAATAATATCTCTAAACTTTCAAGAATCATTTGATCACGAGACTTTCTCGTCCAATAAAGCTATGCTCTCCACAGACATCCAAAATAATGAATCATGTAACTAATCGTAAATTCACTTATATTAAAAGAAATATTTGTACGAAAATTATTTTAATTTATTTTATAATTTAATAAAATCATTCCATCTCCCTTGTTCGATTTCTAGTCAATTTTATTTCTTTTTCGTACACTTCCGCTGTTCTTTTATTTATCTCTCCATCTCTATCTCTCAAATACGTATATATATATACATGCCCTCTTGCTCTCTCTTTCTCCTTCTAACTCTCTCTCTCTCTCTCTCTAACACATACACATGCACAGACACAAGGTCTCTTCTTCCTTTTCTCACTGCTTTATTGATCTCTTTTTCGCTTGGAATGTATCATTCTTAGTTTACCCTCTAACGATAAACGGTGACTAAACACATGACATTAACAAGTGCTATATATACATATACATACATATATATATACATATATATATATATATTTATATATGTGTGTGTGTGTGTGTGTGTGTAATAAGCCTTTTGGCATAACTGTCAGTTTCTACATTAGAAAATCGATCATAAAAATCTTGCGTAATTTTTTTCGCTTTGATTTTTTTATCATTTTTTGTTCATTTGTATAAATTGACACGTATATATATATATATATATATATATATATGTGTGTGTGTGTGTGTGTGTGTGTGTGTGTGTGTGTGTGTGTTTCCCAGTGTGTGTGTGTATGTACGTGTATTTCAAAACTGCTTATTTTTAATTTAAGTTTTATGAAATTGAACCAATAAACGTATTTAATACACTCTAGTAAATAATTTGTAGCTACAAACAAAATTTACACACACACACTTATATATATATATATATATATATATATATATATATATATATATATATATATATAAGTAAAACAAATAGACATAATGAATTTTTATTTTATTAATGATACCGTTTCAATCTATCCAACCATCATTGTGTTAGTTATTCATTATTTTCTATTTAATCTGGAAAACATTTCAAAATGAAAATCGACAAAAACGAAAATTTTAAAGAATCAAAAGAGTATTTTTACTCGCTTAAACTTTATCGTGTTTCTATTACTTTTTTAACGGACGTACATTTTTTTTATATTTGAATATTTAAAAAGTAACTTCCTTAATCGTTGCTTATTAATTCTCTAAATAAACAGAATTATGGAATTTACCCTTAAAAAAAATGTAAAGAATAAGAATAAATTAAACATGGAATATCTCATCTTTCATAAAATAATTTGATCAAAAGAGATGAATTAAAGAAACCTACTCTTTTCGAATTCAAAAAGGGATGTTAGTTAAGAATGAAATGAAAATATGATATGAGTGTGTATATGTGTGTGTATGTGTGTGTGTGTTTGGTTTCGTTTGGTTTATGGCATATCAACCATTCTAGGTAATTTAAAGCCAAATCCTATTAATGCATTTATATTAGATATCCTATTTGTAAACACATTTTCTTGATAACGTTTTTGAACCAGCCTAAGTTTATTCTTTATAAGAATGTTAAATTTTTCCAAGAATTACTTTGTATGATTAACAATTCAGTTAAACATCAGTCTTTTGCCTTCACATAATGAAATGGTCAAACAGTGCTATTTCTATATGTCAAAAATTTCTATTTAAGCCATCAATTGGACCCTGTGAAGTAGACCTGGGAGTGATGGCAATGAAGGGATACTCCGCATTCTCCAAAAACTCCATAATTACAGGTACTTTACCATCAGATTGTTCAATGTAATATGTAGGACACTCGTTTGGGATGTCTCATCGTTCTGCTTTGATGCAGTCGGTGTTTTACAGTCGGCTGCGATTGTGGTTGTGATTATATATATATATATATATATACATATATATATGTGTATGTGTGTGTGTGTGTGTGTGTGTGTGTTTTTGCGTAGCACCTGGGTGCGTCTCCGTCTCTCTTTCTTTCTCTCTCTCTCTCTCTCTCTCTCTCTCTCTCTCTCTCTCTCTCTCTCTCTCTCTCCTACTATATATATATGTGAAGCATTTTGCCGCCTCATCTTGTAAAATGCCTTTCCTCTGTAAAATCGCCTCGTCATTGTGTTTGTCATTTCATTATTTGCTCCCCACAAGTTTGCTCCAGCTGGGCTCCAAAGTACTCGGGAAACATAAGGTGCCTTCCTAAGTCCATTAGTGTCCAAAGTCTAACGACTTTTTCACAATCTTGAATGTGTCATCGATAGAGTGGGCAAACAAACTGTCTTTCCTATTTTAACTATATATATATATATATATATATACTAATGTGTGTGTGTGTGTGTGTGTTTGTGTGACGGTGAATGTAAGTTTAGTCGAAAGCTCTTGATGAAAAAATCAATTGTACAATATACACATTCGTCGCAGTCAGATATGCTTTATCACTAAAATTTAACTTCAATTCTTGAAAAAATTCCTTAACCAATATATATATATATATATATATATATCGTGGGTCTGTGTGGTACCCTGGATAGGGCAACTAATCTAATCTTCATCCAGTGATGTGATGCCAGTACTGGAGTTTAGGCGGTCTGTACTCATCCAATCGTTGATATTAATCAAAAGGTCAAATTTGATCAAAAGATGTTCTACATGTTCCAATTTCAGTCAAACTGATGGGTTAGATAATTCCCAGTATTAAATACTGGTTTTTAAAATCGCAAAACAGTGAATAACTTATTTGTATTTGATATGAATACTCGAAACCATATATCTCTGATCATAGTATAATTAAATTGGGATATTTAAACGATATGAATACGCTTTACTTGGTTTTGTTAGGTTTTGTGGCATATTATTCTTTGTGGTTTATTTAATACCGTATTATGTTTTTACACACACACACACACACACACACACACACACACACACACACACACATATATATATATATATATATATATATATATATAAGTAATCAAAATTATATATATATATATATGATTTTGATTACTTATAATATTCGCATTATCATCTTCACAATTTTTCGGCTGTAATATCCTTCGGCCTTCTTCAGGTGTTTTATGTGGAAAATGGAAGCCAACTTACAACCTGGAACTGAACCCTATATTTAATACACGATGGTGGATTGTTTTCATTCTGTTAATCATGACTGTTCAAGTGTTTCGCTATTGTAAGTCATCCTCGTTATTTTCTGTTGTCGGGATTGAAACTACAATATATATATAATCATTTGTACAATATATTAATTCGTTGCATTCGGACATTTTTGACACAAGAATTTGACTTCCACTTTTTAAAAAGATTATTTATATATATATATATATATGTGTGTGTGTGTGTGTGAGTGTGTGTGTGTTCGCGCAAGCGTGTGTGTGTGTGTGTGCGTTTGTGGTGCCCTGGATATGGCACCTCATCTAATCTGCATCCGGTGATGAGATGCCAGAGCTAGACTTTTGGGTGTCTGTCCTCATCATATCGTTAATATTAATCCCAATATATATATATATATATATATATGCGCGCGCGTGTGTGTGTGTGTGTGCACGCACATTCACACATTCATATATATATATATATATATATATATATTCCATAACTGATTGTTTGCTGATAATATTATTTAAACGAGTGAGTGCTCGAATATACTTAATGTTTAAATAGTTCTATTTGACCCATCGATGAGTTCCCAACAGGTAATTCCGCTCCGGATGTGAGTGGACTTAGAAGTAATGGCAATGAAGCAGTAGACCAGATTCCAAAAGTTCAAGGGTTAGAACCGTCATAGGTGTCTATATATATATATATATATATATATAGGGTCAAACGATAAAATTGTCACCCAAGGAAAGATGACATGATTCCATTCCGTTTAATGAAAACCGGCTTTCTTTTTTTATTTTTGTTGCAGACCATCGACTAGTTGGCCAGTTGTGTACAAATCCCAAGAGCGATAGGAGCCTTCTATCATGTCTTAAATTGACACAATATTCAACGAGCGAGATCGGAGATCCACCTCTGTACAACTTTCTGTTGCTCTCTACCGATCCATGTTATGACAACAGGACCATTGCCAGCACCCTCAAAATGCAAATCCGGACGGTTCAACGCTTGAGTGCACAGCTTAACGCATCAGATGACCCTATGGAGGTGGTGGAGCGGAAGGCCACATCATGCCACCTCACATCTTCGAAGTCGGCTTGAAAGTCAACACCAAAGAGAACCTGGATGTGCTGAAGAGTGTGGTGATCCCCTGGTGCAATCAGGTGGCCGGTGGCAGACTCTGGGTGTCACAGCAGGACTCGGCGCAGGCCCACAAGTCCAAAGAGACACAGGCTTGGCTTCAGAAGGAGTGCGACGACTTTGTACCCTTCTCTCACCCGACCTGAAACCGCTGGACTACTTCGTTTGCACATACGTCGAGAACATCACCAACATGACATCCCACAACACCAAAGCCAGCCTGATCGCCGCCATCCACCGAGTATTCGCGGAGTTCCCGCTGGCCCTTGTGGAAAAGGCATGCTCCCAGTTCCGGATCCGTATTGAAGCGGTGATTGTGGCTGAAGGCGGCTGCATTAAATAGATGTGAGCTCTACTACATAATCAAGTTACCTGAATTGATTTTTTTCAATAAAAGTTTTAAAATTAGTCTGTAGTGTTGTTTTCTTTAGGACGATAATTTTATCGTTCCACCCTGTAGATGCATGTATATAGTAAGTTGTCTAACCCTAGTAGAGGGTGACCGGAAGGCTCAGTTAAAATAGTGACTATACCCTTGCGAAATACACTTACTCTTGATCCGTACCTTAAAATGCTGTGTGTAATACAAGCAGCTATCAAGTACTATCACTTTCAAGTTCAATTTCCTTGCCTCTCTCTCTCTTTATCACTCTCTCTTTCTCTCTCTTTATATCCGTCACTAGAGCCTACCGTTCTTGTGACGTCCTCTAGACAACACACATTGTCCGCACTGAGCCAATGCATGTAATTATTTGCTCGTCGGCCCATACCGATGAGTCCATGAAGAGAAGTTCACAAAAGAATTTCGCTTATTAATTCATCCCTGTTTCTCCAGTAGTACCTAGCATATTTTATTTTTCTTACCCGGATGGTTTGTGAAATGGAAGGAAAGTGGCCATACTGTTACTGTTTTGTGGAATTCTGCGTCCAGGATTTGCTCAAAACAGCATACGGAATCTTTGCGTAGTTCCAATGTAGCTTTTTCTCCAATAGCATCATTAAATTCTAAGTGGTGCATCTATATCACAGACGTAGCCAAAATTTAGAAGGATCTCTGTTTTTTTTATCAAAGAGATTAGATTTGTATATAGACGATTACTTGTCAATGCCGTTCGTATCCGAATGTTGACATCGCCTTCAGCAAATGATATATTGCTAACGAGATATGTTTATCTTGTTAAAATCGCATGTACTTTGTTTTATCTGAGTTCGGGTATAGGCCGATAACTCCTGATGCCAGCTCATGGCTATGCAGGAGACATTCAGCTAGAGCTTGTGTATTTGCGAGAAGCAGTAGATCATCGCTGTAATATGCATCCAAGATAGTCTCAGTGAAATTTTGTCTGCTTCTTGCTTTTTAAAAAAAATTTTTACTGTGAGACTATGATCTTTCCATTGATCTATTGACATTCGTAGCTTAACATCGAGGCAGATCATAAATAGAGATAATGCTAATTTATCTCCTTGCAAGGCTCCCGCGACAATGTCAAAGAATGTTTAAGTCAACAGCAGTTGAGCGAACCATTTCCACATTGTTTTGTAGAGCATCATTACTGTGGTAATTGCTCCATCTTTCCTCTAAGTATTGGACCAAATCCCTCGGAGAAATATGCAAACTATATTGTTAACTCGAGATTTCTATAACGTTCTCCTCCGAGGGCTCGACAAATAGTTTTAATCGCTGAAATTGTGGATCGATTTCTCCGAAAATCGTTCGGACTTTTTGTAAGAATCTTCTTAACTTCAAGTCTAATAAGTTAGAGAAGTAGGACAAAAACTTTAGAAGTTATCGCAGTAAGTGTTATATATCTTTAGTTCTTAGTGATTCCGAGGTCACCCATTTTCGGGAAGAGGAGAATAAAACCCTTTCATTATGCAACTTTAATATAAATATATATATATATATATATATATATATATAAAGACTTTAACACAACTGTTCACACACCTGTAAATATTTCGTTGAACCGTAATGCATTCCTGTTTTTTCAAGTATTATATGTCGGTTTCATTAGTAATTGAAAATACCACCAAGAAATTCCATCATCTTTCCCAACGCAATTTCTATTAGAAATGAAATAATATATAATAAGATGCAAGTGATTTCTTCCATGTAATATTAGTATTAATTCTTTAGTTTATTTTTAGTTTATTTCTTCATAATTTCAGGCAGAAAATCTATTTTCCTAAAATGCTCTGCATCTGTAAAGAGATTTCAAGAAGTATACAGTTATTTTTTTTTTGTTTTGACTTGTTTTTATATACATTTTTAGTTGCATTAGGAAGTGCTTTCATGGACTCAGTAGGAGGCAGTGTTTGCCCTGTGGTACAAGCTGCCCGTGTAGCTGGAAATTTTAAGTTACATTGAGATGTGTTGACCGAAAAATGTCGAATGAAGACGACCAGGATGAATGTATATTTTTTTCTCGAAATGAAATGCATTTGAGGAAAGTGAAGGCGAAAATGACTGTGTCAAGGCGGGTGGTAGTAAATTTAGTCGGAGTGGAAGAAAAAGCATTGAGCGGTGTAGAGAGATGGAATCAGAATTTTTAAGCAAGGAATTAAGAAAAACACGTGCAAATACACACACACACACACACACACATATATATATATATATATAAGGAGGTAAAATGGAAGGACTGTGAGAAAAGAGGCGAGACATAAGGAATGCAGTACGCATGCAAAACAGGAGAAGGCAGAATAAGTCTGCACGCATTAGGAATGAGTAAAAGAATTTAAGACGTTGATTCGTGGTCAAGTGGCTATTGTCGAAGTAAGTGAACAAGGCGACGCAAGTTCAAACCTGGGTGGGTCTGTTTATATTTCATTTTTGCGCTAATGCCTTTGGGATGTGTATGAATCCAACGACTCAAGCTATAGATAAATAATAGGGTAAACCGACCTAAGAGAAAGAAAACTGAATTCTAATACATATTTGACCGGGGACCAGATTCGGATATCAATTCTTAAAAGACTATATATATATATATATATATATATATTAGGAGGTGCCCGTGGTGTAATGGTTATCGTCGTAGGAAATGGATACGACAACATGGGAGATAAAATGGGGAGGCAACTACTCAAGAAGAAGGAAAACTCTGCTAAACTCCGCTAAAAAAATTGACCTTGTGTCATATCCTGTCCGAGTTGAGGAGTTGGTAAATGTATATATATGTATATATATAGTCTATACTATAAAACTTGATAGCCCTGTCTGTGGGCCTTAGAATTCGCTGAAAGTATTATCAACAGAGTTGTAAGACCCTAAAAAATATTTGGATCCAGCATATGATACCTTTATCCAGTAGTGGAGCTCCAATTCTGGAAATCTTGGGAGTATGAATTATTCTTTCATTGTCATTAATGCCTGGTCTAATCGACATGGGAAAGGAAATACCTCTTAGGGTCCATTTATGGATCAAACAAAAGTTTAGAAATTGTTTCTATTATATCGGAACACTTAATATTATATGACCATGTGCAAAATGCTCTTAAAAAAAGTAAATACTATCATGCATGAACGCAATTCCCTAACAACTAGTCATAAACTAAAACCAGGCAGTTTAATATTGTTGGCCGTAGTCGAGGGTGACCAGAAGGCTCCCTTTTCAATAGCTACTACACCGATGGGTAGGGTAGGGCGCTACTCCTAGTCATAAACTAACACCAGGCAGTTTAATTTTGTTGGCCGTAGTCGAGGGCAACCAGAAGGCTCCTTTTTCAATAGCTACTACACCGATGTGTTGGGAAGGGGGCAACTTCTTTCTTTGGATTGCTCCATTTTACCCTTGATCCTTACCTTATAGTGCTGAGTGTTAAGCAAGGAGGTATCAAATACCATTTTTAAAGTCTTTGGTATGACGCAACCTGGAATTGAACCCAGGTCTCCCGGACCATTGGCAAACACTCTACCCACTAGACCAATGAGCAGTTTAATATACCATTAAAATCAACCAAACATTTCAATTTTCGTTATGATATGCACCCTATATATAAGTTTAGTGATAATCTATACCTTCTTATATGAGTATAATCACATGGAAATTACATAGACGAGGTTTCATGAAAAAGTTAGCCCAGTCGGTTGCAGGTGAAAATTAAACAGATGGCATCTCCGCAGAGTCCACCCCCCATAACGAATTTCCTGGATATGACACTAAACAAACTGATATTAATGCTCCAATCACGGAGCTTTGTGAAATGCTGAGTAACCATTTAATGCCATTGCTTCAAGATGCACTCTGGCCCAGTTTGGTAGCACCCGATAGAGTCCTATCAATGTGTCAAATAGAACTAAAAGGCGTACTTATGCTAAACTGAATTACTTGACATAGAAGTGTTTTGATATCATAACACGCGTACAATAAGAACCTTTTAAAGTTTCAACTGTGAGCAAGCAAATGACTTATGCTAAATTGAATTGTTAAAAACAGAACTGTTTGATCATTTTTCTGTCTGGAAGAAAATGACTGATGCTTAATTGATTCGTACGTGATACATAGAATTACTTGGAAGCATTTAACTGTGTGCAACCAAATGATCCCTTTTGAATAGAATTGTTAGTGTTAGATAGCAATACATGAATCCATTTAAGAACCACAAAATCACTGTGCAAAAAAGGTAGTTCAAACATATTTAAAAAGGAAATTACCTACAAAGTATAAGCTTACTAATCATATATGTATATCCAGTTATCTGTATGCAAATAAATGTTTAATAGCAAATAGAGTTATTCGCGTTTAACAGAGATTCTTGGAAACCTTTAACTGTGAGCAAAAGAAGGAGTTTAGGCGTGTTTAAATGTAATCAACAAGATATTTTTACTAATTATATATCTAATAAATATGTATAAAAAAGATTTGGTATTCAATAATCTACAATTACTGATATACCATACCAAATCAATCATCAAAAAATATAATGTTTAGACGAAGTGGCAGTTAGAAAAATAAACATTGAACCATTATCGTTACTCTTTGAAAGATTTTTTGTCGAAACACTGGATTGCGCAAGTGCAGTACAATAAACATTCACCGTTTGAACCTCCTTGCAACATTTTATCGAAGGTTTCTCGCAATGTTTTTTATGAATGCACAGAGGTTGTTTTTTTTAAGACGGTGCTGCTGCCCACCATAACAGAAATGAGAGCTTTAAAGGTGTTTTGACTAGAAAAAAAAACCTCCTCGTATTAAATGTGTTTATTTACTCAAACCCTTCGCCACTGGCAGTATGTGACGCGCGGTCAATTTTTCAGCAGTCTGAACACGAAGTTTCCCTTCACCCAGACAAAAAAACTAACCCTGTCAAAAGAATCCAGTCTGCCTTACTATTTACCCATAACGTGAGTGGTAAAAAAAGAAATGAATCCGTGCCTAATCCAAGGGGATTTGCACGAAGTAAAACACCAACAGGGTTAGAACTCAGATCGCTGACTTCATTTCCAATGAAGATAACCGTTCTACTTACAGCCTCGGAAATAAAAATTTTGAAAGCCCATGAGGTTGTTTAAAAGAAACACATTCAAATCTTTTCTCCCAGCTTCAATTTCGATATCTCTTTTAACAAAATTGTTAGATAGATATTATATATATATATATATATATATATATATATATATAAAGAGATAGATAGATAGATAGATTGTTTGACCTAATAGCGAAGATTTAATCCAAGAACTTTGGGAATGTGTAGTAGCCCTTCATTGCCATTACTCCAAGTTCTCATGGGCACCAGAGCGGTAGAGCCGGATAGAGTCCCATCTATGAGTACAATAGAACTGTTTAACAGTGTGAAAACTGAGGACTGATGTTAAACTAAATTGTTAGTGTTAGATAGCAATACCTGAAACTATTTATCTGTTGCAAACAAATGAGCCATGGCTTGTTAAAGATGTTACTACTATTTGTTCACAAATAATATTTACATATGCATTTATAAGCAGGATTTGCTATTAAATAACGTACAAGGGTCGATATGCCATGATAATCAACAGCCATATCATAGATTGGCTGGTAGATATATATCGAAAGGTAGTAAATATATGGATAGATGGACGCCAGTTTCATTTTTGTGTAGGAACTAAAATTCGCTCTATAAGATTTGTGTCCTTATTTATGAAACTCTAATGTATATATATATATATACATATATATATATATATATATATATATATATATATATATATATATATATGCATGTTTAATCTGAATGTGAGAATTCGAAATCGCGTGAAGTGCGCATAACAATCTTAGATATTATAAGAGACAAGTCAGTTAGGCAGGTGCATAGCAAAAAATAATTTATCGATTAGTCAAGTCTTCCAAACGCTTCCAGTCTTCGCAGGCATAACTCTGTCCCCCGTTGTGCGAATTTAACAAACGTTGATGTTAAGTCTGTTCGTATATGAAGTAACGAAAAAAATAGAATTAACGTTAAACCTTTACAGATTTGATGCACACCTCATTAGCGCCATTTTTTCACCACGAATTTTCCACATTTTCTTTTCTATCAACTTTCTCTCACCATTCAGTTCCCGTTTCCATTTTCGTCTTCTTTTCAGTGAAATTATTTCCTCGCTTATGTTTCTGTCTTTGGTCGACAGATTTTCTCATTGCATTTGTATTGTTTGTTTACTTGGCTGTTTGTTGTTGTTTTTTTACTTCTCAAATTGGCAGCGTTTCCACGGAATATAAAATATTTTGCAAAATTAGATGCTTGCCTTGGTATCGTTGTGATATGTACAAATAAATCCCTTTACTTCTACCTTTCTCTCTGCATGCTTTCATTTCGTTTCTTTATTTCATGTCTCTTCATAGGATTGGTGTTCTTTTTACCTTCTATTTGACCCCCTCTTTTTTGTCCACTTTGTTTCGACCTTAACTATTATTTCCATTTTCAATCCTGCTTCTACTTTCGCTCTCGTTTTTTAATTCGATTTCTATTTTCTATTTTCTCTTCTACTTTCACTTTTCGTTTCATTCTTAAATTTATCCATACTTTTCCTTTTTTTCATACCCCCTTTTAGTTTCACTTCTACTTTCAGTTTCTTGTCTGAAATCTGTTGAGTTTGCGTTCAGTATTTTGAGAAATTAACTCGATACAAGGACGTTCACTTTTCACTTTTGCTTTCACTTTCGAATTCACCTTTGTTTTTACTTCACCTTTCACTTTTGTATTTTTTTCTGATTTCTACTTTTTCTGTCTTTCCATTTTTATGTTGTTTTCATTAATTTAGTTTTCGTATCGGCTATCATTTCCTTACCAGTTTTGGCTAACTTTTTCCTATTTTTATTTCTTAACCTCTTTCTTTCTCTCTCATTCTTTCTCTTTCTCGTTCTATCTCTCTCTCTTTCTTTCTCTCTCTCTCTCTCTCTTAATCTATCTATCTATCTATCTTTATCTCTTTATATATATATATATATATATATATATGCGCGCGCGTGTATATATATATATATATATATATAATCAGTGGGAAGTCACGCTGACAGCATAGAGTTTCTGACTCTCTCTCACCATCCATCCCTATCGTTAATCGCTCGTGCCACGTCTCCTAGGGTGCATCCAGAGTCCACGCAGAGCCGATGAAAGTAAGTTTTTGCTGGTTGGCCAACACAGGTGTGTCCATGTGTCGGACCCTATAAAAGAACGTCGCTTATAAGCTTCTCCTTGCTGCTCCAGCATACCCTGTCTGTCTTTTTCGTCTTAATTAAATGGCTTGTTAGACGGGAAGCAGATAGCCGTGAAACTGCTGTTTTGTGAGGTGTTGTTTTATTTTGAATTCAGCGTTTTCCCTTTCCAAGACTGGTTGCAAGAGTAAGGTTACAGAACCCAAGCTGCTCGACTTTTTACCTATAACTGGAAGGAGAATAGATGAATTTGTACCTTTTACTTTCAGATTCACCTGCATTTTTATTTAACTTTCATTTTGCTTTCTAATTTACCTCAGATTTTTATTGTCAGTTTATTTAATTTCATTTTTCCCTTTTGTATCGACTTTCGTTTTCAATTTCGTTTAACATTGTACTTTCACTCACTCGCACAAATTCTTTTCCTTTCGCTCTTTCTCTCTGTCATCTTTCTCTATCAGTTGCAATCTGTAAATATATATGAGTTTATGTTTTACCCAAACCCACCACACCAATTGAACAGGTTTGAATTCAGAGTTTTCCATCTCCTAGGTCTGTTGGCATACCAAATTTAAGAGCCCAGAGTGCCAAATTATTTACTCATAGTTGCAGGGAGAATTCTTTAACGCATACTTTTCTCAAGGGTATTAGCGCTATGTGAAAAACAAAATGTCTCGACCAGGATTTGAACCGGCTCACAGTGTTCATACCGACAATGACAGCTATTACACCCCGACAATATATATATATAAGGTGCTTACTTACATCCATAATAAAAATCTTAGACGAATTTTCGAAGCCGCAGCTATCTCATTCCTCAGATCCCTAAATACTCGTCCTGGCTTTTATAATATTTCTCCTTACTTAAGCAAACACATTTTAAACAGCTACAATATATTCCATCCTTAGTTAATATTTTCTGTATATCTCATAATTTCCATGCTTTTTATTCTTCTTTTGTTCTTTCTTTCTTTTCTTCCTTCTGTCTCGAAATCTTTCTCGTTAAACAACGTACATAATATTCCTAATAAGCCAAATGACGTAATTTAAACATCAAACGCTGATTTGCCAGTTAAACGGCTAACTTTTTCTTACTATACATATTTTCCCGTATGTTTTTGCATTTCACATATCTAATCATCCATCGTTAACTTAAAATTATTAGTATCACCCCTCATGGTCCTGATGATGGTTCAATAGAACCGAAACGCTATAGTGTTGACCCGTTAATAAATCATTCCTTCCACTTGGATCGTTGTTATCAGTTTTTCTACATATTGTCGGATTACAATCCTTTTTTTACTCTTCATATATATATATATATATATATATATGTGTGTGTGTGTGTGTGTGTGTGTGTGTGTGTGTGTGTGTGTGTGTGTGTGTGTGTGTGTAAAACGTCTCTCAAGAGAAAGAGATTTCACCTTGGGTTTGAAGTGAATAGCGTGTCAATCAGAAATATGACCTCTTTGTAGTGGAGAAGGTTGTATTTATATTTTAGCTTCTAATGTGTTCCTCAGGATTTGATATATCTCAGAGAAAGTAAGGAATTGGGCCATCAGTGTAAGACAATGTTGAGAGTCCAGTTGATCTCGACCCTTGTAATAAAAATAACTGAAGGCTATCCAACATGAACTTGGATTGTAGTATCATGTATTATAATATATTGGAAGTGTATGTAGTTAAAATTATCTTTCTAAAACCATTGCATCATTTTCCCGCATGCTTTTTAATCTGAGGAACGAACGATGAACACCGGTCAATAACTAAACCTAAAGTGTTTAGCCCATTTGGAGAATACTCCAGCAAAAGCACTTAAGATGCTGCAGCAAGTCTATGGAGACAACTGTATATTGTGCATACATGTTTAAGAATGGTAAAAGACATTCAAAGCAAGGAGTTAAAATTTGAAAAATGATTCCAGGGAACGGGGGATTCTTCAACAAGCAAGATTGAAGTCAACGGCGAGCAAGTTATCTTTACATGAAAAATACAGTGTTTGGAAGATTATCACCGAATATTTAGGCATAAGAAAAATCTGTCTTAAAATGGTACCAAGACTGCTGAATGGAGATCAGAAGCACTGCATTCCCGTGTCTGAGGAGATCCTCGAGCGTCCTCAACCTGAACGAGACTTTCTTTGCGGAATCATCACTGGTAATGAGACATGGAGTACGACCCGTAAATCAAACGCCAGATTAGTCGGATGAGGTCTTCAATATTTCCAAGGCCGAAGAAAGAAAAACAGTCAAATTTCATTCATGTGAGGAGTATCGATCACTCTTTCCACTGGGTCAGACGATGACTCAGATATTTCTCATGGGGACCATGTGCATATGCTTCTCTCTGTGCGCAAGATGAGACGAAACTTTTATCAGGCGAAATTATAACTGATTCACCACGGCAATAAAACTGCTCACGGCGCTCGGAGCATCCGACATTTTCAGACCGAGGCAAACATCACCGTACCGAGAAAAACAGCACAATTCAACTAATCTTTATCCATGTGACTTTTTTTTAATAGGAACATCAAGGGGACCCGTTTTGATAGCGTAAAAGCCATGAAGAGAGCCATTACGACGAAGTGGAGGGGCATCACAGAAAAATCATTCTAGCAAATATATATATATATATATATATATATATATATATATATGAGGTGTGTCTTAAAAATCAGGACCCGTTCCACAAACAATTCTTTTCAATTGCAAACAATAAACTACTTATATATATTGGCCGATCGTTGTTAAGGGCAACTCCAGGCTCCTTTTTCAAAAGCTACTATGATGAGGTGTAGAGAAAGAGGGCTCTATTTACTCTTGATCTCAACCTTAAAAAGTTGAGTGTTGAGCAAAGAGGCATCGATTATCATTTTGAAGTCTTTGGTTTGATTGGACCTGGGGTTGAACCTCGGACTCCCAGACCATTAGCGAACACCCCACCACTGAATCTGGGGTTAAACCCTGGTCTCCCGGACAATATATATATATATATATATTGGCACAGTGGTGAAGTCTTCACCAACCACAAGTCCAGTCTTAACAAAGACTCCAAAAATTGAACTCGATGCCTCTTTATTTAACATTCAGCCTTTTAAGGTAGGGATCAAGAGTAAGTGGAGCAATCCAGGGAAAAAAAGAGTCATCTTTCCCTGCACCTCAGGTCATTAGATTTTGAAAAAGGAGGCTTGGATGGCCCTTCACAACGGTCGACTAACTGACATGTATATAAATATATATATATATAATTAGAAATTTCTTCTTATTTTATATATATATATATATATATATATATATATATATATATATATATATATATATATGCGTATGTGTGTGCATACATGCAGGGTTTAAGCTCTATAGTTTCTTGATAGAGTAATAACTATTTACATTCTAACAGTACTGCGTGATATTTCTTAAATTTCAGCTTTCAATGTTGCTTTCAAGCTAAACTGTCTTACTTGATCCTTACCGAATCTCTCTCTCTCTCTCTCTCTCTCTCTCTCTCTCTCTCTCTCTCTCTCTCTCTCTCTCTCTCTTGTTGTATTCCGATTTCTATTCTTTTTCGATCTCACTTTAACTTCTTACACTTTTTCTTTCTCTGGGTAATTTTCTTTCTTTATCAATTCCCATCCTCTTCCAACATTTTCTATCTTTGCCGTCTCACAAATTATGGTATTACAATTTCTAAACGGAAGTTTCAACTTTTACTTTCACATTCACCTTCGTTTCTACTTTAACTTTTTCTTTCATTTTCTTTTCTAATATTGCAATTTCTCGAAAGAAGTTGGTCACAACTCTTGGAACAAAATTATTAAAAGTCTTTGAAACAACCTTATGCGAGAAAATCGCTTTTGAATCCCAGTTCTCCTGTTCGTATTGCATATTTTAGTCATTGAGCATTCGATTCTGCCTATGCTACGTTCAGATCAATCGTCACAAAGGTTCTGTCATCTTTTGCTTGTATATTTGATCGTTTAAACTTCCTGAATAAATTGCGTATCTGCATCCGGCGTTTCAACTCTTTTTGCAACTAGTTCCTAAGTTCCTTCCCAGGAAAAGTTTCTCGATTATTAAGAAACATCTTCAACCCAAAATCTGTAAGCT
This sequence comes from Sepioteuthis lessoniana, assembly GCA_963585895.1. Lineage (NCBI taxonomy): Eukaryota > Metazoa > Mollusca > Cephalopoda > Myopsida > Loliginidae > Sepioteuthis > Sepioteuthis lessoniana. Next base: position 68,618,016 of record OY757923.1, on the reverse strand, counting down.
GTGTGGTTAAAATATCGAAGAAAACGAATGATGGTGGTCGGGAATAAATACTATTTTTTTGTATTGACTCAAACACACACAGAAAGAATTCAGTTTTCCATCTGCCGTACTAAGACAAAAGTACCCTCTCTACTCTGCTTCTGTTGTTATCATTTCTATATTTTCCCCAATCTAGTACGCAATATGAAAAACAATTGCTACGCATATTTGAAAGGAAACATTGTTCTTTTCAGATGTTGGCAGATTTGACAACTTTTCAAAGAATTACTCTCTCTGCTATTTTTTGTTGTTGTTATAATCAAAGTGTAGTATTTGTTACGTTTTCCTTGAAATAAAATTCTCCGTAATTTGTCTTTCAGATACAATTACTCAATCATCATCGTCATCATCATGTCGTGCCGCTAGCACGGATATCCCTGACCCTCTCTCGCCACTTCTCCCTATCATTCATCGCCTCTGGCAGGTCTTCAGGCCTACATCTCGTATCCTCACATAGCTGCTGTATGTATGTTCGAGCTGATCGTCCTGCTTTTGCTTGGCCATATGCGGGGGTCCATAGGAGTACATCACTTATAAGCTTGTCCTTGCATCTCCAGCAGTTTCCTGTATGTCTGGTTCGTCTAGCTGGGATAGTTTTCGTAATGGGAAGCAGGCGGCCGTATAGTTTGTGCCTTGTGAGGTGTTGCTGCCAGGACTTGTTCAATATTGCTCGCAACATTCTTGTGTAATTGCCGTCAATACACATTTATACACAGATTTACTTGTTTTTTGTTTGTTTGTGTGTGTGTGTGTGTGTGTGTGTGTGTGTGTGTGTGTGTGTGTGTGTGTGTAAATCTTATGCACTTTTTATCAGTTTATCTTTGGAATATAAAAATGTTATGTGAAAAGATTATCATAAAAGTGAATGGCTTGTAAGACGTTTACCATACAGGAAGTTTCAGTATTATTCTTATTAAAAACTGAACAATTTATGAAGCCACTTTGTTTCTGTTGTAACAGCAGTCCATGATGATATTGATGCTTCTGTTTAGGAAAAAATCAAGGTTTCTAATTAGCATTTTATTTGCTGTACGTTTCACTACCTACTACCATATCACCAACGTTCGCCTTTAACATTCAGGGACCACAGAATAAAAAAAGAAAGCATTACTTTTGGAGTGCAATACTTGTCAAGTGGAGGTGTGCTGTGGATTTCATTTTGAGCTATAAAACTATATTTTTACATTATCAACACTACAGCCAAAATATTTTCCAAGAGATGAATAGAATCTGCATCCCGAGCATGTATATGTCTATACTAGCGGAGGCAACACCAATTATTTACAAAAATGATAACGGCTCCATCGTCAGAAAAAGTGTTCATGTGGTCCATCTTTCATCGATCAGATTTTTCATTCTCTGATTTTATACCCGCATAGAATGGGGCTTCTTACTGATATGGCTGTTGCACTCCCGAAATATATTATCAACCACCAAACCATAATTACATCCGCTCTTTGGTTTCCGACCGTGAGAACGCTGAGGTCTCAACACGAAGACGGTTTCTACTTAAGGCCACTAGTAAAAGAATATCAACAGATATGTCGTACATATTACCGCGATTCTGTTTGATGCATATAGTGGCTCGGATAATGGAATCAACATTCGATACTGCACTGACGGCTCTGTTTTCATCCTCAGAAAGCTTCAAGCAAAGACTAAGGTGAAGACTGATATTGTCAACGGGTTTCTGTTCACTGACAAGGGTGCACTGAACACTACTACCAAGATCAACATGCAAAAATATTGTTGACTAGTTCTCAATGGCCTTTGACAATTTTGGCCAAACCATCAACACAAAAAAGGCGGAAATAGTGCACCAACCAGCGCCAGGAAAACCATACGTCGAGAACAACATCCCATCAAGTGACAATGACTGAAGGTGGTGGAAAGGTTCGCCTGAGTTGCCCAGGAAACTTAGAAAAGGCGCTTCCACATCACCCACTGTTGCCACCATTCCTTTTTCTCACTGCCCAAGCCTCTTCCGCGCACAGATTGGTCTCATTAGGTATTTTTTTATGGCATATCACCATTGTATGTTATTTAATACCAAATCCTCTTTATGCATATATAGGATGTCTCATTATACATTTGACCCATGTGCTACTACTAATGATAATAATCTGTTCTTTTTGATTTGGTTTGGTTTGGTTTGGTTTGGTTTTATGGCATATCAACCTTTGTAGGTTATTTAACGCCAAATCCATTTTTATGTAAATAATCTGTTCTATTAAAAACAGTTCAGTTTAGCATAAGTACACAGTTTGATTGTAAGAAACATTTCCTTTTCAAACTATTTAAGCAGTTATATGTAATATTTCAGTTAAGTGTAAATACAGTTTTAATGTCGAAAAACAGTTCTATTTGAAATAATTCAGTTAAGCATAAGCACGCAGTTCAAGTGTAAGTACGGTTTAATTGTCAAAAACGTTTCTATTTTAAGCTTTTCAGTTTACTCAATTCAGTTTAGCATAAGTATGCTGTTAGTTCTATTTAACCCATAGATAAGGCCCTATCTGGTGCTACCACTCCGGGCCAGAGTGGACCTGGGAGCGATGGCAATGAAGGGGTACTCCGCTTTTCCCAAAGCTCCAGCATTGCTGGAACCTCACAATCAGATTGTTTAGTGTCATATCCAGGACACTCGTTGGGGGGGGGTCTTACCCCTCTGCAGAGAAGCAGTCAGTGTATTCTACAGCCTCAGCCGACTGGGTAATGTTCTTTTTGGCTTCAGATTTGAAAATAGAATCCTGTTGCAACAATTAATCCTCGATCACAATGTCTTGGACAAGAGAAGAAAAATATTTTGCGTTATTACTTATTTGGAAACAAAATAATTTAAAGCTGTCTCAAAATAGATGTAGCTGTTAATATGATAATGATTTATTATTGAAGCAAGAACCTCAAAAATCTGAAATAATAACAATTAAAAAACATTAATTTGATGTCTCTAGCTAAAAGGATACGTTTTTTACCGGAAGTGTTCCAAATGACCGCCATTGCGCTTATCTCATTAACAAATTGTTATCATATTAATGGGTTGCGTCAATTTTGAGATAACTCTATATTAAATATATATAATTCGTAAGCACATTTTATAGATGCAAAAGAATGTGCTTAGTCTCGTTTTGTAACGAGTTTAAACTGATTAATCTGCACACAGTGGAATAGTTACAAATATTACTATTTATCAAACAGTTTATCTGAACACTAGTCATTTGTTTACACACAATTAAATGATCAAACAATTCTATTCTTAACAATTCAATTTTGCACAAGTCGTTTGTTTGCTCTCAGTTTCAATCTCAAACAGTTCTATTTGACCCATTTATAGGACCCCATTACATGCTATCACTCCGGGCCTGAGGAAACCTGGAGGCAATGTCAATAAATGGGTTCTCCGCATTCCCTAAAGCCACACAATAAGATAGGTTAATATCATATCCAGGACACTCATTGGTGAGGGATCATATCTCTCTGCAGTCGGTATATTCTAGAACCACATGCAGCTCAGTTGTGACACGACGTGCAGTTGAGTACTTAATAAATATGTAAAAAATAGAACTTATGAAATATATTCTAGTTATTATATATATATATATATATATATATATATCAAAAACAAAAAAGTTCCTTAAAATAAGTATCGTTTTGTTCAAGACTTATATTGACCTAAAAAGCTGGTTGATCGTTCCTAAAGGTCAGTTAAGTGTAAGACAATCGTTTTTGATTTTAGAGGTCAGTTAAGTGCGAGACAATTGTTTTTGATTTTAAAGGTTAGCAAATTCATTTGATTTTTTGGTTGTCTACTAACTTCATCAATTATAATGATGAAACGGGTCATTTCGTAAAACATTTTTCTAGTCCTTATCTTGGAGGTCAATGTCAAAAGGGAGATTTAATTTTGCTCCACCCTAAATAAAGGCGAGCTGGGCATGGCTCATCCAGTCAGGTGAGGGTGAGAATTTTTTGTTCACTCCCAATTGCTCTAAACCTGTTCCCATTGGTCAAAGCATCTAAAAGGGGTTTTCTCTATACATGTAAGATATAATCGTGATCTAGGATTGACTGACCAATGGGAATATGACTCCTACTTACCTCTTATGGGACAACCAATCAGAAACCGTTTTAAGTCCATATATTGATCTATATAGATGGGATAATTAAACGAATCCTCGGAGAGGATGAGAAAAAAAGACCAAAAAAACTAAAGACTGCCAAAGAAGCATCTCTTCCATTCTAGACCCGAAATACTCCGAACAACCTTCAGACGGTACAAAAATTCAAAGTCCCAGACTTTAGAGACGTTAGTGTTACTCTAACTGCACCTCATCGTCACTCTTCCTCTCTCGATATTATTTCTTCTTCTGTTTGCCAGGAAAGCAAACCTCATTTGTTTGTAACTAGTATAGGACCACAGGGTCTTTGAGGACGTTTGGCAAATATCAACAATCAGTGCGTAAGCGTACATTAAAATCCAGAATAATTTTCTCATTTCATCGATAGAAATTTTTTTTATGGATGATGAAGTAATTTTTAGGATGATAATGCATCTTGCTACTGAGCAAAAGGTATTGAACCTCTTCTTCAGGAAAAGCATTGAAAATCAATGATGGGGCTTGTGAATCTAAATGAAAATTTATGGTGGATTTTTCAAATTGTTCTTTTGATCACTCCATCCACTAAAGATGAACTGCCATTTGGAAAACTTGGAACCACTTTAAATTAGTGAAATCCATGCCTGAAAATGCATATCATAAAAACTCACGGAGAGACAACTAAATATCAACTCTAATTTTTCCTTCATTGGATTCGATAATTATTTATTCAATATTGGGTTATTTCATCATTTTTTCCCTGAATGACCCGGGAAAATTTTTTTTCTTCAATTTAGATAAATCAATAGAGTTATTTTTGGGAATATTTTATGAATCCTAAATGTACAGCTGGGAAAGAAAAATGCTCTGTCTTATGTGCTCTTAGTTTATTTAGTGCTAAACAAAAACACTAGGGGAACATTCTCAACTTATATATATATATATATATATATATATATATAATGTAGTTTGCTACATTCTGAAATAAAAATTGTCGGGGAAAAAGTTAAAAGAACAAAGATACAGAATCCACATCGTTTGCTGACTATATATATAAAGAGAAAGAAAGAAAAAAAGGCCCTCGTTGTGTAATGGTTATCGTCGTAGGAAATACACACGGTTATCCGAGATCAAATCCTGGACGTGGCAGCGTTTTACATGGAATTAATATCTTTGGAAAAAGGGTATGAATCCAATTATTCTTTGTCCAGCCATGGGTTAATAGTAGGGAATACTTGACTCTTTAACCTTTGTATTGCAACCGGTTTAAGAGAGGTTAAAGTCTTATTCTAAACCAGTAAAAGTCCACTACAAATGACATTTAAAAGTACCCTAATCGTGCCGAGGGGTGGTATATATCATCATCATCATCATGTCGTGCCGCCAGCACGGATATCCCTGACCCTCTCTCGCCACTTCTCCCTATCGTTAATCGCCTCTGGCTGGTCTTCAGGTTTTCATCCCGTATCCCACAGAGCTACTGTATGTATGTTCACACTCGTGGTCCTGCTTTTTCTCGGCCATATATGTGGATCCCTAGGAATTCATCGCTTATGAGCTCGTCCCTGCTTCTCTAGCTGTGTCCTGCATGTCTGGTTCGTCGAACTTGGATAGTTTTCGTGCTGGGAGGTATGTGGCCGTATACTTGGTGCTTTGTGGAGTGTTGCCTCCAGGACTTGTTCAATATTACTCGCAACATTCTTGTGTAATTGCCGTATAGCCTTTTCTCCAGTCGTTTTGTTAGCGTTCAAGTAGTGCATCCATATAGCAGTATCGATACAACCGCGGCTTGGAAAAAAATTGCGTTTCATTTTATCGGTCAGGTCTGACTTCCATATGATCGATAGCTTATCGATAGCTGTCCGTGACTTCGTTAGTTGCGTGTCGATGTCTTTTTCGGTTGATGAGACACTGTTTCCTAGGTAGGTAAACTTGTCAACCAGTTTCGGAGAGCTTCCGTCTAGTGTGGAAATGTCGCCTATTTGATTAAAGCATATGTATTCAGTTTTGTGTGCATTGACATGGAGACCAATGCCTGCGGCGGCTTTTTCCATACGATGCAGTAGTGTTTCGGCTTGGTTGGGTGTATTTGCCAGAATCGCTATGTCATCGGCGTAGTCGGCGTCGGTAATTGCTTTTGTCGGGTACCTTCTGCTTCTTTTCTTTATCAGCTCGAAGCCGTTTTCTTTGATTTTATCGATCGGTGTTCTAAGCACGTATTCTAGACAGATGATAAAGAGGTATAGGGCTAGCGTGTCCCCTTGCAGTACTCCTGCTACAATGTCGAAGTATCCTGTGTCTCCATCCAGTAAACGTACTTTCACTTTGGTGTTTCTATAGAGAATCGTTATTGCTGCGACGGTCTCTTTTGGTAGGCTGTATGCTAGTAGGATTTGTTCCACCTTCCCTCTGTGAATAGAATCAAAGCTCTTGGTAAAGTCGACAAATAGTATTGTCGCCTGTAGTTTTTTTTAAAACTTAGATTTATTTAAAATATTAATTATTAAAAGGAAGTATTACAATAAAGTACAAATACGTATTTACTAAGATTTAGTAGACAATCCCTTCTGTATTTTGAATGCTGGTGGTCAGTTCCAGTGTTGCCTTTTTTGTGAAGATGCCTGATTGTTTTTCTAGGTCTTACATCAACATTTTTTGCTAATTTTAGAGGCCTCGCAACGAGGATTATTCACAATATTTTTCTTAACAAGAATGGGGTTTTGACAGAGGGCCATGGATGGTCCGAGCGAGAGTATGTGCACTATTTACTGTCTTTTGTAATTTTACAATAACTATTAACAGATGAAAGTGGTTTTGAAAGGCTTTCGGGTATTTTGCGTTGAATAAGTCCGCCCTTCATATCAAACCAAAATAAGTAAGTAAAGTTGGCGACCAAAGTCGAGGGGGACCAGAAGGCTCCTTTTCAATAGCTACTACACCGAGGTGTAAGGGAGGGCGCTACTCCTTTCCCTTGATTGCTCCACTTTACCCTTAGTACGTACCTTATATTGCTGAGTGTTTACCAAGGAGGAATCAAGTACAATTTTTAAAGTCTTTGGTATGACGCGACCTAGGATTAAATAAGGTATCCAGGATAATTGGGGAATACTCTACCCATTAGGCCAATGAGCCTGTACTAAACAACAATAAAACCTCGCTAAAATTTGGAATCTTCAAATGCTCCTTTTTTCCGTGGCATGATGCAGCAATTATATATGGAAACTGAAATAGAAAAACTGCGTATAAACTAAAGTTGAAACAAGTTATATACATTTTGGGCATAAGATAAGAATTAAAATGTAATTTGTGGTGTCTATTTACTTTTTTCATGTATATATATGTATGTATACGAGGATCATTAAAAAAGTTTCCAGACTTTTTTCGTATAGGCACTTTTATTGATAGTACACACATAAAAATCAAGTCCCCTTCGAAATAATTTCCTCCGGTTGCAATACACTTGTTGTACCGTTCCAACAAATTCTGGAAGGACCCATGGAAGTTCTCTTGTGTGAGCGTGTCAATGACCTTCGTCAGAGCCTCTTCCATCTCCTCAATTGTCTCATAACGACAGCCTCTGAGCTTAGGGAATAACCAAGTCACAGGGAGCAAGGTCTGGACTATAGGGACGGTGAGGAACTGTCTTGATACCCATCTTGGTCAAATAGTCTGTGACAAGGATGGAGTTGTGGACTGGTGAATTGTCCTGGTGGAAATGTCAGTGGGACCCGATTTGAAGAGTGCTGGCCACTTCCGACAGAATCTCTTCCTGAACTCCCTTAAAAACTCAACATAGTAACCCTAACCCTAACTCTTTGGCCAATCAACTCTGGTGTATTGACTTTCTTACAACTCCCATACCTCTCATCATCCGTCACAGACTCCCTGTCTTCCTTGAATCTCATACGCCACTCAAAAACTGATGCTCGATTCATGCAAGATGCTCCAAAAGCAGTCTTAAGCTTTCTATACGTTTCTGTGGAATTTTTTCCAAGTTTAAAACAATTTTATTGCATATCGTTCTTCTAAAGTGTCCTCACGTCCAGATTGCATTTTTGAAATTCACCAGCCGTGAGAATCAGGCTTTAGTAGGGTGTATTCCAATTGCAGCTGTATTTTATCATTCCACCTGAAATCATAAAAATTGGTCAGTTATCTCATAAGATGTATAGCAATAACATACTGAATTTTCAACAGTCTACGACAATTTTAAATGCCTGTACAAAAAAAAGTTTGGAAACTTATTGAACGCATCACGTATATATATATATATATATATATATATATATATCGGCATGAATACTGGTATTTTGAGTTCAAATGGTTGATGTCCAACAAGTGACGACCTCTTAATTCTTGGCCTTCAGAGCTTTTCTATAGTAAATATATTAACAGTACATTCTACTGTAAAATTATAACGGATGTTTTTCCATGGTACTGTCCAAAATTTAATAGTGAAGTGTTAATTGTTATTTTAGTTTAGCATCAGACTTTTTAGTAAGGCCCGAACTCAATATATCAGTAATAGATCTCGAGACTCACGTACTAATCAGTTCTTCACAGCTAACCATAGTTTAGTCTGGCCTTTGGGCATTACAATGCCGCAGTCGAAAGTATCAAACTGGATACGCTAGTAATCAATTTAGGGACTCTGACGAATCCCTACCTTCAAAAAATCAAGGCGCCCGTGTTAAGCCAGCTCATAAGGCCTCCATTCTGAAACTCTATACTGAGTAATTAAGAAGTATTTGTGAATAAACGAATGACGAAACACGGGGACATTAAGGGATGAGTAACGAGACTCTAAAAGGGATTAGTCGCGTTATTTATTTGAATGAATCACCTTTTCAGCGTTGAAAACTTGTAAACAACACAAGCGAGTCATAATCACCTCCTTCTGGTCCACCTTTTAGCATTGCATCGAGAGATTTAGCACTAAAAATACCTGCACTTTCCCTTTCGTTTGTCAACCGTAAATGGTTGTCGAATCCAATACAAATGCGCCATGAGCTCATAAACTTTTATAAAATTTTTGGAAGCACAGATTTTAAAGTTACGTTCCGTCATTTTACAGTTAGTCATCATGTCCAGAAGTCACCATGATTAAAACGATTGATCCATTGATTGGTTAGTGGGTTTTACAGCATTCGAATCTTTGTGGGATAATTACCTTCCCCTGCCAGGCTTTTCTTTTTTGTAAGCAATTATATGGCTTCATATCAAATATAATAATCATTTGTAAACCATATAAAACTATTATAAATGCTTACAAATTTTTAATTCGTAAGCAGTTTTACGATTTCAAGTATTCCTCTTGGATTTATATCCTTTGAAGCATATATTCTCGTTTAATAATAATAATAATAATCATGTCGCGCTGGTAGCACGGATATCCCTGACCCTCTCTCGTCCCTCCTCCCTATCGTTCATCGCCCCAGGCAGGTCTTCAGGACAACATCCCGTATCCTCACATAGCTGCTGAATGTATGTTCGTGCTGGTCGTCCTGCTTTTGCACGGCCATGTGTGGGGGTCCATAAGAGTACATCACTTATGAGTTCGTCCCTGCTTCTCCAGCAGTAACGAGGTGGGCATGGTGATCCAATGAGAATTATCCGAGAAATTTAAATTTCACCATACGAATAAATGCTATATGCACAATCCAGAACTTGTCCCGGAGAATGAGACGCACAAACTCCTCCGGGATTTTGAGATTCAAACGGATCATCTAATCTCAACCAGACTACCAGATCTTATTATAATCATTAACAAAAAAAAACTTGCAGGATTATGGACTTTGCAGTCCCGGCTGACCACAGAGTAAAATTGAAAGAAAGCGAAAAGAAGGATTAGTACCTCAACCTTGCTAGGGAATTGAAAAAACTATGGAATATGAAAGTGACGGTGATACCAATTGTAATTAGTGCTCTTGGTACAGTCACCAAAGGATTGGTAAAAGGACTTGAGGACTTGGAAATAAGAGTACGAGTCTTGAGATCGGTCACAATACTGAGAAGAGTCTTAGATACTTGAGGAGGAAAACTTTCAAGAAGCAAAATAATGATAATAATTAATTGTATTACCATGACTAGAAAATCCAGAATTGTAGTTGATCTACTTTTATTATCTCTTTCTCTCTCTCTCTCTCTATATATATATATATATCAATAACATCGTCAAGATAGTGAATAGCTTCAGATCATATATAATTTAATTGATGCTTTTTGCCGGGTTTATTTATAATGGGTTAATTGTTGGTTATACAAAAAATGATTACCCTATGAGAATGCATTTCATTTTGCATTCCCATAATGTGAAAAAGAACTTCTGATATCGTGAAACTCAGTTGGATAACTATGTTTTAGGGATGTTACTTTGGCTCTTAAAGTATGCCAAGCCCTACAGCGATAATTTGATGAGGCTTTTTTGTTTTGTTTTTGTTTTGGTTTTTATTTTTTGTATTTTATTTGTGTGATCAAGTCTCATTGAGTACCCAATTTAACAAGGCCTTGTGCCATATATGTTCACTGACGAAAGCAACAAACTAGAAACATATACATCCGTAAGAACAAATTCTAAAAATACAAATCTTTTCGTGGACCTACTCATTTTAATATATATATATATATATATATATATATAAAACATTTTTCTTTCTCTGTCCTTCCCTCCCCCTCCCCCTCTCTCTCTCTCACTTTCTCTCTCTCTCGTGTTAATTTCATATATCTATATCTGTGTCACATACACAAATATCATCCCACATGACAAAATTAGGATATTTTGATGAACTTGTTGGTTGGTGGGTTGTTTTGTTTTACGGCGAATCAACAATTTTCGGGTGATTTAACGCCGAATTAAAATTCAAAAATTCAATCTAATATAAGAATAGTTTTTCATTACAAACAGTTAAACGACAAAACAGTTCTGTTTCAAACAATTCAGTTTAGCATAAGTACAGTTTACTTCTTTTTGGCCCGTATTTAGAACCATGTCAGGTGCTATCACTCCAGCCTCGAGTGGACCTGGGATCGATGGCAATGAAGGAGCATTCTCCATTCCCCAAAGCTCCAGAATTACCGCAGCCCCACCATCAGATTGTTTAGTGTCATATCCAGAACATTCAATGGGTTTCTTACCGCTCTGCAGAGAAGCAATCAGTTTATTCTCCAGCCTCAGGTGACTGGGCACCTTGGTGGACTATTTATTTTTTCTTCTTTTCTTTCCGTCTGACAAATGTGAGGCACGCATGAAGAATTAATGAGAAGCTAATTTCGATATTTTAAGTTTTAGACCCATTCAATCAAAGTAGCACTGAGCGCTTTTTGTGCAACTTTTCTTACTTACATTTTATTTACTTCAAGACTGCACAGTAAGAAATAATAGTAAATTCACAACTATCCCAGCCATCGAGCAGGTACTGGTGTACAGTGAGGGTATTTATTGTCCTCTTAGAACATGACACTTGCAGCAAATGTCAAACATCGATTTAGTTAAATTAATCCAAACATTTCAATGTGGTTTTTTTCTCTTTCTCTATGGGCTTATGCCATCAACCATTCCTTTTCCTCTATTCTCCGGTTTCCTTCTAGCTGTCTCCTCGCGAAAAGGAACCCAGTGGGGATTAAAATTCATTGCTTTAATAACTATGTGTTAATTGGGCAGCTGAAACTTTTGTTTTCTTTTACAAATGACATACATTTTAAAATATTTTTATTATATTTTTTTATTTTCACCAAGTTTTTTTTTAAGTGGTCTGCTTAGTCTCCAGTTACATACGTGCCTGGCGTCATAACTTTTAAAAGGAATGAATCAGTAAGTTAATAAACGAATAACAGAGAGAGGGAAACAAATAAAAGAAAGAGCAAAACAGATATTCTCAACTAAGACCATACGTTTATTTGAGCCAAACCTGAGAATACCGATAAAAATAGATCACAGCAAGAGTCTTCAAACTTTCTGCGTCAGAGGACACTTTCCATATTAATACAAACCCTGAAAAAACTATGGAATTTGCACACTTAGCGAATGTTCCTCTTGTTTTCCTTTGTTTTTTATTGAGATTTTTATCTTATTTTTATCTTATTTTATTTTTTGAGAGTTTTTCTAGCCATATATATCCGATTGTTTCTCACTGAAGTTTGATTGATAGTAAACCTCCTCAAGTCATCAGGATTCTTCACAGTATTCTAGCCGACCTCAACAATGCTATAGTTTGGATGGTCTTTACTCGTCCTCCTTTTTCAACGCCCCCTTGTCTTTGCACCAAACCCTTGGTAACTGTAACAAGAGCACCAATTACCATTAGTATCAACGTCTCTTTTAAGTTCCACATTTTCCAATTCCCTAGCAAGGTCAAGGTATTTATCCTTCTTTTCGCTTTCTTTCAATTTTACTCTGCGGTCCCGCGAAACAGCAAAGTACACAATCCTGCAAGTTCTCTTTTTTGTTTTTGTTTATTTTATAGTCTAGTCGTCTGTCTGAGATAAGGTGATCCGTTTTTATCTCAAAGTCCCATCGGAGTTTGTAAGTCTTATTCTTCAGGACAGATGCTGGGTTGAGCGAACACCATTTGTTCGTATGATCAAACTTCGATTCCTTGCACAATTCCCAATGGATTACCATTCTCACCCTGTCTAATCGTGTCTTATACTCTTTATGTGCTAATTTGTTACATTAGCTTATTATGTGATTGATCGATTTGTCTTTATTACCACATAATCTACATTTGCTGTTTTGTTGCGTCTCATCTATTCTTGCTTTGATATGATTGATTCTTGTAGAGTTGTTTTGTGTTGCTATAAAGAGAGATTCACTTTCTCTTTTAAAGTTTCCCTTTTTTAGATACACCCATGTTTTCTCGTGTGAGATGCTACTTATTAGTTGATTAAAACGTGTATATAGTGTTTTTTCTCCCAATTTTTTTCTGGCTATTGTCGTTCTTTTTGTCCTCGTGTTGTCAGTATCGTTTCTGGTGGCTGTAATCAGTTTTCTCCACGCTTTTCTATGTAGTCTTCAAGTCGTTGTATTGATGCATCAACAGCGTCTTCAATGCTGCTAAGTCCTCTTCCTCCTTATCTTGACACATTTTGTCTGTCAACGTCACCTCTGGGATGTAACGCTTTATGCTTGGTCATTAGTTTCCTTGTTATCTAGTCCATTTGTTTAAGTTCTCCTCTGGTCCACTTCAAGAATGGTCCCGAATATCTTACGAGGGTAACAGATCATTTATTTATTATTTCTAAAAGGTTTCTGCTATATAGATTTGTCTCGAGTAGCTTTCTAGTTCTTCTAAGATACTCTTCTTTTTTTTTTCATTCATCTCCTCTTGATGGTGTCAATTTCCAATATCCCCAAATATTCGTAGGTTTCTTTTTGTTGTATAATGAAGAAATGATTTTTCATATCAATCTTTTTCGTTAATTATATTTGATCATTCAGTTTGGTAAGGCTTTTAATTACACAGGTCTCTTAATTCAGGTGCATAGTCATTTGGTGCAGTCATACGCTCGTGCGAAAAGAATATGACAATCACTATTTGTCATAATAAACACCCAGACAGGAAATTTGCCTGAAGCGTGGATGACGACATGCCCAGAAGGGATGGTCCTGAGAATTTGAGGATTTTAAAAAGACGTCATTTGAGTTTTCTACCGTTGAGGCATGCAGTTGAGTTTTTCAGATCTCCACCGGCAGAGATGAATTGAGATCTTAAACATCACAAGATGCACTGCACGTTGGGGTGGGGTCAATATAATATGGTTAGCATAGGCTTTTAAGAATAGTGTCTTTCTCCTCGTCACGCCATGGACCGAAGCCTGGAACTAATAAACCCGTTCGTATCTGAAACGATAGAATCGGCCTGTGTCTGTATCTATATTGTTATTATTGATATCACCAAATCGATACGAAATAGTATACGACACTTTTCTCTATGCGTTCTAATTTTATATTGATTTGGTCGTTCCATTCCGTCCATAAGGTGTCGTTTGCTGCTTTTTATTACTAGCATGGAGTGAAAAATTCCATCCCTATTATTATCATTATTATTATTATTATTATTATTATTATTATTATTATTATTATTATTTCATAGTAAATAACCCTATGACACATAAAATGCAAAACGTTTTTACTTGATAACTAAAAATTCTAGCTTCATTAAATAATCCTTAAACAAACTGGATTAAATGATATGAATTAACGTCATGATTGCGATAATTACTTCAACACTTAATACACGTGTTTTACATTGGAATCCCGGATCATTTTCTTAATCAATCGTTAAAAATTGGTTAGATGATGATGAAGTCATTTTTCAGAACGATAATGCATTTCTTCAAAGAACAAGGAAGATTTTTTTTTCAGGAAAGACGTATAAAATCATTAACATAGCTAGGGAACAATCCAGACTCAAAACAAATTGAAAAGTTATTTCCAACTGAAAAATTCTTTAAAATAGTGATCTAGAAGACTCAATTCTATCAAAAAGGATCTATCAACTGCCATTCAGGAAGGTTTGTAACATTTTTGATAAATAATATTGCTTTTGATTAGAGAAACTCTTACCTGAGAGAATTTAAGTCGTTAACTAAGTATTTTTTTTTTCTTGTCAATTTATTCCATAATTATTTACTCTGAATCGGAATATCAATTACTATTTTTCTCTGCACGGCTTGGGATTAAACAATTATATCTTGTTTGTTTAAAGAATATTTAAACAAACCAGCAGGTTCAATAATCGAATCTAAAAATATGATGTATCTTGTATGTTATAAGTTTACTTACTGTTAAATATAAATACCAGGAGTATATTCTCCAAGTGGGATAATTCTCTATTTTTGTCAGATTCGGTTGTTGTACGGTGGGTATAATGTAATTTTCAAATCAACGTTATCTTTTGATTTAATAATAAAAAATCTACACAACTTATGATAATGTACCATAGCCAGATACGGATATGTGTGAAACGTACATAGAATGTTCATAACATATATACAAAGAACATAGGAATCCCGAAACACGAAAAACACGTAACGACTTCTTAGTTCAGGTACGAAACCTTTTTATTACATTTTATTACGAAACCTTTTTATTACATCTACTGGTCAAATCCTCTCTCAGGGATTTTTATTTTGACATCTGTGAACGACACATCTTCTCCGCACGCGCGTCAACACCTGCGCTCAAGTTTGCACCTAACTAACCCATGTGCTTAGCCGAAAGGTTCTCAGCCTAACTAAACCCAAAGGCAAGATATATAAAACGAAATCCCTCAGCCATTTTATTACAATAATTCACAAAACAAATTAAGTGATAATCATGAGAATAAATTGTATCCAATGGTGAGATTTATGTTCCGAAATTCTGAGTCTGTAATGACATTTTCATTTCCATTATTTCTAGTTTCCCTCCAATATGGAATAATAGGTATTTATTTATTCATCTTTGCCTGAGGTCAATATGTGATGCGACTCTGTTAGCTGGAAAATTAGAGAAATCGACCAATTTATATCAGAATACTATATTCTAAACTTTATAAGGACACTAACACTGACTGGGAGTAACAAAGGAAATAGCCAGACCCCCTAATCCACAGACCCAATAATCATATTTCTATCTTAAAATGTTCAGAAATCAGATTGATATACATTTCGGGAATCAGATTGATATACATTTCGGGAATTAAAGACAATACTAAAATTTGTGGAGCTTTTGAAAGATTTATTTATTTATTTATTTATTTATTTTCTCTCGATTCGAATTAACGTTCATTTTCTGGGTTACCTTTCGATTGAATATGAAATAGGTAGAATCGATTACACCTGGCAAATAATGAAAAATCAATTTAACGAAAAAGACAAGATTTGTTGTTGTTGTTGTTGTTGTTAATCTTTAATAAATAAATGTCCCACTTTGCCAAATTTCTTCTTTTTTTTTATTTAAAAAAAAGAAAAATATATCAAAATATAGCCAAACTTGAAGCAATTTTCATCCATTCTTTCTTCATTTTCCATTCGACTAAAAAAATATCTAAAACGTAAAATAAAGCTAAAAATCTTCAAAGACCTGATTTTTTTTAAATGGCAGAATTGGCAAGAGTGGGATAAAGATTTATCCAAAAAAAATTGTAGGAAATAAATATACAAGAGCATTTAACTCTAGCATTGTATTTGTGCAAAGATTCTGATAACTATTCCTGGAAGGCCAATTTCCGGTAGACAGGCCAATTTCCGGCTGAACAGAATTGGCGCGCTCTGCTAGCCAGGGTCGGTATTTGACAGATAAATGCGAAACGCATCCTTCAGTTGTTTAAGCATCATACTGTCTTTGCTTGAGCTTTGTCTCCCTTCTTCTAAAAAGTCTTTTTTTTATCATCTGCTACTGCCAAGTTCGCTTTTTTAAATTTTTTTATTCTTATTCTCATTTCTAGAGTTCAACTCTGCCTCAAAGTCTCTTTCGTCTTTTATTTTGCTCTCCTTATCGGAAACACTTCGACTTCAATTTTCTTTTTTTATATTATTAAATGACACAACCTTAACGTCTTTTCCTGTTCACTTTTCAATTTAAGTACTGAACTTTCTTTTACTTAGAAGGACATAAAAACTAGATTGCTCTAAAAAGTTCTCGATCCAACCATAAGATTTGTATTTAAAGTTTTATGGAATTTTTTTTACAACAGTTAACGAACCTTGAGAAACTGTAAGCAAATTTATTGAACTGTGGTAGGAAAATGTACAATAGCAAAATGTAATGTACCTCTCAACTCTCAGCACTTTGGAGGGCAGATTTACCAGACATTTGAATATAACAGGGGTGATGATTGCCAAATCCAAGTATGAGAAACAAATGTGTGTTTGTTCATTGGCTAGTGGTAGTAACGTGTGACTTCCAGAGATAGGAATTCTCGTTTGTTGGAATTAAAACACGACGAATTATGTTGATTTGTATGAGACATCGGGCTAGGGGATCATTCCTGTCATCGACCTAGTAAAGCCTATCAAGGTCTTTCTATCGAGACTGGTCCGAAAAAGAAAATTATAACACCGTTAACAAACTTGAGTGGTTTTTCTGACCAAAGTGGCGGTTCTTCTTTTCTTCAAGTGGGATCACGTGACAGCCCCAATTTTTGCACTGGCATGTTTCCTGGTGCTGCGTCATTCTTTTCTTTATTATATGGATTTTTTCATCTTCCATTATATATATACATAAGCATTGTATGATAGAAATATGTGAAAGTTGGATAAATCAAACACTTAACTCAGATTTAGATGTGTGATATTTCGTTCGGGCTTTATTTCATCTTCACAAACTTCTTCTGGACAAAAACTGTTTTCTGAGTTTTTCTATCAAAAAGCATGTGAGGAGAGTGGTAGCAGGAAAAGTTGGAAGGATTTAAAATCAAATGTATCAGGTTTCATTAATTTTCTTGTTTTTGTTTTGAAAGTGGAGGTAGATTTTAGGGAGTTAATAAGAAAGAATTAGGGAAGGGTTTTTGCGAAAGGGAGTTTAGGCATGACTTGTTTCATAGAAAATATAATTACTATAATATTTTGTAGCAGAAATTGTCTACAATTTGGTGCCTGAGTTGTAATTAGAGTGAGGAAGGGCTAAGAGATAAATGAACAGGAAAAGCAAAAGGAAAGGCTTCTCAAAAGTATGGTGGCACAGAGTGAAAAAATGTGTCTACATATTTCTATAATATTGTTAGATTCACTAGAAATCTATCTTTTCAACATAAGCACAGTATATGTGAAATGACATGCAGAAAAGTTATCGGTCCAACCAAGGAAGTAATTAAATTTCTTTTTTGTGAGGGTGTTTGTGTTATGCTCGACTGTAGATGCTATAATTTTGGGTAGATGATTTACACTAGTTGTCTAAATTTCTGAGACGAAGCTTGTTGATTTTTATCATTAAGATCAAACCACCAACGGAATTCAACATGACCAAGAACTGTGTTTACTCCATCCCTTGCAGTTGTGGTAAAATATACAAAGGTGAGACAGGTCGGCCACTAAAAGTCAGGCTAGAGGAACATCGGAAAGCAATAGTACGAGGGGAGATTGAAAAGTTGGGTATGACGGACCATATATGGAAGGAAAATGGAAATCATCTCCCCTTATGGGACAAAGTTGAAATAATTGATAGGGTTGAACATTGGAGGATTAGACGCCTTAAGGAATCAGCACATATGTTGGGCTACAATGACCTGCAAAGTAGACCAAGTATAGAGTTGAAAACAATATGGGAACCGATAATCAAGAAAGCTAGATAATAAAAAAAACAACTGAAATCTGAATATGAGCCCAGGTAAAAAAAATCATACATAATAGTAGTAATTCTAGCTCTGAAATGTCCAGCAGGACACATGGCGTTACGGTTATAGGCGTTGGTTCCCTGAGCTTCTAAGAAGACAATCATCTGAAGGTTGCAGGTTCAATCCTCACTACAGCCGAGTAATATACAGGAATACTTAACACTTGTACCCGGTTATGGCAAACGGAATCAGAACAGGCGACCCTCGTGGTTTCAATAAAGGACGTAGTTCGAAGTTCCGTGAAGGTTCCCGAGTTCGACAAACACCTGAAGAAGGCCGGTGGACATATCGGCCGAAACGTTGTGGAAATAACAATAACAATAAAGATGAAGACAACAGTCCGAAAAACCTTAATGATAAAAATGATTTACACTGTTGCTCACCGCCCAATTCCATAAGTATTCTTCCACTCTTGTAAACTTTTGACAAACAGTAAAATACACATTTTTTTGTTCTCTGTACAATTTCTCCTTAATCCACATGTTAGCTGCTCTATTATTTTCTTTAACGAGTTGCGTTTTAAAGAAAGAGAATAAAGACGTCAAAAATGTCTGAAAGTTTGTAGAAATATAAGAAAAAAATAAATAAAAATGAAAATATTTCAATCACCTCTGAAAAATCCGAATTAGCTTCTCCGTAATAATTTTGTGTAAGCTCAATGATGCTATGAGATAAATGCCTTATGTAACAGATGAAGCTAAAATAGCAGTTTTGGACTGATTTAATATCTTAAAAAATGAAGGCAGGTGGCTTTTACCCTCCATACTCACACGGATATCCTACGTTAAATCACTGTATAACAGTCTCTGGAGAAGAAGAGAATTTTATAAGCCAAAAAAAATAGAAACCACGGGACACAGCATGGTGGATGTGAAGTAGGGCAGAGGAAGCCAAAGTTGGATCAACGGCCTGCTTCACCAGGTTATTATGATTCTAATCCAAACCTTGAATATAGCAGTGTATAAAAACATATTTGCTGGACGTACATGGGAAGTACTATGAGAAATCAATGTTTGAGTGAGACATTCATATTTGAGATAAGTTCTTTAGCTGTTGGTTATGTAATTATCAATGTACAGTGCCGATAAGAGAGCTTTGTATATAATATTTTTGGTTTTAATGTGTGTAGTCTTCTTCAATTCCACAAAAGAGGACAAAAACGTCCTTCAGAGAGAAACGAGGCGTCTTGTTTCCATATATTTTGCAAGTAAAAGAGAACAAGTTTGCCGTTCCTCAATCAGAAACGGCAATGCCAACTAGCAAACATTAGCTGACAAGGGTCATAGGCCCGTTGGAAAACGATGAGCCATGTGTAATGAAATACAGATTTTGTACAAAAGATATTTTATTTCTCGATTCTCACTTTCGAATCCCTTCATCCTCTGGTGATACGTATATACGTATTTATTTTTTTTGCCTCAGGGAGGATATGACAAAAGGTCATGTTATAAGTAGAGTGAAATTACTTTGAAATTTTTCCTTCTCTTGGTAGCTTAGCAAAAAGTAAAATCAAATAAAACAGAACAATCTGTTCCACCATTTGCCTATTATCATCATCATGTCGTGCCGCTAGCACGGATATCCCTGACCCTCTCTCGCCATTTTTCCCTATCGTTCATCGCCTCTGGTAGACCTTCAGGGCTACATCCCGTATCCTCATATAGCTGCTGTATGTATGTTAGAGCTGGTCGTCCTGCTTTTTCTTGGCCATATGCGGGGGTCCATAGGAGTACATCACTTATGAGCTCGTCTCTGCTTCTCCAGCAGTGTCCTGCATGTCTGGTTCGTCTAGCTTGGATAGTTTTCGTGAGGGGAGGTAGGTGGCCGTATAGTTGGTGCCTTGTGTGGTGTTGCCACCAGGACTTGTTCATTATTGCTCGCAACATTCTTGTGTAATTGCCATCTAGCTTCTTCTCCAGCCGTTTAGTTAGCGTCCAAGTTGTCCATCCATATAGCAGTATCGACATGACTACTGCCTGGAAGAAACTCCGTTTCATTTTATCGGTCAGGTCTGATTTCCATATGAATTTGCCTATAACTGTTGGGAATAAAGATTGTTTCATGCTTTTTTGTATGGCATTACCGAGAAGTGAAACGCAAACAGTTTCGTTTCGGAGTTGAACTCGGGTCACTGATACAATTTCCAACCATTATAACCGTCAAGACAATAACCGTTACGCTAAGAAATCCATATATAATTATTCATTTTGTGTACACAGTCAATACGGATATTTCTCGCCCGTCATACCAACTGTTCCCAAATGTTGCTAATAGCGTGAAACATTAATTAAGTCTGATCTCTTATATTGCAAAACTATTTCCTGATAAACACTCTTCATTACTCTTCTTTATCAGGGCGTATATTATTACCCTGATTCTCTAAAGGTGAGTTATTCAATTTCACTGATCTCTTTCTTGGTTTCTTGCTATTTTTTATTATGAGATACAAAAAGCATCGGGCCTGTCGGTTAAGATTTAATCTTTTTCGATTGTTTTTATTTTAAGATTAAAAAGACGTGTGTACAGCTGAAGATTTACATAATAAAGTAAAAATATCTGAGAGGCTGTCAAGAAAAAGTATTTATACGTACACTGTTGTCTGGACAAAGTAATGATGTTTGGACGGAGTAATATGTTGACTGCAATCAGGACAAATAATAGTTAGATTGCTGTCCAAACAAAGTAAGGATATATAGAAAACCGTCTTGACAAAGTAATGATAGCTTGATTGCTATCTAGTCAAAGTAATGATATCTAGAGTGTTGTCTGGACAAAATAATTATATTTAGAATCTCATTAAGACAAATTAGTAATATCAAGACTGCTGTCTAAGCAAAGTATTTATATCTAAGCTGCTTTGAAGACTACGTTATGATAGCTAGACTGTTGTCTTGATATTTAGACAAAGTTAAGGCATCTATACTGCTTTCTAGACATAGTAATGATATCTAGACTGGAATCTAGGTGAAATACTGATATATAGATTGTTGTCTGACCAAAGTAATTATATATTGAAACTCGTCTAGACAAATTAGTTATATCTAGACTGCTTTCTAGAAAAGTTATGATATCTAAACTGCAATCTTGTCCAAATTATGATATCTCGACTGCAGTCTAGATTAGGTTATATCTAGACTACAATTTAGACAAAGTAATGACGTTGAGACTGTTGTCAAGACAAAGTAATGTTACTTGGGCTCTAATCTATACAAAGTAATGATATCTAGACCATTTTCTGAAGAAAGTAATGATTTTTAAACTGCTGCCAAGACAAAGTAATTATATCTAGGCTGCTTTCTAGATTAAGTTATGATATCTAGACTGTTGTCTTGCTATCTTGACAAAGTTATGGTATCTCGACAGCTTTCGAGACAAAGTAATGATATCCTTACTGCAGACTAGACAAGGTTATATCTTGACAACAGACGACAAAGTAATGATATACTGACTGAAGACTAGAGAAAATAAGGATATATTGACTGCAGACAAGACAAGGTAATGATGTCTTGATTGCACCCTAGACACGGTAATGATATACGAGGATCATTTAATAATTTATAAGACTTTTTTCGTATCTGCACTTTTATTGATAGTACACACATGAAACCCGAGTAAACTTCGAAGTAATCTCCTCCAGCTGCAATACACTTGTTGTACCGTTCCATAAACTTCTGGAAGGCCCCGTGGAAGTCCTCTTATGTTAGCGTGTCAATGACCTTCGTCACAGCCTCTCTCATATCCTCAATTGTCTCATAACGACATACTCTGAGCTTAGGGAATAACCAAAAGTCACAGGGAGCAAGGTCCGGACTATAGGTAGGGGGAGGAAGTGTCTTGATACCCACATTGGTCAAATAGTCTTTGACAAGAATGGAGTTGTGGACTGGTGCATTGTCCTTCTGGAAATGCCACTGACCCGATTTGAAGAGTGCTGGCCTCTTCCCTAGGAATCTCTTCCTGAACTCCCTTAAAACCTCAACATAGTAACCCTAACCCTAAGCCTTTGACCAATCAACTCTGGTGTATTGACTTCCTTACTCCTCTCACACCTATCATCATCATTCACAGACTGCCTGCCTTCCTTGAATCTCTTATGTCACTCAAAAACCGATGCTCGATTCATGCAAGACGGTCTAAATGCAGTCTTAAGCATTCCTTAGGTTTCTGTGGCATTTTTTCCAAGTTTAAAACAGAATTTTATTGCATATCATTCTTCTAAAGTGTCCTGATGTCCAAACTGCATTTTTGAAATTCACCAGCTGTGACAATCAGGCTTTAGAAGGGTGTATTTTAATTCCTGATGTGGCAGTTCATAAAATCATAAAAATTGGTCAGTCATTTTATAAGATGTATAGCAATAATATTGTGAATTTTCAAGCGTCAACGACAAAAAAGTCTGGAAACTTATTGAAAGCCCTACTTATTGACTGCAGACGTGATAAAGTAAGGATAGATTGCCTGCAGACTAGACAAGCTAATGATATCTAGACTGTTATCAAAATTCAAGACAAAATCAATTTGAAAAAACAAACAGAAATATCTTACCTGTCTCAATGTTTTTGAATACATTTCTTTTGAAAAAGCCAAGATTGTGTTAATGTAGTACTGTTCATTCTCACCAGATATGCTTCCGTCTATCTTTTTATTGCTATCTAAACCGAAAGTTTTAGAGGTATTTCGGCCAATGAAAAAGTCATAGGAATGCAAAAAAAAAAATAATAACATTCATTTAATGTTTTTGTTCTATCTTCTTAAATACAGTTTAGGTCTACATAAAATTTTAGATAGAAAGATAAGTAAATATAAAAGGACTGAGATAGATATAAATCAAAGGAGATAGATAGATAGATAGATAGATAGATACTGGAACTGGGCGTGTAAACGTTTAGATGCTAACTCTGCAGCTCATTGTTGGGCCCTCAATTTAAGAAACATCTGTCTCTAGATTGACTTAATATCACCACACTACTTCATAACAATGAGAGTCTGCCATTTTATGTGTTTTTCTGCTACCATTCGCTTTCTTCTTTTGCTCGTCGAAAGGTCAGCTGCTTATCGAACAATTGTTGTCTTGCTGTCACCAATTTGAACAACGACATCAACTCTCCATGTTATTTAATTAAATCGGTAATCAATCCAAGTCTAAAGAAGAAAATAGAGAGTGTAATTACCAATTCAGCTTTTTGTCACAAGGAAGAAATTTCCAGGGCGTAGATTCTATTCACAGGTTTCTATGGAAATTATTATGACAGCTGCAAAGGAGCAAAAGAGGGAGAAGGAAGCGAAGAAGGTGATCTATGGGTGGTGGTTGATCAAAAAGATAATGACGTATGTACAGTTAAATTTTATTAATGGTCAAATAAAAGGCATTATTTGGGCGATAATCAATTTAAGATGAAACTGTTGTAGATAGGGGAGATGACTGGTTATTCTATAAAAGGTTTCTGTTTCTCATTTATAACGCTTGATAGAACAGTCGATTTACAAGACACCCAATGAGAAACAATCTGACAAACGTGTGACTGATTGATTTTAACGGCATGTCAATCTGTCGAATGTTATTTGATGCCCAGATGTTAGGGCATCGTGTTAATTATACGTTCATGTTGATATTTTTGTAAAAGTTTTTCTTTGTTGTTGTTTTCGGACATGGTCGTTTTGTATACGAATATGTTTTAAAGAGATCTTATTAACCGACAGCTGAGGCCCTCGCAAGTATTACCCCTCTATGTCAAAGCGGACCTGTGATCAGTAGCAATGAAGTTGCACTCCGCACTCCCTTGATCTCCAGAATTAGAGCTTTACCATTAGATGCATTTTAGTACCCAGGACGCAATTTTTTTGGAGAGGGGATCTTACTTTTCTCTAAGGGGTAAAGCCAGCATATTCTAAGCGTCACCGACAGGGTGAGCACTAACAATGGACTGTCAGTCAAGCTCGCTACCGATTACATTATGCCAGGCTTCAGTTGCAAGACAAATATTTGTCTTAGAGGCTTGCCTTACTAGTATAGTAGTAATTAAGAGAATTAATCTGCCCAATCACCATATTACGCCACAGTATCTAAACTGCTTTTTTTGGGGAGAGGAAGGACCTTACCTCCCTGCAGTGAGGTACGATCCTTTCTATCCCCGCCCCACCAAAAAAATAAACAGCGAAGGGTGTCCTGAACATGACATATTACAGCAAACTGGAGTGAAACTAGGATGCTGGAGCTCTCTTCATTACCATTGCTCATAAGTCCTCTCTGATCCAAAATGGTATTACTATTATGGGTAAAATAGATTTGTTTAATAATTATTATATTAGGCATACCTAAAACCATTGAGCTGCAAGCAAACAAGTGATTATGATTGAATAGGATTTCTTACTTCAAAATATATGACAGCAAAAAAACAAAAAAGAAAAAAATGACTTTTGTACAATATAACTCAAATGAAGTTGACATGCCATAAAACCAGCCCACCAACCAACACCTTCTTTTTCTTCTTCATCTTAGAGAGTTTCTCAAAACAGCATAAGCCGATGGTTCTCACTGGAGTTTGAGTGACAGAAAATCTCCTAAAATCTCCAAGACTCTTCGCAGCATTCTGGCCAATCGTAATTGTGCTGTCATTTGGATTATCCTCACACGTCCTCTAATTTCCAAGCTCCCAGTACCACTCGTCTTCTTCTTCTTCTTCTTCTTCTTCTTCTTCTTCTTCTTATTATTATTATTATTATTATTATTATTATTATTATTATTATTATACTCTTTGCAGCTTTTTTACACAATCGTTAGTTTGGTGGCCTTCCACTGAGGTCTGAGTGAGAGCAAGTCTTTTCAGGTCAATAGGACTCTTCTCAGCATTCTTGCCGATTTCAAGAAATCTGTAATCTGGATGGTTACGAGTCTTCTTTTGATTTCCAATTCTTCTTGTCCCCTTTCCAAGCCTTTGAAGATCGTTCAAATTTTAATTACCACAAGGTCTGATCTACTGTTCGTAACTCAAAATCTCAAAAATGTTATGCGTTTCATTCTCTTCGATGGATTCCGGTTAGTGCATATCATCATCATCATCATCATGTCGCGCCGTCTGCGCGGATATCCCTGACCGTCTCTCGCCATTTCTCCCTATCATTCATCGCCTCCGGCAGGTCTTCAGGGTTACATCCCGTGTCCTCACATAGCTGCTGTATGTAAGTTCGTGCTGGTCGTCCCACTCTTGCACATCCATGTGTGGGGGTCCACAGGAGTACATCGCTTATGAGCTCGTCCTTGCTTCTCCAGCAGTGTCCTGCGTGTCTGGTCCGTCGAACTTGTATAGTTTTTGTGATGGGGGGCAAGTGTCCGTAAAAGTTGGGGTCTCGTGGGGTGTTGTCGCCAGGACTTGTTTAATACTGCTCTCAACATTCTTGTATAATTTCCGTCCAGCCTCCTCTCCAGCCGCTTCGTAAGCGTCCATGTGGTGCATCCATATAGCAGTATCGACACAACCGCTGCCTGGAAGAAACTGCGTTTCATTTTATCAGTTAGGTCCGACTTCCATATGATCGAGAGCCTATCGATAGCTGTCCATGCCTTCGTCAGTCGTGTGTCGATGTCTTTCTCGGTTGATGAGACGCTGCTTCCTAGGTAGATGAATTTGTCGACTAGTTTCAGAGGGGCTCCGTCTAGTGTGGCAATGTTGCCCGTTTGGTTGTAACACATATATTCGGTTTTGTTTGCATTGACATGGAGGCCAATGCCAGCTGCGGCTCGTTCCAGACTATGCAGTAGTGTCTCTGCTTGATTAGGCGTATTCGCTAGTAACGCCAAGTCATCAGCGTAGTCGGCGTCCGTGATTGTTTTTGCGGGGTACCTTTTGCTTCTTCTCTTAGTCAGCTGGAAGCCATTTTCTCTGATTTTGTCGATCGAAGTCCTAAGCACATAGTCTAGACAGATGATAAAGAGGTACGGGGCTAGTGTGTCTCCTTGTAGTACTCCTGCAACAATGTCGAAGTATTCCGTGTCTCCATCTGGTGAACGTACTTTCACTTTGGTGTTTCTGTAGAGAATCATTATCGCTGCTACGGTTTCTTTTGGTAGGCCGTATGCTAGTAGGATTTGCTCCATCTTCCCTCTGTGTATGGAATCGAATGCCTTGGTAAAGTCGACAAATAGTAATGTCGCCTGTAAGTTTTTTGCCCGAACGCCTTCCAGGATTCTACGGATGGTCAGTATTTGTGAGGTTGTGGATCTATTTCTCCGGAAGCCATTTTGATTTTTCCTAAGGATGTTGTCTATTTTGGGTTCTATGCGGTTTCGTAGTAGGGCATTGTAGATTTTGGCTGCTATGGATGTGTTATCCCTCGGTAGTTCTTGGCTAGTCCGAGGTCGCCTTTTTTAGGGAATTGAAGGATGCATCCCTTCGTCCATCGTTCTATCCTATTTTGACTATAGACTGCGTTGCATTGCCGGAGCAGTATATCGTCGAATTGTCTCGTCTTCCACACTTCTGGGGGGATCTCGTCTAGCCCCGCCGCTTTCCTATTTTTAATTCTTCTGAGAACCGAGTCTAGTTCTTCTTTGGTGAAAGGACCTAGTTTTACGTCTAATTGCTTACTAATAATTCTGGTGATGGGTTCATCCGTTATTTCCGGTGGGTTTCCTAGTAGATTTTGGAAATGCTGTTCCCACAGTTTTACTCTTTCTTGTTGGCTTGCAGCTTTCAATTTTGCTTTGGCTGTGCTCTTCCTTCCACTTACTTCGTTTATTGTTTGCCAGGCTATCCTGGATTGCCTATCTTCCACCGAGTCTCTAATCTTATCTATCTGATTTTGTACGTATTCTGCCTGTTCTTTTAGGTATATTCCTGTTAATTGATGATGTGCCTTTTCTAGTTTTCGTGCATTTGTGTTTGTTGGGTTCTTTCGATAGCTTTTGGAGGCAGTCTTCACAAGTGCACGTTTTTCTCTAGCCGCTAGCGTTTCCCAAGGGACTCTATATTTAGTTCTAGGTTTTGTTGGAATACACTTTTCTGCCGCCTCAAGGTGTGCTTCTACAAAATTTTCATATTCGTCATTTGGGGTGCCTATTTCTGCCTTCTCTTGTAGTGCTTCGAATCTGTTTCTTAATTCTAATGTATACTTATCTCTAATATCTCTGTTGTTGAGTAGGGCCCAGTCATAGTGCTTGGTCGTCGCTTTACGTGTGGCGTTTTTTCTTAGGCTTAGTCGTACTTTGGCCGTAACTATTCGATGATCGGAGGACACACCCTCGAAAGAGGAGTATGCCTCGCAATTCATCGCACTATTTTTCCATTTCCTGTTTATAAGGACGTAGTCTATCTGTGCTTTACTCTTATTCGCGTATGTGTAGGTCCATAATTTCCCCTCCCTTTTTTGAAAGTTTATATTGAGGCATGTTAATCTATTTTCTATCATGAAATCTATTAAATGCTGTCCATTCCTGTTAGACGCGCAGTGTAGGCTGTATTTGTTGTGTCTGTTTTTCCCGATTTGTGCATTCATATCTCCGCCAATGACTAGCAGGTTGTGTTTCGGAATGCTACGTACTAGGGAGGATAGTTCTTCGTAGAAGGTGGCTATTTCGTTTTCTTCGCTAACATTGGTAGGGCTGTAGCAGGAGATAATTGTTGCTTTGGGGTTGCCATTAAACGTTGCGGCCATCATCCTAGGTTGTATTCTCTCAATGCTGTTCAGTGTTTTTAACGCTCTTGGTCCTAGAAGTATTCCCACCCCTCCTACCGATGCATTGACAGAGTTTTTCCATGCCGATACAGTCACCAGCATCCATCCATTACCAGTTTCGTGATACTTGATATCTTCGGTGTGCGTGTATCGGTGCTCTTGTAAGCAAATTATATCTATCTTATGTTCTACGGCTGATGCAGTTAGCTCTGATAGTTGACCTATTCTATTTAGGGTTCTCACGTTAAATGTCGCTATCTGTATTGTTTGTTTGCATTTTAGTAGTTTTTGTTTGAGTTTGAGCTCTGTAGCTGATTTTTCGAACACTGAGGACAGGGCTCCAACCTCAGCAGGACGCGCCCCTTTTTTACCCGCGCGAAGAGCGATGCGGTTTATGGATCTGGTTTGAGTACGAGTCATGGTTATCTTTCGATGGCTGTTTTTGTTCTCATCTATAGAAGCCACTCTTATAGACGAGCAGCAGTAGTTCCCCGATCGAACTGACATTCTTGAGCGTTAAGCCGCAAGACTCACACTTACATCATGCTGCTTCCCATGTGTACGCGGTAGTAAAAAAAAAAAAAAAAAAAAAAAAATTTCTCTTTTTTTATCTTAAGTTTTAACTTAGTTAAAGTCCAGGACTGCTGGATGTTAAAATTCAAAGAAATTTTGGGGTATATTACATGGTCATCTAGTGGTGGACAGAGAGAGAGACAGAGACAGAGACAGAGAGAGAAAGAAAGAGAGAGGAGGAGTCAACTCTTTTATGGCTTTCGTCTTTAGCACGTGTTAGACTACATTTGAGGTGTTTTGGATTTTTTTTTCTTTTTCCTTTCTTTTCAGGGGGGGGGGCAATTTTGGGGGTTTTCTTTAGCAAATTTAGAAGTTCGTCTTCCAAAAGTAAAGTTTTTCCTGAAAATTAAGTCGCATAAGTCTTCATTCTTCATTTAAACAACACATAATACAGCTGAGATTTAAGACATTACTATTTTAAATCAAATGTGCATTTTTAAATGAATAGTTTAGTAGAATAAATTTACTGACCTCTGTGAAAAATCTTCTGGAAACGGAATCACTTCCAAACGTACGCATACTATTTCAACAAATGAAGGATTAAATTATTACTAATTTTAATAGTATTTATATTAAAGGTTCCACTCCTATATCATGGTCATCTAGTGGTGGACAGAGAGAGAGAGAGAGAGAGAGAGGAGGAGTCAACTCTTTTATGGCTTTCGTCTTTAGCACGTGTTAGACTGCATTTGAGGTGTTTTGGATTTTTTTTTTCTTTTTCCTTTCTTTTCAGGGGGGGGCAATTTTGGGGGTTTTCTTTAGCAAATTTAGAAGTTCGTCTTCCAAAAGTAAAGTTCCATTTTATTTTCACTAACATGTGACACCAAGTCTTAGCTATTCTCCATACTTCTAATGAGGGTATAAAAATATAATTTAAATCTATTTAGATATTATCCTAAAAAAATGTCAGCAACTTCCTTTTCCACAACAGACCAACAAACCGGAGAAAAAGTAAGGTTGTCCGGATAAAACTTTTTTCCACGTCATTTCATACTATGGCCCAGGCGGCTGGGGCTGCAGAATACACCGACTGTATCTCTGCAGAGGGTTAAGACTCCCCCAAAGAGTTTTCCGTGGCCCAGTTGGTTGGGGATGTAAAATGCACCGACTGTATGTCTGCAGAGGTTTAAGACTTCCCAAAGAGTGTTCCGTGGCCCAGTTGGTTGGGGCCGTAAAATACACCGACTGTATCTCTGCAGAGGTTTAAGACACTCCAAAGAGTGTTCCATGGCCCAGTCGGCTGGGGCCGTAAAATACACCGACTAAATATCTGCAGAGTGTAAGACTCCTAACAATTCTCTTAGATAGGACACTAAACGATCTGACAGTGAAGCTCCAGTAATCCAGGAGCTTTGGGTAATGAAGACTACACCTTTATTGCTATTGCTCCCAGGTTCACTCCTGTAGCTTCTGATACGGTCCTATCTATGGGTCAAATAGAACTAAACAATGTGTTTATGCTAAACTGAATTGTTTGTAATAGAACTGTTTTGACATTTAAACCGTGCAGGTATGCTAAAATAAACTGCTTTTCCATTTAACTGTGTAGATAAATTATTGCTGTTTAATTTTATTGATCGTGATACAGGGCAATACTTGGAACAATTTAATTTTTGTTGACTAAACTGAGTATTTTGAAATAAAACTGTTTTCACGATTAAACTATGCACTAATGCTAAACTGAATCGTTTGAAATATGTTAATATGTATAAAAAATGTAATTGTCTTTAATTGGAATCATTTTGAGATGAGGCTTCTAATTGTGAGAATTAATTTTTTTTTTTTTATTGCGGACTTTTTTTCCTCATCTTGGTAGTCTTTGTGTTGTTTCTTCTTTCACTACGTTTCGGCCAAATTTCACCTCTGGCCTTCTTCAGGTGATTTACCGCGACCTCGGATAGGAATGCAAAATTCGGTACAATAAAAATAAATAAAAAAATTAATTCTCAGTATAAAAATTGATTTAAGATTAAATAACCTACGATAATTGATATACCATAAAACCAAACCAAACAAAAAAAGTTTTTATTAAAATGACTTGATTCGGCATTAAATGACCCGAAAAGTGTTGATATGCTATTGAATCAAACCAAACAAACAAACAAACACCAATCTTTTCATACTAACCAGATGTAGCACCAAAATTTTTCGATTAATAGAATATTTCATGAGTGACATAACATTCGGAAGCAAAGAAGTTTTAAAATGGCCTTTAAAAAATTTCAAGGATCATTAAATAAGTTCCCAGACTTTTATTGATAGTACACACATGAAACTTTAGTTCCCTTCGAATTAATCTCCTCTGGCTGCAATGCACTTGTTGTACCGTTCCAATAACTTCTCGAAAGCCCCATGGAAGTCCTCTTGTGTTAGTGTGTCAATGACCTTCGTCACAGCCTCTTTCATATCCTCAATTGTCTCATAACGACATACTCTGAGCTTAAGGAATAACCAAAAGTCACAGGAAGCAACGTCTAGACTATAGGGAGGGTGAAGAACTGTCTTGATGCCCATCTTGGTCAAATAGTCAGTGACAAGGATGGAGTTGTGGACTGGTGCATTGTCCTTCTGGAAATGCCACTGACCCTATTTGAAGAGTGCTGGCCTCTTCCCTAGGAATCTCTTCCTGAACTCCCTTAAAACCTCAACAATGTAACCCTAACCCTAACCCTTTGGCCAATCAACTCTGGTGTATTGACTTCCTTACTCCTCCCACTCCTCTCATCATCCCTCACAGACTGCCTGCCTTCCTTGAATCTCTCATGTCACTCAAAAACCGATGCTCGTTTTATGCAAGATGGTCGAAAAGCAGTCTGAAGCATTCCATACGTTTCTCTGGCATTTTTTCCATGTTTAAAACAGAATTTTATTGCATATCGTTATTCTAAAGTGTCCTGACGTCCAGATTTTTGAAATTCACTAGCTGTGAGAATCAGGCTTTAGTAGGGTGTATTTCAGTTCCTGCTGTAGCTGTTTATTTGAACCTGAAATCATACAAATTAGTCAGTCATCTCATAAGATGTATCGCAATAACATACCAAATTTTTAAGAGCCTACGACAATTTTAAATGCCCGTACAAAAAAGTCTGGAAACTTATTGAAAGCACCACGTATTTACATGGCGCTAGCAATGGAGAATAATCTCTGTTTTTCTAGAAGGATGGTTTGGCACTAAATAACCCATAAATCTTGATATGCCATTAAATGAAGGAAACAAACCAAACTAATATCGCCGCTATTTAATAAGCTTTACCTAATCTGGCACACAGACGCTAGGTTGCTTAGATTACCCGCTGTTTTAAAAGTACCAGGTACCGTAAGCTTTAACAATTTGTTTGTTCATGATTGCTTGACTAAACTGAATAGTTTGAAATTATTGCTTGACTTCGGTAGTGTTAGCGAAAGCCGGTGCTTTCGGCGTGAATTGATTTTAAGTCTGAATATCTAACAGAGTTGAAGAAAGATGACGCTGACTCAGATCCTGCCATGTCCACAACGAGAGAAAAGGAATACAAGTAACACAAATATCTGAACTAGTTCCTTCAGTTATTTAGAAATCTTAGCTAATTTGTAGCAAAAAGCTAGAATTATGCCACCTTGTCATTGGAGGTCGACTGTATATTCAAGCAAAGGGTAAAACTCCCTTCCTAGAAGGGGTTATTTTAGATATGAAACTACACTACATCCAGAAGTATGCAGAGTATGGGGTAAACTCTTTATTGCTATTACGATTGGGTTCACTCTGACCTGGAGTGGTAGTACCCGTTAGTATCCTATCCATGGATTAGATAGATAATTGAAAATGTATTTGAGTAAGTTCTATATTAAACAATTCAGTTTCGCCAAAGTACTGATTCAATATCAAAAACAGTTCCATTTTAAACATTTCAGTTTTGCATAAATACGTAGTTTAATCGTAAGTACACAGTTTTATTGTCAAAAACCATTTCTATTTCAAGCTATTCAGTTTAGTCAAACAGCTCTGATTAAAACAATTCAGTATAAAGTATATTATAGTATAAATATGCAGTTTAGTTCTATTCGTCCCAAAGATAGGACCATATCAGGTGCTAATACTTCAGGCTTGAGTGGAACTTGGAGCGATGGCAATGAAGGTGTGCTCCGGATTCCCCAAAACTCCAGTATTACTGCAACCTCACAAGCTGATTGTTTAGCCTCATAACAGGACACTCATTGGGAGGGTGGTCTTTTTTTAATATTTTTCGAATACTTTTCCGTAATTGTTTTCAAACTGCTGATTTAAATTCATAATTCCCACCCTGAAGATGACAAAAACACTTTAAAATTGAAATATTTGTAATTTCATGTCTTAAAAAATCCTGTCGAAACACGTTGGCGGAATTAAGGTTGAATTAATTAATAAATCATTTTCTATCCACTTTTCTTTCAGTTTTCAAAATGCATTTGAAAATTGTATTATATAAAAACGTGAATTTGAATATTAGATATAAGATCGGAAAATGTTTTAGAAAATAGTATAAGATAGAAAAACTAGATACCATATATATAGTATCTAATGTTATATAATGGTTACCGTTGGAAGAAATGGAGATGGTGATGTTGTTTGCATTTCACTCAGTGCTATTATTCTTAGAAAGGTATAAATCTAACATTTATCTTTCCATCTATGGTCTGACTATCAATCTAGAAGGAAAAGTCAAATTTAAACTTGTCAGACCCTACTTTGGAAATTAGAGCTTTTGTCAAATTTTTGTTTGCATGGTGGGGCTGGTAATATATATATATATATATATATATATATATATATATATATATATATATATATATATATGTATGTACTAAACACTCCGTTCGGGCAGGATATGACATAAAGTCAATTTTTAAGCAGAGTTTAAGAGGTTTGAATTCAGATTTCCCCTTCTCCTAGACTAGTTGTCCCACCAAAGCTGAAGAACCTAGTCTACCCTTCTATTTACCCATAGCTGGAGGGAGTATTATTGGATTCATACCTTTCCCAAGGGTATTAGTGCTATGTGAAATGCAATCAGCCTCGTCCAGGTTTGAACTCGTTTCGCCGTGTCTATTTTCTACGACAATAACCATTACACCACGGCGCCTCCTTGACTTTGTGTCATACCCTTCCCGAGCGGAGGGTTTGGTATATATATATATATTATCATCATCATCATGTCGTGCTGCTAGCACGGATTTCTCGCCATCCATCACTATCCAATTCTTCCGGCAAGTCTTACAGCCGACATCTTGTGTCCGTACTGAGCTGTTGCAGATAAGTTCAAGCTGGTCGTCTTACACTTGCGCATCCATGTGATAGGAGAACGTCCGATATGATTTCGTTCTATCTCTTCGAGCAGTGCCCTGCATGTCTTGTTCGTCACCCACCCAGACCAAATCCCTGCTGTATAGTCAGGAGCGGGCAGCAAGTGGCATATGCTTCCATGTGAACATAGAAGAAACGGAGTACATGTGCTTTTAAAGAGGCGATATATCCAAACTAAATAGTGGCCCTTTTGAAACTAATGAGCACATTGACCTACCTCTGTAGCAGGGTCTCATCTACGGAAAATGACATCAATATGCGACTGGCAAAGGCTTTAACAACTATCGATTAGCTATCGACCTATCAGACATATCCGATAAAATAAGTTAGAACAATCCGATAAATTAAAACGCATTTTTCCAAGCAGCAGTCGTGTCCATAATATAATATGGATGCACTACTCGGACGCTGACAAAGCGTATGGAGAGAAAGCTTGACAGCAATTGCACAATGATGCTACGAGCTATATTAAACAAATCCTGGAGCAACATCCCGCAAAACAGCATCTGTACGGCTACCTACGACCCAACTCGAAGATCTTCCAAATTAGACGAACAAGAAATATATAATTGCTTGCAAATTTCTTAAAAATGATTTGTTGAAGCAATAATTATTTTGTCTGGTTTATTATCATTAGTTACTTGAAGATATGTAATTGCTTGTAAATTATTGGTGTTTGAGAGCAATACTTGAAACCATATAACTGTGTGGAAACAAAAGTTATTGACAAATAAAGAAGTGTAATTTTAAAATTGCCATGGAACATAGAAAAATAATTATTACAATACAAAATTTCAAATGCATTCAGGCATTAGATAACCAAGAACGATTTGATATGCCTATAAACAACTTGATCAAACCAAAGGTATGGAGCATCTCTGGAGAATCGAAATCATTAGTCATGGTTTCCTAGCCTAGTTCATTACGCGATGTGCCATGGCACTGACAACAGCCAACTTTGGTACAAGGACAGAAATAGGGAGATCGGACTCAATTGTATGGGTCTATTAGCCTGGCTCGTTAGTCATCATACCACGCGATGTGTTCGAATTTTTTTTTTCTTTACCATAACCCACATTTTCCTTATTCATACATTCCAGTATTTTCATGCGTGGTGAAAAATGTCAGGTTTCAGCTTTCTCTGTTGTCGCTGTATGGCTATATTTCTTCTTCTTCTTCTTCTTCTTCTTCTTCTTCTTATTATTATTATTATTATTATTATTATTATTATTATTATTATTATTATTATCTTTTCCTCTTTTTCCTTCTTCTTTACCAAAAGATTGCTTCTTCTTCTGCTTACTACTACTACTACTACTACTACTACTACTACTACTTCTTCTTCTTCTTCTTCTTCTTCTTGTATCTTTGCCTTTACTGACGAATTTTTGCCTCAGCGTTTCCTCGATTACCTTTACCTATTATCTTTATTAAAAGACCAGCCGAGTCGTCCTATAATCAAGCCTCTTTTGATTTACTGCGCAAAGAAATCGGCTGCTTTCTCGTCGCATATAATTTGCTGTCTGCTTCCTGTGTTTGATCAGCGGCCTAAGGTCAGCAAATGTCGCGCCTCTTCTTGACGCCAAAACAGCATGGTGAGCTTATTAATGAGGAAATGATACTTACTAATATCTACCTTATGATTATCTATCTATCTATCTATCTATCTATCTATCTATCTATCTCAGTTTCTTCGGATCTATCTATCAATCTATCTCATTCGTTTCCTATCTTTTAATATCTATCTATCTATCTTTCTCATTTTTTAAAAATATCAATCTCAATCTATTGAAATATTTTTTCCAGGATATTGTCTTTTCACAATGTATTTTTCCTTCGATGGCTCTCGCTGGGTTGGGTGGGGGTCACTGAAGCGTAATAGCTAAAGTGGCAAAGTGCGGCCTGGAAGTGTCTGCGTTCGAAATCCAGTCGTTCAGTCTTACGTTTAACTCTCGAACAAATACACATGGGAAAGGTATAAACCCAATAATCCCCAGCAAAGAAAACAACTATTGGTTGAATGCAATGGCTGCTATTCTTCTACAAAGTTGGCTGTGGCATTAAATGATCCGCGAAGGGTGATATGCCATGAACCAAATTGTGTGTGCGCATATATATATATATATATATATATATATATATATATATATATATAATACTGAAATATAAATTTTACTATATGAATAGTGATGAATATCATTTATAGTAAGTATATATTTAAGTTCGGATAATGTATATATAGAATCAACGGTGTTGGTAACAGTCAGTTCCTCCTCTTTGCTTTTATCACACCAAATATAACCTTATCAAATATAAAGAAATTTTATTAACTCCCCACTCTGAGTTTCACGAGATATTAATTAATAATAGAACCACCCTCTCGATCTTTATATATATATATATATAAAGATCGAGAGGATGGTTCTATTATTAAGTAATATCTCGTGAAACACAGAAAGGTGGGTTAATATTTATTAATATATATATATATATATAGAGAGAGAGAGAGAGACAGACAGACAGACAGAGAGAGAGAGAGAGAGAGAGAGAGAGAGAGTGTGTGTGTGTGTGTGTGTGTGTGTGTGTGTGTGTGTGTGTGAATAAGAAAGTTGGCCGAACGTAGTCGAGGGCGATTCGAAGGCACCCTTTTCAATACCCCTACTTTGAAGCTTAGGAAGGGCGTTCTTCCTTTGCTCAGCTTGCTCAACTTACTTTATAATGCTGAGTGTTAAGCAAAGTGGCATCAAGTCCCGTTTTAGGGGATTTTTGATGACTCAACCTGGGACTTAATCCCGGTTTTCTGGACGATTGTTGAACACTCTAACTACTATTATTAACGATGGGTGCTTTGAAAATAATACCATTTCTACAATTACTACAGGATACATAGCTGGAGGGAGTATTATTGTATTATTATCAGAGACATCATTGAATAGAGCACTACATCCCTAGCAACAACTATGTCCTTAGCAACAACTTGAACCACCAACAATATTACAACAAAATTCCTAAAAATATAATTAATCTTTTTTTAAATAGATAAAGACAATACAAAAAAATGTCATTTATGATTTTCAGGGCTGATACTTTCTAACCCAGACTCCATCTCTGGTTAAAGAGAAGGGTATCTACTTGAGAATCTCAGAGTGGCAGGTTGGTATATCTTATATCAATACTGCTTAAGGAAAATTGACATGTCGTAAGTGCTCCCTCCAACCTGTATCATTGATTCATATAGGGGACATGAGACCCTATCACCAACCATGATGACTAGTTGGTCGTAAGGAAAATGTTTCAAGGAAAAACTTATAGGGTAGACTAAGTTAGCTAATGATTGATTGATTAATTATAACGGCAGGTCATTCGGAGTAAGGTTACGTTAGGCCTTCAATAAATTTCCAGACATTTTTTGTACAGGCATTTAAAATTTTCCTATCCTTTTAAAAATTCACTATGTTATTGCTATATTTATTAGATGATTGATTAATTTTTATGGTTTGGTATAAATAGCTACAGCAGGAATTGGAATACACCATACTAAAGCCTGATTGTCACAGCTGGTGAATTTCAAAAATGCAGTTTGGACATCAGGACACTTTAGAAGAATGACATGCAATAAAATTCTGTTTTAAACTTGGAAAAAATGACACAGAAACGTAAGGAATGCTTCAGACTGCTTTTCGATCGTCTTGCATGAATCGAGCATCAGTTTTTGAGTGGCAAAAGAGATTCAAGGAAGGCAGGTAGTCTGAGAGGGTTGATGAGAGGTGTGGGAGGAGTAAGGAAGTCAATACACCAGAGTTGATTGGCAAATGGGTTAGAGTTAGGATTAGGGTTACTATGTTGAGGTTTTAAGGGAGTTCAGGGAGAGATTCCGTCGGGAACGGCCAGCACTCTTCAAATCAGGTCTGTGGCATTTCCATAAGGACAATCCACAAATTCACAATTCCATCATTGTCACGGACTATTTAACCAAGATTAGCACCAAGACAGTTCCTTACCCTCCATAAAGTCCAGAACTTGCTCCCTGTGACTTTTGGTTATTCCCTAAGCTCAGAGGCTGTCGTTATGAGGCAACTGAGTCGATGAAAGAGGCTGTGACGAAGGTCATTGACACGCTCACACAAGAAGATTTCCATGGGGCCTTCCAGAAGTTGTTGAAACGGTGCAACAAGTGTATTGCAGCCGGAGGAGACTAGAGTTTGATGTGTGTACTAATAATAAAAGTGCCTATACGAAAAAAGTCGGGAAACTTATTTAATGATCCCCGTATTTTATGTCTTGTGGTGAGGGATTCACGTTCATTTTATGCCCATATTTATATTTTTTGAAAAGTTCTTTCTTCAGGGATGGCTGATTAAGTTGTTGATGATGCTTACTTACGAAAATATTCTTAAGGTTTTGAAGATAATGAAACAAAACTTGACTACGCAGTTTTGCCACGTATGAATTGCCACGAAATAATTTTTTTCTATCTTATTATGTCACTTTTGAATGTTGGTGGTATGAAAGTAGCTTTTTAAACTTTCAGCTAATTATATATGTCAATCTTGATGATAGTGGAGCGGCATTCATGTAAAATGACATCTGATGCAGTGGTAGGTCACTGGATTCCTTCAAGCAGAAAAAAATTGTATGTATTAATATTCCCTGGAACTTGCTTAATGTTTACGGAGACCAAATAGGGGTCCACGTTGTCAGAAAAGTCTTGAATACCCTGACCGAATCCGCTATGTAGAGTTAAGACTACCACGCATTATATCTGTTATCTCCTGGCATTATTCAGAAATGGACATATTATCTTGCCTGCACTTGGTAAATAGTTCTCTTCTTTTGTTTAGTTGATGATGTGACTCTTGTAAATTTATGAAAAGTTACTCCTCTTTGAAGCATATTCATCAAATTCTTTAAAAAGTTCTTCATGCATACGCCTTGGGGATCAAATTCCACTCAAGTATATATATATATATATATTGATTTCCCCTTATAGTTAAAAAAATATTTGGCTGAACAGTTTTCGCCTCTTTTGTGTGAGAGAGTTTGGGGAGCAGATAAACAATTATATATGAATACATTTTCAGTCTCTCCACGATTCCACTTCAGTTTTTTTTTCTATATGAGATGTATTCAGTATTTATATCCTTTTCGCTGATTCAATCATACAATTGTAGTGTTCATTGCTCTATGAATCCTATAATAATGTGGTAGACAAGAAAGGGGTCGATCATATTCAATTTTCATCCCGCATTGCCAGACGGCGTTCAGCACTTTTTTCTTAATTATTTGGAAATATTTCTTAGAAAAACACTTTCAATATATATACATATATATATTGTTGTAGGTCCAAATATACACACACACACACACACACACACACACATATATATATATATATATATATATATATATATATATATATATATATATCATTTACATCATTGAGCACTTAACATAAATATATATATGCATATATATATATGATAACAACAGCTATACGGCCACCTTCCTCCCATCATTAAAACCATCCAAATGAGATGGACAAGACATGCTGGACACTGCTGGAGAAGTAAGAAACTATAAGCCCTGTTCTCCCATTGACTCCTTCTCACGGATGTGCAAGTGTTGGAGGACTAACTAGAGCCTATCTACAACAGCTCTTCATGGACACAAGATGTAGTCT
Organism: Sepioteuthis lessoniana; assembly: GCA_963585895.1. NCBI lineage: Eukaryota > Metazoa > Mollusca > Cephalopoda > Myopsida > Loliginidae > Sepioteuthis > Sepioteuthis lessoniana. The sequence goes on along the minus strand of OY757923.1, from coordinate 68,578,320 downwards.
AGAGGACCAGCCGGAAGCAATTGGTGATTGAGACAAATGGCGTGAGAGAGTTAAGGAAATCCGTGCTAGCAGCACAACATAGTGATAATTATACGTGTGAATGCTGTCACAAATTATTATATATATATATATGCATCACTGAGCACTTCATATATATATATATATATATATATATATATACATATCATCAAGTCGTGCTGTTTGCACTTTTTCTCTGACTCTCTCTCCCCATGCGTCCCTATCATCCATTGCTCATGGCAGGTTTTCCAGACCACATCTTGTATCTGCATAAAGCTGTTGTACGTAAGTTCTTGTTGGTCCTCGAACGTCCATGTGAAGGGCTCCGTTGGAGAAAGTAAATATATGAGTTTGACTTGGCCTCTCCAGCAGTGTCACGCCTATTTCGTTCGTCTTACTTAATCGTTTTAGAGATGGGAGGTAATTGGCCGAACAGCTGTTTTTTCGTGGGGTGTTGCTCCTAAGATTTCTTCCATATAGCTCTTTGCATTTTTGTGCAGATCCCATCTTGGTTTTTCTCTATATATTTTTCACTGTTTATGTAGTGCATCCATAGAGCAGTATAGATACAAAGTTTGCTTGGATGAAATCTCGTTTTAATTAATCGAATAGATGAGACCTGTATATAATCCTATTTACCAATCCCTCCGATCGGGCAGGATATGACACAAGATCAATTTTTAAGCGGAGTTTAACATGTTTGAATTCAGTTTTCCTTCTCCTAGACTAGTTGCCTTACCAAGGCTGAAGAACCCAGTCAGTCCTACTATTTATCCATAGCTGGAGGGAGAATAATTGGATTCATACCTTTCCCAAAGGTATTAGTGCTATGTGAAATGCAATAGGTCTCGCCCAGGTGTCACTGTGTCCATTTCCAACGACGGTAACCATTACACCACGGGTACCTCTATATAATTGATAGTCTATCAATAGCAATCCATGCCTTGGCTTGGCGCATATTGACATAATTTTCAGTAGATGGGATACTGCCGCTAAAACCTTTCTACTAATTTCAATGGACCACCACTTAGTGTGGAAGAGGCTTCTCCTCAATTAAAAGACATTTACTCCGTTTTGTTTGTGTTCATATGGAAGCTAATGCCCCCGGCTGCAGTCTTTAGGGATTAGGCTTGGGTTGGTGAATTTGCAAGATGGGTTGTCATCAGCATAGTCTGTGTCCATTTTAGTTACAGCGGGATATCGTCTTGTTTTTATGTTATTTCGTTTAAAATCATTTTAATTAAATCTATCGGCGTTCAAAGTACGTGGTCTAGTTAGATTATAAACAGATATGGTGCTCATGTATCTCAGGAACAATAGTTTCTTTGGGGAGACCATAAAGTACTTGCTCTATCTTTCCTCAGTTTTTTTAAATCAAATGACTTGGAAATATCTTCAAACAAGGGTGTTGCCTCTAGAAGTCTTGCGCATACTCCTTCTGATTGTAAGAATTTGTGTTGCTGGGTGTATATTTCTCCAAGAACCGTTCTGATTTTTTCTAAGAATTTTCTCTCCTCCAGGTTTGATGCGATTGAGGAGAAGAACATTTTAAATCTTAGCTGTTTAGAAGTAAGAATTATGCCTCAGTAGTTCTTTGTGATTCTGAGTTCACCTTTCTAAAGAAAGAAGAGGATATTTTTAGTCTCAGTTGAGTTCTGATTATATACGGCGTTGCTAAATCGAAGTAGTAAGTCATCTCATTTCCTTGTCTTCCCTAACTCTGGGGGTATTTCCTCGTAGCCTGCAGCTTTGTTAGAAAACTAACTCATAACAAAAAGAACAAACAGAATAAAATGAAAGCTAACTCAATAAAATAAGAAAGTTGGTAAAAGATAGACAGTCACGAATAGTATGGCAGATAGTAAATGAAGTGAGGAAAAAGAAGAGGGCCTCATGAGCAAAACTATTAGCTTCCAGCCAAGAAGAACGAATTCATCTGTGAAAAAACATTTGAAGGATTTTCTTGTAAACTTCCTTTTATATATATATATATATATATATATATATATATATATATATATATATTAAGAAAAAACAAATATTCGGTCACATTAGGATTATAAATTTATTTCCATCCTGTTAGGAGCATTGATATGAATCAAAAACTCCCCAAAAAAATTTTGACGGGAAACTAGGATTTTTTCTCATGTTGGATCTGAAGAAATCCTTTTTGAAGTTTTTGATAGTAGGGAAATAAATTTATAATCCTAATGTGACGAAATATTGTTTTTTTCTTGAAATGATATTTGCTTTGTAAAATTATTTACATTGAGCTTTTTACCAGGAATATTTAGATATTCGAATTTTGCATAATATAATTTTCCCGGCGGAATTGTTCACTACTCCAGATTTACTGGATTGAAGAATACCTTTTATATATATATATATATATTTATATAAATATATATTAGTCCTCTGAACGAATAAAACTTTAAGATAATGTTTTGGGGTCCGTTCCCCCCGCGGGCATGTGGCTTTTTTCTGGAATAATGTAGGCTTAGTATGTTTTTGTAAATAAAATTAAGAATATTAATCAAGTTCTACTTTTTTCTCTATCGAATCAGGCGTTTATTTCAGACACAACTTTCACTTCTTTATCTAAAGCTTAAGTTAATACGTAAGTGTTTGTACTGAGAATTCTCATGCTACATCAAATGATTCAATGGTTTTAGCCCATAAGGTGGCATTTAGGGGCATTAAACACAATGGGTAGGCTAGTTGCACACGTTTCCAACACAGTCCTTTTTCTGCATCCTTTAACATGTATACCCTAAAACGAATGCCCTTTACCAAGATAATATCACAACCATTTAAGTCAAAACCTCTTCAATGTTTTCTTTTTCTTCGGTGCCTCCCCTTTTATCGCTTATATTATCTGAAGTACCTTACAGTTTGACCTTTCATCAACGAGTTTGTAGGATACATTCCACTCAACGCGTGTAGCTATACGATGCATTTATTTTTTCAGCCTTTTCCAACCATCGAGATTCTTGCAATGCGAAAATTGTATTATGATGGACCAAGTTAAATAATGCGTCTACATGAGACGCAAATTACAATGTCACTTCTAATTGTAATTATTACAACTGAATCATCCTGTCTTTGGCAACAGAAAAATATCAAATATCTTCAATCCCACCACTAGTGCAAGTTCACTGGCTGCTGGCACAGTGTCCTTCTGCTTTCTTGACCGTGTTTCTTATGCGCTCCTTGCTTGTGCCAGAGATCTGAGTTCGAGTACAGATAAACGATCTTTGATATTCATTTTCTTGCTTTCTAAGTCTCATTCAGTGGAGCTTATTAAATTTGTAGATTTTGCCTACATGTATGATACATTTTCCTGATCGAAAACGTTACTAGACCAAAAGAACAGAAATAAGTACGAAGTGTAGGCATGAAAATGAGTTCATTTTTAAAGAATATAAGAAGATAATATATAATGAGTTCAAAAAGGAAAATATTTTCATCACTTGATGATAATAAATATAAGTGACTGACAGTTGCGAGTAAGATTTTTTTCTCTAACTCTCCCTCTCTTTTTCTCTCTCTCTCTATATATATATATACACGAGGTGCATACAATACGTTTCCAGACTTTTTTCATATGAGCACTTTTATTGATAGTATACACATGAAACTCTAGTCTCCTTCGAAGTACTCTCCTCCCGCTGCAATACACTTGTTTTACCGTTCCAACAACTTCTGGAAGAACCCATAGAAGTCCTCTTCTGTGAGCGTGTCAATGACCTTGGTCACAGCCTCTTTCATCTCCTCATTTGTCTCATAACGACAGCTACTGAGCTTAGGGAATAACCTAAAGTCACAGGAAGCAATGTCTGGACTATAAGGAGGGTGAGGAATTTTCTTGAGGCCCATCTTGGTCAAATAGTCAGTGACAAGGATGGAGTTGTCGACTAGTGCATTGTCCTGGTGGAAATGCCACTGACCCAATTTGTAGAGTGCTGGCTTCTTCCGACGGAATCTCCTCCTGAACTCCCTTAAAACCTCAACATAGTAACCCGAACCCTAACCCTTTGGCCAATCAAGGGAGTTCAGGAAGAGATTCCGTCGGAAGAGGCCAACACTCTTCAAATCGCGTCAGTGGCATTTCCATAAGGACAATCCACCAGTCCACAATTCCATCCTTGTCACGGACTATTTAACTAATATTAGCATCAAGACTGTTCCTTACCCTCATTAAAGTTAAGAACTTGCTCCCTGTGACTTTTGGTTATTCCCTAAACTCACAGGCTGTCGTTATGAGACAATTGAGGAGATGAAAGAGGCTGTGACGAAGGTCATTGACACGCTCACAGAAGAGGACTTCTATGGGTTGGAACGGTACAACAAGTGTATTGCAGCCGAAGGAGATTACTTCGAAGGGGGCTAGAGTTTCATGTGTGTACTATCAACACGAAAAAAGTCTGGGAACTTATTTAATGATCTCCGTATATATATATTGTTAGCAAAGAGTTTGTCGGTAACGTTATCTAAAAAAGATTTGTTAAAGCTCATTTCTTTTCACACAAATGATTTTTAAGATTCCTATTTAACGCTGATAATTCTATTTGAGATTAATCATTGGTTTGCACCGTTAAGTGTTTTCAAATATTGCTATCTAACACTTATAATTCTTTTTAATATTAATCTATCGCTTGCCCTTAGTTAAATACATCAACCATAGTTAAATACTTTCGAACAGGCCATAGACTTCGTTGGTCGAGTGTTCGCCAATAGCCCGTGACGCCGGGGTTCAATCCCTCGAAGAGTCATACCAAAAACTCAAAAAATGGTACTTGATACTTTCTGGCTTAATACTCAGCATTATAAGGTACAGATCAAGGGTAAAGTGGAGCAATCCAGGACAAGTAGAAGTACCCTTCTCTACACCTTGGAGTAGTAGCTAATAAAAAGGGATCCTATGATCGCTAACTTTACTTTTTAATCCTTTCAAGTATCGCTATCTAACATGAGTAATTATATCTATAAAATATTTCTGATATGAATAATTTGCACTGCTGTGTTTTTCTAATTTTTATAATTATTATACAGTATTATTTGACCATTAGATGTGAATCTAACTAGTACGACCAATCTGGACTGCTCAGTCAGCTGTGGCTGTAGAATTCACCGACTGCATCGCTGCAGAAGGGTAAAACTCCCCAAGGAGTGTCCGGTTTATGGCACTAAACTGGGGCTCCGTTTATGCTCGAGCTTTAGGGAATGTAGAGGACCCCTTCATTGCAATCGGCCCCAGGCCCACTCTGGCCCGGAGTGGTAGTGCCTGACTGGGTCCTATCTATGGGCCAAGTAGAAGTAAATTATGTACTTATGCTAAACTGAATAGTTGAAATAGAACTGTTTTTGTGTGTTACACTGAAATGTTGAAATAGAACTGCTTTTGACATAGAAACTGTATTTATGCTAAACTGAATTGTTTGAATAATAACATTTTGACTAAACTGAATATCTTGAAATAGAAATGTTTTTTGACAATTGAACTGTGTATTTATGTTATTGTATAAAAAGAGATTTGGTATTAAATAACCTACAAAGGTTGATATGCCATAAACCCAAGCAAACAAACAATACCAATCCGGGTTCAGTATGGACGTGAGAACAATGTCAATGAAGAGGTACTCTATATTACCAATTGCTCCAGGTCTGCAGCCCCTCTCATCAAATGCAGTTAGATGTCACGCCATGGACACTCGTCATGAGGGTCTTGCATCTCTGCATCAGTGTATTCTATAGCCTAGCTCTCTGGGGTTTAAAAACTTGAAACCATATAACTATGTCCATATCATTTGCCTAAATAGTTGTTAACCAGAGCTATAATTGTTTAAAAATAATTATTACCTGCGTCGTCTGGCGCTAAAGAATACGCTGACTGCTTCTCTGCAGACGGGTAAAACGAGTGTTCTGATATGACATAAAACAATCTGATAGTGAGATTCTGATCTTGGAGCTTTGGGGAATGTGGAGTAATCCTTCATTGCCATTACTCCCAAGTCCATTCTGACACCAGTTATGGTTTAAGCCATGGGTCAAATAGAATTAGTGTCCTGAGTATGACAGTATGACAATAAACTGTATCTGATGATGAGGTTTCAGTTGTGGAATGTTAATTAACATTTCATTGCTACTGAATCCAATTTCACTCTGACCCAGAGTGGTAGTATCTGATATGTTTCCATGAATGGGTCAAATAAAACTATTTGACAATTTAAATTGGGCTCAAATAAATGACGCACAAATTCTTGGATTCATTTAACTGCGAGTGAAGGAATCGAATTATAAGTGTTGAATAGCAATACTTGAAACCATTCAACTAAACAAAGATCGTATCATTGCTATTACAAAACAACATTTGGAACCATTTGACTGTATGCAAATCAAATAGTAATGTTAGATAGGAATAACTGAAACCCTTTAACTGTGTTCAGAAATTGAATATTTCGTATTAAATAGAAATACTTGACTATTATATTATAACTGTGTGCAAGTGAATGAATAGTATTGAATAAAATCATTAGAGTCATATAGAAATACATTAAACCACTTCATTGAATATAGACAAATGATTATTGTCAAACAAAATCATTAGAAATAAATATCAATACTTGAAAATATCATCAACAAATTAGGCGTTAACAAATGATATGTGTGTGCATGTGTGTGTGTGTGTGTGTGTGTGTGTGTGTGTGTGTGTGTGTGTGTGTGTGTGTGTGTAAGTTTATTAACAGGATTGGGAATTAAATAACCATATTTTGACATACCATAAAACCAACAAGCATACAATAGTCTATTCCTCTCTCTCTCTCTCTCTCTCTGTATATATATTTTTCCATAAGTGAATTTTCAATTTGGGGTATATATGCTAGATTTATCCAAGCTTAGTGAATAACAAAAAATATTTCAAACATAGCCTTTCAGTGACCCAATATAAGTCGTTTCTTCATTGCTATCCATCTTTATCTAATTCTTAGTTGTGTTCATGCATTGTAAGCAAACGAATTCATAATAACTTTTAGCTTATGACAGAAATCTAACAAGACAATATAACAATACAATAATATGATAAGATAATGTTTCTCCAAGTGATTTTCCCTCCAAAAAAAGTTGATAGTCTAAGTAACTGTAAGCCTCCACAATTCTCCTAGACTCTCCCCAGTATTACAGTGATGTTGATTAGACAGTCTCGATTCTTAATTAGATCTATAGTTTCCCTAGTTTCTTTTTCATCTACGTTGAGATTGTTTCGAGAACTCTGACTTTACACACTTCATTGTGAGTTTTTTGCACCAGCATTAGTTGGTGGTTTTTTACTTGAGTTTGTGTAACCACAAGTCTCCTAAGGTCTCCAGCTTTATTCTCACTATTCCAGCCGATCTTAACAATACTATGGCTTGAATGTTTCGATTCTTCCTTCGATTTTCAATTCTTCCCGTCTGTTTTTCAAAACTTTTGAGCACCGTTCTAAACGCACTAACTACACTTAGTATAACCGTTACCCCTTTTCAGATTTCTGGCAAGATACAAATACTTGTCGGTCTTGTTCTCTGTGATTTGGGGCAACGGCAAAATCCGTTGGAAGGCGAGTTCTTTGTTTCTTGTTACTTAACACGAGGTCTGCAGTTCAGGTCGGAATTAACTAATCCTAGTGTAAATCAAATAATAATAAAAAAAAAATCAAGCTATGGTACATAAAGGTGATGGTTATAATAATTGTAAATGGTGCGCTAAAAACGATCCCAAAGACTTAGTAAGGAGTTTGTTAGAGTTGGAAAATCGGAGGACGAACGGATACCATACAAAATAAAGTACTGTTAAGGTTGACCTGAATACCAAGAAGTGTCCTAGAGACTTGCAGGGACTTGCTGTCACATAGACTCCAGTGAATAACAATTAGTTAATGCTGGAGGGAAAACTCATAAAGAACATCATCATTCTCCTTATTTACTCATTAGAATTTTTCACATCAGTTTTAGCTGATAGTCTTTCACTGGAGTGACAGCAAGTCTCCTCAAATCTCCAGGATTCTTCTCAGTATTCTGGCTGTTCTCAATAATGCAGTAGTTTTGATGGTCTCCACTCGTCATCCAACTTCCAATTCTTCCTGTCCCTTTAATAATCTTTTAGTTACTGTACCGAAAGCACTTATCACAATTGGTATAACTGTCACCTTCATATACCATAGTTTTTTCAATTCCCTTGCAAGGTTGAGACACGTATCCTTCTTTTCACAATCTTTCACTTTTATTCTGTAGTCAGCCGGAACAGCAAAGTCGATAATTTTGCAAGTTATTTTTTTTTTTTTTTGTTGATTATTATAACGTCCTGTCTTCTAGCCGAGATTATGTGATCAATCTGTCTGTCAAAGTCCTAAAGGAGCTTATGTGTGTCATTTTCTTAGACAGTTGCAAGGTTGTGCGTATACCATTTGTTCGTACGGTCAAATTTAATTTTCTTGCACATCTCCCAGCGGATCATTTTCCCCACGCAGTCGTGTCTAGTCTTATTCTCCCATAATTGTGTCGTTAATCTTTTCCACATCATCGGTAGTCAAGTTATGTGTCTGTAATTGTTCGGAGCAGTTCCTTTGCTTGGATACTTTTGGATCTTCGATCTTTCTAGTTCTCTTGTCATATTGTTTATCCATTCAGCATTTTCGTTATGTTTTTGGTTGCTATATTCTACTATAAAATCGTTCAGTTTCTAATGCATCCGGTTGTTGGTATGTTTTCATATCATCTCTTCCAAAATGTCGATAGAATTTTCTTTTGTTGTTTTGGAATGTCCTGTTTCGTCTGTATTGTTTTACTTTTTGTCGATATCTGTCTCATCTTCCTTCTCTCGCCAGTACTTTCTGGTTTATTTCCTCAAGTTGTATTGTTATTTTTTCTTGTGTTGCCTTTTCCTTTTTGTTCCTCCATATTCCAGCGTCTTTCCTTTGTTTTATTATTTTTGACTGGTTTTGTAGATTTTTTATCTGTTTCCAGTCAAATTTCCTGTCCTGGTTTTGATTATTCTTTCGTGCTTTTTTCAGGGGATCCCAATTTTCTCACAAACTAATTTCGCTCCTGCATAGATTAGTTCATTAAATTCAGTTATATTATTCGTTGATAAGTTAGTACTTGAATTATTTTATTCGTTTCCGTCTTAACTGTTCTCCATTCAATATTTCTTACTGATGGCAAGGTAGTCTTTCCAATATTCATAATTCACTTTAAATTTTCTAGATTTAACTTTTGTTCTTGTGATAGTGTTTATTCTAGGTTGTTTGGTTGTGCGTTACTTGGTTGTGTAGTGTTTGTATTTTCCGAAGTTGGCGGCTCATTTCGGTTGGGCTGTTTTTGTTTGTTAATATTTGATGCGTCAGGTACTGTATTATTACCTTGTTGTTTGTTAAGATTTTAGTGTATTTCTGTTATTTCAAGGTAAGGAAACCAACGTTTCTTTATTGTTGTTCTGACTTGATCAGCAAGTCTTTGACTTGTTGTCTGAAAATTAAAACATTCTTGCCAGAATTCTATCATTCTTTTCCTATATCCTCTTCATGTAGGGTTGCTCCTAAAATAGCACTGTAATGCCAGTTGATTGTCTTCCTTTGTCCATTTTTGCGTTTACGTCTCTGGTTGGGGTGTTTCCTTAAATCGTTATCCGTGTACCTGAAAAACGAACAGTCAACATTCGCAGGATGGCGATCGGTCTTCCATGTAGGTCATTAGGACAGCACCGGCCGATCATGACGCCCGAACCTGTTGAATGGGTCGCATGATGTGTCATATTTTGTTTCAATATTTTATCATGGGTGGTATACTGTGGCTATACTAAACCCTGGGGTTGTTTATTATGTTTTATTTATGGTTTCTATTTACCACCCAATTTTGAAACTTTATATCCGTTAAAGTTGGTCATATTTTCATAGATACTAAGCTCCGGATGTTTTCCCTCGTATATGGAGGACGTTAACAGTTCTTAATGCTTTCAGGCGACATCAGGTACGTATTTCCTTAGGTTAAGAGTTGTCATGGATGAGCTATATAAAAATTAATGCGGTGAATTTAAACAAATCTTTTCGTGATTTCGAAATAGTTAAGCTAAAAATATTTTTGGGAATTAACAAGTCTTCATTTAAATACAACTGTTAAACGAAAGATTTTACGAGTTACGAAAAATCAATGTCTCGAAATAAAGTCGAATTCTACTAACCCAAATTCCTTCGAAGATCACGCAGTAAAGAATCGTTTGGTTATTCTGTTTCAAGCCTTGCTATAGTTTTGAAGTTTGGTGGGTTATATATATATATATATATATATATGGTATTTAGGAGCAAATTTTAAATGTTAATTTTTCTTCGTGCTTTTGATTTACATCAGAAACACATAACAGGATGGAAATAAATTTATAATCCTAAAGTAACCGGTCATTGGTTTTCTTAAATATAAATGTATATATTCAAAAATATGGACATCACCTGGCATTCTAGAATGTCCGCTTCTAAAGTAATTTCCAAATATTTTTGGGGGAGGTAAGTTAATTATGTAAAATTATCAATATTAGATAGGATATTTTAAGATATGCAAATTATTTTTATTTAATGGGAATACTTGATATCATGTAATTTTATAGAACCAAATACAGTGAATATTAAGAATATAATTATGAACATGATCCAACATTTATAAATGAATCGAATTTCGGTATTAAAAAAATCAATAATTGATACGCCGTTAAAATACACAAACAAATACACACCCACAACCAGGGACTCAAATATTTGGTGACGTCATCAAAACCCGACACATAAAAATGTACTTAAATATGACAATTTGACAAAAAGGAATAAATAAAGTCTTAGCGTCCATTTTAAGAGATTTATATCGAAAACAAACCGAAATAAGAACCTTTGTTCGCAGTAGCCCGTTGCCATTGAAAGACTTTTCCAGCATTTTCATCGAAAAAGAAAAAAATGTGTTCAAATCTACAATTACTGGCGTTTTTGACGACGTGTTAGTGAAAAACCGAACAAATTGGCTAATGAACCAAATAAATATCACAGCTCAAGTTGCACCGAAATTCCTTTTGATTTTTGAAAGGAAATTTTAACTTATCAACTTACAGCTGAGCCAAAGAAAAAGGAGTCCCCGTGGCGTAGTAACTAACTAAGTGGACTGCAACATTGTAGTATACGAGTTTAAACACTCGTGATATATTCATCTGAAAAAAGAATGAACTCGCTTAGCCCTTTAGCTATACGTTAGATAGTGTTACTACTTCTAAAAGAGTGGCTTTGGCATTAAATAACCCACAGGTGGAAGTGCCCGTGGTGTAATGGTTATCGTCGTAGGAAATGGGCACGGCGCCACGAGTTCAAATCCTGGACCAGGCTAATTGTATTTCACATAGCCCTAATCCCCTTGGGAAAGGTATAAATCCAATTATTCTCCCTCCAGCCATGGGTAAATAGTCGGACTGACTAGGTTCTTCAGCCTTGGTGAGGCAACTAGTCTAGGAGAAGGAAAACTCTGAACTCAAAACTGTTAAACTCCATTTAAGAATTGACCTTGTGTCATATCCTGTCCGAGCGGAGGGGTTGGTAAATATGAATATCCCACAGATTTTGATATGTCATAAATCTGAGCCTAGAAGAAAGGCTTTGATTCATTTCTCAAGGATGTACAGATTTTGTAAGGGACGGTTCAAAATTTGTGGATATGCTATGAATTGCTTCGATAAGAAAAATAAATTTCCAGAGATATAGATGACAAAGAAAAATCCTTTTGTATGATATTTCTTTCGTTTTCTTTTCCTTTTTTCTTTTACTGATATAGTTTTCAGGCAACTGATACTGTAACATGCTATAAAAATGATAAAACCTTTTAATAGCTGATCATTGAAAGAGAAACCGAATCTTTCTTGCCCTTCTTCGGTTTACTCGAATGTTCTGAAAGGAAATCAGTCGACCGATGCTCCTACGTTCTCTATCCACCAAATGTCACTGCCAAAGCTCTAAAACAAGCCCGACCTGTTGACAGAACTGAGAATACACTGATTTAAAGATACACTTAGTCATAGACCGGCATATGTCACCAAAACGCTTGCTACTCTGGTAAGGAAAAGCCGAAAGATAAACCACTCTTTAAGTGGGGTTATAATGTGCCAAATGGGTGTCTTGCAGAGGGTAAACAATTGGTAGAAAGGGATATTAATATAAGGGCGGTGTGTCAGATTAAGCAAGACTTAATGAATAGTGAGAAAAATTAATGAAAGTAAGTAACAATTATCCTGGTCTGTACTGAAGTAAGTAATCACTTAATTACTGATGGTACTGTAAGGAACACGAATCTTGAGTGCCAGAAGAAGCAAAATATGATAAATAACAGGGAATCTACCTGTGATATCACAAGTGAGAAGTGAATGTGATCCTGACAAAGCCCTCAATACTTGTGACCTTGTGGCAAATCTAAGCTACGCTTAATTTAAAAAGATATTTCACTGTAAAAAATTTTAGTGAGCTACACTAGCAAATTATCTTTACTGAGATCAACTCTCACTGGGTGTTGTACACTTCTAATGTTGTACCAAACTAAGTTAAGCTTGGTAAAGGATCACTGGGTACCCCATAATTTTGTCCTTGAACCAAACTAAATTAAGCTAAGTAAGTGATCCCTGGGTGCCTAAAACTTCAGGAGCTTGTGCCAAACTATGCTGAGTAATTAATCACCCGGTTCCCCATACTTCTGGTCTTATGCTAAACGAACCAAGACTTTATAAACTACAACCCTATTAGAGTTTTTTTAAAGTGTTTAAATAAAAGAAAGCCGACGACAATGTAACGATATATTTACTTAACCTCTTCGCCAAGAGAATGATATGACCCGAGGTCAATTTCTTAGTGTTGTTGAACAACTTTAAATTCAGAGGTTTTCTTTTCCTAGAACCCTTGCCATACGAAGGTTCAAGAATCCTAGTTTTCCATATTATAGCCGTGAGAGAGAGAATATTCTTAACTTTCCTTTACACATTATCACAAAGCGAAAGGCAAACTATATCAACAAGAATTTGAACTCGGGTAGCAGGGTCCATTTAAATAAAGGTGACGCCTTCAGCTATGTTTGCAATAGAACATGTGACGCACTCGAACGATAGATTTCTCGTCATTAGTATACTGATTATTAAACGGATATTCGGCTCCACTAACTCAGCAACATCATGTAAATTCCTCTTTCCGGGAAAGCTTCACGTGAAGGGATTTGATTTAAAGGTTTTGGCAAAGCTGTTCTTGTTTCCCGCCAAGGAGAGAGCAAGATAAATGAAATATTTGGAATTCTAGGAATGGTACGTAAGAAGTGAGTTGTTGTGTAACCCCTTCCTTCACTTCCAAATCGCAGTTGGATAGTGAGAGAACCAAGAAAATAATGGGCCGTCGACTGCATCGCGTGCTCTGAGCCGATCAACACGTGTCCTGCCAAGTTTTCATCGGACAAAATAAATATTCTGTATTCAAGCATGTAGTCTTTTAGTGCACAACAAGAAACAAAACAAATTTTGATATGAGTAAATACTAACAGAGTCACTTGGTTATGCCCGGGAAAAACAATCTGAGACAAAATATTTTAAAGGAATAATTCTGTTATATATTTTAGTAAGTTTTATTTACTAAAGTAAATTAGTGTTTCATTCGTTCTTTATTTTTGTTCTGGTTGTTGGTTTATGTTTTTTAGTATATCAACTATTGGGAATAATTTAATGCCAAATTCAGCTTGTACATTTGATTTGTTTGAGAATAATTTTTGGTAGTATTTGTAAACGAACCAGAGATAATTTGTTTGCATACTGTTAAATAGTTTCAATTATTGCTATAAATTGCAAATGAAAAGTTTCAAGTTTAGTAAATGATTAAATAGTCCTAATTTATACATATATTGGACCCAAACAGGTACTAAACATTAGGGTCAGAGTGAACCTGAGGGTAATGGCAATGAAGAACTACTTCACATTCCCCAAAGCTCCACGACTGAAGCCTCATCATCGGTTAGTTTAGTGTCATATACAGGACACTCGTCAGGTAGGTCTTTCACCTCTTTAGAGATGCTATCTGGTATTCAAAATTCCCTGCCCCTAAGCTATTACTGCCCCAGCCAACAGAGTGGTTGGTTGGTTGGTTGGTTGGTTGGTTGGTTTACGGCGTATTATCCATTTCGGACCATTTAACGCCAAATTTAATCATTTTGATAAAAGTATTAAACACTTCAGTTATAGTATAGATTTTCTTTTTATTCACACACGGTGTCATGCCAAAATAGTTCTACTTCAAACAATTCAGTTTACATAAATATACAAGTTCAATGTCAAAAACAGTTCTATTTCAAATTGTTCAGTTTATCATAAATACGCCGTTTCGTTTGATTTGAGCTATAGATATGATTCTATCAGGTGCTACAAGTCCAGGCTCGTATTGGCCTGGGAGCGATGGCATTGAAGGTGTATTCCGCCTTTCCCAAAGCTCCAGCATTGCGGGAGCCTCGTCATCAGATTTTTTAGAGTCATATCCAGAGAAGCAGTTGGTGTATTCTACAGCTCCACCCGACTAGTCCACTGGACACTCGTTGGAACAGTCTTACCCCACTGCAGAGAAGCGGGTGATGTATTCTGCTGCCCCAGCCGACTTGGCCCCCAAGTGAGTGAATTTAAATTTGATCCATTGATGAGATCCTAACAGGCCCTCCAGCAACTGGTCTGAGTGGGCCTGGGAGTATTGGCAATGAATGTGTACTCCTCATCATGCATAGCTCCAGGAGTGGAGCCTCTCCAGCAAACACAGTTTAGTGTCATTGTCAGGACTCTTTTGGGATAGAGTCTTACCCTTATGCAGAGATGCAGTCTGCATATTCAAAATTTTCAGCATGCCAACTGCGCTATGTCTTCGTAGATACAGCTTCAGTCTCAACCTGCATGTAAACAGATTTGAGAGGATTAGAAATACAATATTGAATCTCATCGGGGATAAGCCTTTTTTCTTCATTCGACGCTATTTTTTAAACATTGTAAAAAACAGAAAATTAAACAAATGTTTTATATTTAATGAAGAATACAATATACTAACCCACCAATTAAGAGGGTGTCCCGGTTGTGTAATGGTGAAAGTGCTAGACTATGGTCTTGAAGTAAGCGAGTTCGAACTCCCGTCAAGCTATTACGTTCACTTTCAGACGAACACCCTTAAACAAGTGTAAACTACTTTTCAGCAGTTGGTTTAATGTTATTATAGCAGTTTTCTTAAAAGGATGATTTTTTGCTTTAAATAACCCACGAAGGTTGATTAGCCATTAATAAAAGAAACTAAAACATTTCATAAGTGATGATTTTCTTAAACAGCCATCTTCTTGTTCTCGTTATGCAGGGGTCCAGTTCTTATCGAAGCTCCATTTTCTTTTTGCTTGCTCCGCCTTTTCATTTGGGAATAATAATTGTAAAGTCATATTTTTGGATGCACATATTCTTTATTTATTTTCAGACTCCTCTTTTACATAACCGGCAGGTACGAACCTGGGAGCGCCCTCGACACATTGATGAATGTTAGGGCCGCAGCAACTAATGATCTGTGAACTTCTGCAGCCTCGAGCTAACTAAGTAAAAGTTAAAATCTAATTTCTGAACTTCAAGAAATCTGTAGCCATATGATTGGTTTGGTTTGGTTTGGTTTCTTTGTTTAATGGCATATCAACCTTCATGGGTTATTTAATGACAACGCCATCTTTATATAAGACCAACACTGGAGGCTATTTAATGCCAAAGTTATTGTTCCAGAAGAACAGTAGTGATGCTATTTCACCCATAGCTGGGAGGATGAGGGGGTTCATACATTTCCCAAGGGTATTTGTCCAAAAGTGAACATAATAGTGCGACTGGAGTTCGAGCTCGCGTACCGCGATCGCGCAGTCCATCTCTTTAATCATTACACCACGAGGTCACCCCCGTAGCCATATAAGATTAAATCGAACTGTCGGAGGGCCTGTAGAATATGTCGAATGCATCTCTGCATAGGGGTAAGACCTCTTCCTCAAAACGAGCGTCCTCGCAAATGACACTAAAACATCAAATGTTTAGGTTCCAGTCCTGGAGCTTTTGGGGAATGTTGAGTACCCTTTCATTCATTACTCCCTGGTCCTCTCCGATCCTGAGTGGTTGTACCTGTCAGGGTCCAATCTGTAGATCAAATAGATATATGTCATCTTTTTCAAAACCTGAAACCATTTAACGGTTTACGAAGTACTGAAGTTTAATCGAACTGTCATAATTACATTGCAATATTTGGAACCGTTTCCCTGTGTGAAAACAAATGAGCTCGGGTGTATTTAAGAAATAATGCCTCCAAGCCATTCACATGCAAATCATATACCTATATTAAAGTTATTTTTAAAAAATGAACAAAATATTGGGTGAGTATGAGAAAATATCCTATCAGCAATTCGTTCTTTATTTAATGGCATATCAACCTTCATGGATTATTTAATGCCAAAGCCATCTTTATATAAGACCAACACTCGGGGCTATTTAACCCATATTTAGGGAAATTAGGGGGTTCATACTTTTCCCACGGGTAGTTGTGAACAAGTGAACGTAATAGCGCGATTGTAGTTTGAAATTACTACGATGTCACAGCCTTGCTGGTTAACTCTCACACCACACGGACATTTTGTTCGAATATTCGGGAAAATAAGAATTTCGTTACCTGAGTTTCAAAGGTTTGAACGTCTTTTCCATTTAGTTTAGGTGTATGTAAAATGATTCATTTTACTGAGAGGTGATCCAGTTTGAACATCTGTCGCGTTATAACGTTTACTTTCGGACTAATAATCTTGGGAAATGTATGAACACCTTCTCCCATCCACCAACGGAACTGTGGATTGGATAAATTTACCTAATATCCTTCTACAAATATTTTGGCATTAAATAACCAATAAAGTTTGAAATGCCATAAGACAAAGACAAGATACAAATCATTTTACAGAAAATTCAAACTACAGAAAATTAAACAAAAATAATTTTATTATCAGAATGAGGTGTTTTATTCATAAATCTCTATGTCATTAACGAATACATTGACTACATCTCTGCAAAGGTGTAAGACACCCCTAACAAGTGTCCTGTATATGACACAAAACACACTGATGGTAAAGCTCCACGAATGCTGGAGCATTAGCGAATGAGGAGTATCCCTTCATTGCCATCGTTCCTTGATCTATTCTGGCCAAGATGTTTGCACCCGATAGGGTTCAATCTATGGGTCAAATTGAACTAAACTGTGTACTTATGCTAAACTGAATTACTTGAAATAGAACTGTTTTGATATTTAAACTGTGCACTTATGATAAACTGAATTTTTTGAAGTAGGGCAGTTTTTATGTTTAACTGTGCGTAAATAAAAAATGTACCAATGCCAACCTGACCTTTTTGAACAGAACTATTATTGACATTTGAATTCTACTTATGCTATAATGAATTTCTTTAAATAAAACTGGTTATAGGTATAAAATGGATTTTGTATCAACCTACAGAGGTTGATATGCCAGAAAACCAGACCAAACATTTAAAAAATGAATATAGAGTAAAATGCAGTATACAAAATTATCCGGTAGAAAAGTCGACCTCAAAAGTTTTGATTGAGTTTGGTTGGTTTTTATGGCATATCAACCATTGTTGGTTATTTAATTCCAAATCCTGTTTTTACATATATATTAAATATGTATGATTTGTAAAGACCATTTGTACTTATGTGGTACCTTCAATAATTTTCTAGACTTTTTTGTACAGGCAATAAAAATTGTCGAAGACTCTTGAAAATTCAGTATGTTATTGCTATGCATCTTATGAAATGACTGACTAATTTTTCATTTCAGGTTCATATGAACAGCTACTGCAGGAATTGAAATTCACCCTACTAAAGCCTGATTGTCACAGCTGGTGAATTTCAAAAATGCAATCTTGACGTGAGGACACCTTAGAAGAACGATATGCAATAGAATTATGTTTTAAACTTGGACAAAATGCCACAGAAACGTATGGAATGCTTCGGACTGCTTTTGGAGCATCTTGCTTGAATCAAGCATCAGTTTTTGAGTAGCATAAGAGATTCAAGGACGAGAGGTGAGGGAGGAGTAAGGAAGTCAATACACCAGTGTTGATAGGCCAAAGGGTTAGGGTTATTATGTTGAGGTTTTAATAGGAGTTCAGGAAGAGATTCCTAGGGAAGAGGCCAGCACTCTTCAAATCGGGTCAGTGGCATTTCCACCAGGACAATGCATCAGTCCACAACTCCATCCTTGTCACAGACTATTTGACCAAGATGGGCATCATAACAGTTCTTCACCCTCCCTATAGCTCAAACCTTACTCCTTGTGACTTTTGGTTATTCCCTAAGCTCAGACGCTGTCGTTATGAGGCAATTAAGGAGATGAAAGAGGCTGTGACAAAGGTGTTTGACAGGCTCAGACAAGAGGACTTCCATGATGCCTTCAAGAAGTTGTTGGAACGGTACAACAAGTGCATTGCAGCTGGAGGAGATTGCTTCGAAGGGGACTAGAGTTTCACATGAGTACTAATAAAAAAAAGTTCCCATACGAAAAAAGTCTGTAAACTTATTTAATGATCCTCGTATACACAGTTGATTGATCAAACAGTTCTTTTCTAAGAATTTAATTTATCATAAGACAACAAAGATAAATTATTCCAACTATTGCTATATATCACTAGCAATTCAATTAAACATCACAATTAAAAGCACAGATAATTTATCAAACCTTTCCTTTTCAAACAATTCAGTTTTAAATACGTCATTTGTTTACACTCAGATTAAATGTCAAACAGCTCTATTTGACCCATAGATAGGACCCTATTAGTTGCTACCACTCAGGGTCAGAGTGGACCCGGGAGTAATGGCTATGAATGGGTACTCCGTAGATGCGTTGATGGAGGCGTCTTACCTCTCTGCAGAAAAACAATCTACATCCCCAGCCGACTGGTCTATGAAGATTTTTAGTTCAAAACACTTTGCTGTACGGGTCGACCTATTGTGGAATATGTGTAAACAATATATTCTGGTTGTCTAGCAAGCCGCATAGGTGCTCTGACATGACTGTTAGTGTTTAAAATCAATGCATCAGCTGTTGAAAACGGTGTGTCATGTAAAGATAATATAATACTTAGTTTTTTTTTAACAGTTTGCCAATGATCAAGGAGACTGGTGTTCAATCCTAGGTCGAGTCATACCAAAGACTCAAAAAATGTTACTTGATGCCGCCTTGCTTAACACTCAGTATTATAAGGTAAGGGTCAAGGGCAAAGTGGAGCAATCCATGGAATGGAGTAGCACCCTCTCCTATACCTCGGTGTGGTAGCTATTGAGAAAGGAGCCTTCGCGTCACCCTCGAGAAAGGTCGCTAACTTTATTTATATTAATCCTTGTCTTAGTAAATATGTTCACCAAATCGAGTTTAAGTTTGGAAATGTCTGCGCCAGTCTACTGGAGTTATGGTACGTTATGTATATTAATTTTTATGAGTACTGTTCCACTGATTGACCTCTCTATGGTAAAGGTTTGGATTTTGACCCTGTCGTGTAAGACAGCCCCTAGTTTTATAAAAAAAAAAGGTTAATCGTAATATATCGACTTTTATGTCATAATCCATGATAGTATTTATTCATTTGAGTTAATTCAATCGATTCAAAATACTTTTACAATATATTTTTATAAATTCATCCCTGAACTCTTCATTTGGGTAAAAATGTTGTTTAATGTTTTGGCTTTATTCTATGATTATCTAATTATCAAAAATAGAAAAAATGACGAAAAACAGATACATACAAAATAAATAAAATATTTTAATTTGTTTTGATTAACGGACTGACTTAATCAAAAATTGGTGTGGTGATGATGAAATTTGTTTTCAAAACAATAATACATCTTGTCACCTGGCCAAAAGGAATAAAGTCTTTTTTTCAAGAAAGGCATATAAAATAAAAGACATGCCCGGTGAACAGTCCGGATCTAAATCCAATTGAAAAATTATTGAGGAAATTTTTAAAAAGTAGTCTGTGAGAAGTCTTCATCCACCAAAGAATATGTATAAACTGTTATATGGAAATCAATTAGCCCTAGAAAACTGTTATTTTTATCACAACTAGCAATGAAAATATTAAAAATGAAAATAGGAAAATGAATAGATAAAAAAATGAATAAATAAATAAATCGTTTTATGATTTGATCAAATTTTTTTTAGATATTTGATATATTTCGCGTTTATTTTTTGTTGGACAAATTCTTAAATGAGTACGTGTTTTGGTTTTGTTTTCATTTTTTTTTTTTTTAATTTCCTAGAATAAAACCAGAATAACATTTATTACACGATTGAAGATTTAAGTGATGAATTTATGGAAAAAAAATTTGTATAAAAATATTTTAGGACTGATTTAATTCTTTGAAGTGTCTTTTTATAATAACTTCGTTAGCGAAAAAATATTCATAAACTTCAATCAAAATGAGAGTTATAATTTTTAATGGTAGGAAACTTTTTAGAAAATCCTTCGGCTAATGAATTTATCTCCCTTTGATATTCTGTGTTTTGAATTTCCGGTGAATTGTAATATTCCAACAAGTATACATACGGTTTAACGGATTTCGGTGAAACAATTTTCGGACAAAGAATTTCATTATCTTGATCACTAACAGGAAACCCTGCTAGTCAAGCTGAATGAGTCTTTTGTACATATATATATATATATATATATATATATATATATATATATATATATATATAAGACTCATTGAGGTACTACAGTTTCTTCCTCTTTCTCTTTCTATCTTTCGCTCAGTAAAGAATTGAGCACTCTGGTAGCTGATAGGGTATAAAAAATGTAAACAAACGGCTGCTGCTGCTGTTGCTAAATAAATACCTTAAAATTCCCTTAACCGCTTGGTGGCCGAGAGGTCTGAGACTTAATCTAACGTAAAGTTTGACGGGTTTCGATCCCGGCTTCGAGCCTCCTCCTAGAACTGAAGTGTTCTGATTGAACGAAACAGTCTGTCTGTGGATGACATTATATACGCACCCCCATGCGAAGGAATTGTCGGCCGCCGCTAGCATAATGCAAAGCTCTTCGAAAGAATTGGGTCCTCTGGTAAAAAATGTTAACAAACGGCTGCCTCTGCTGTTGCTAAATAAATACCTTTAAAATTCCCTTAGCCAACGTGATTTAGTCTAACGTAAAGTTGGACAGGTTTCGATCCCGACTTCAAGCTTCCTGAAGAGTTCTGATAGAACGAAACAGTCTGTCTGTGGATGACAATATATATATATATATATATATAAAGGATTAACTAGCTTTCCTTAATCTTATTTTATACACAACTTTCTGGTTTCAAGTAAAAATTCTTATTCACGAATAAAAGTAATGATTCTTATGAAGTAATAATAATTCATTTGATCACAATTATATGGTTTCGTTGTAAGTAACTATTTTCAATACCAATAATTTGCATTCAACATTATGCTTTTAAGTATCACTATCTAATGCTATATTTTTCAAGCCGATGTATTTTCCCTAAAGATGGGTTGTTAAAACAGTGGACCTGGAAGTATTAGCCATCATTAGATAACGACATACTCCCCAGATCTCCAGTGTCAGTGGTTTGTAGTCAGTGGTTTGTAGTCTCATATCAACCATTGTGAGTTATTTAATTCCAAAGCCATTATTGTAGAAGAACAGTAGTGATATTATTTAACCCATAGCTAGGGAGATAAAGGAATTCATACCTTCCTTAAGGGTATTTTTCCAAAAATGAACGTTATAGCGTGATTGGAGTTCGAACTCGCGAACTACGATGTCGTAATCCAGCACATTAGCTTGCCCACACTCTTCACTCTGACTTACTCAGGTTTACACTATCTCTTTTATATTATTTTACACTTCTTTTATGATCAATGGTGGTCAGCGCCCATCTCTCCCCCACCCACTGCCATTTCGTTATCTCGTTTAATGTTCAGTTTGCTCCCATTTTTATTCTAATCTGGGTCGTCTGTTCTTATTTGTCCAGGCCAGTGATACTTAAAACAACGATATTAAATATTCGTGTGCATATCCTTATTCAATTTTTTTGACGATACACTTCACTCACGTGACTTTTACGGGGAGTTGTGAGTTCAGGTGAAACACATCTGTTCTGTTCGAACTTACTTTCACAATTGATTCACTGTTCAGATTATTTTCTAAACTTTTGGACTGTTTTGGTCATATGACTGAAACTATCCGATCAGATCCGTAGACTTAGACTGACTTCAGGCTCAATAACTCTCAGAAATACCAGATGACTCACGTAGTTTTTATTCCACACATTTGACGCTTTAGAACTGATCAAACTATCGGCACAACTTGCCAATATTAGATTTCACCGATGTATTTTGTAACACCAGCATTAGATCCTCACGGCTGGATTAGGGGAAACAGTCTTTTTTTGTGTTTTATTTAATATATACATATACCTAAAATACTTTAAAACAATTAGGTCCACAAGTGAATTTGTTTCTCAACACGTGTTTCTGACCTTTTAAATCATCTTCACAAAGTAAATGGTTAATTGAGTTTTACCTCAGGTTTTTATAGAGGCAACTATTTTGATAGGAATGTGGGTTTTTTTAATTCTTGTATTTGTGTCTGTGATTTTCCAGTTCGAGGTAATTCTCCCTGACATACTTCCGTTTTTGCATATGTTATTTATCTTTTCTTCTTTTTCTTTTATTTAGAAGAATGAGTTCTGTGTGTTTTTGTGTCAGTGTGGGTGTTCATGTTTAAAATAATGCCAATATACCAAACTGAGGAATACACATTTCTTCAAATAAAAGAAGAAAACTTCATAAACACACACATATAGACAGACAGAATCACTCATGGAGTATTTTTAGTAATCAGTTGAACTTTATGATATATCAACTATCAAGGATTTTTTAGAGGGAGAAAAGTAATTAAGGAGAAAAAATATAAGTATATATTCCCATACATGGACACAAACACACATATCGACACAAAACCCAACAGAATACACATTTGTAAAAAAGATGAGACAGACATAGATAGATAGGTAGATAGATAGATAGATAGATAGAGAGAGAGAGAGAGAGAGAGAGAGAGAAAGAATATCTGCAAAGACCAAAGTTAGATACGGAAAATTAACTCGAACTGGGCATTCACTGACACAAATCTTAAAATTGAAATGAACCACGACCCTATCAAAATAGACGCCACAATAAAAACTGAAAATCACATTCAAATCAATCATTTACTCCTGGAAGACGGTTTAAAATGCCATAAACACGCGTTGAAGGAAAATAAATTAACTAAGAGCAAATTCCCTTATGGACCTATTCATTAAAAATATTTTCTCTGGTCAAACAAACGACAACACGGAATTTGTATATAACAATATATATTTATTTTCTCGACGGACGCTTGTGTGAAGTAGGAGCAGTCAGGAGAGGAATTAGGATCGTTCGTCGATGAGGCTTGAACTTTTCGATGTCAGGAGACGATGGCCGAGACAACGCACACAGCGTGACGACGAGAGAGGTTTCGTGAACTGCGGGATGCTTTTTTCTCTATCTTCTTCTTATTTTTTTTTCTCTAATTGGATCAATGAAAAATATAGAGAGAGACATTGTTGATTTTGATGTGTATTTTTTATTCGTAAGTTTAGTAGGCCAGTAATCACAATATATTTTTCATAATGAAAAAAATATCTAATAATTGTGTAGAAGGATATTAGATTGATATGCGAGCATGCTTTCACACGTAGTACATCCTACATATTTCCACAACAGAGAGAGAGAGAGAGAGAAAGAGAGGGAGAGAGAGAGAGAGAGAGAGAGGGAGAGAGAGAAAGAGAGAGAGAGAAGGAGAGAGAGAGGGAGAGAGAGAGAAGGCGAGAGAGAGGGAGAGAGAGGGGGGAGAGAGAGAAGGAGAGAGAGGGAGAGAGAGAAAGAGAGAGAGAGAAGGAGAGAGAGAGGGAGAGAGAGAAGGAGAGAGAGAGGGAGAGAGAGAGAAGGAGAGAGAGAGAGAGGGAGAGAGAGAAAGAGAGAGAGAGAGAAGGAGAGAGAGAGAGAGAGAGGGAGAGAGAGAAAGAAAGAGAGAGAGAGAGAGAGGGGGAGAGATCTGTGTATATGTGTTAGTCGTCTGTGTAATTATGTATGTGTTTTGCTTTTTGTTATTTTGGGGGATGTTTTTTTATTTTTTGTATGTGTGTCTCTTGAGAATATTCTGATAAACCCGTTCATTGGCGTTAAAACTGCAAACCGTATGAAAAAGTAATTGAACAAGAATCACTTTAGGGCTGTGAGTTGGAAACCCAGCCTTAGGACATCAGTTTTAAACGGGACCCAAAAAATGAGTCAAAAGGTGGAAATGGAAAATTATATCTCAGGGTAAAATCCATCCAGTTTTGTGCTTTGCTCTACCTTCGGGTCTTATCATATCTAATAATTGTCAAAAGATTTCATAAATGACTCGATTTGCATAAAAATTTTAGGCAAATCCCGATTTTTTTTTCAACCGACTACTCGATGGGAACATTGATTAAAATAGATATTAAACACACAAGCACACATGCACACACGAGTACACACACAAGCACAAACACAGACGCAACACACACACACATACACACACACACACACACACACACACACACACATCTCTCTCTATATATATATGATATTATCCATTTAAAAATTAACTACACTTTCCAGCAGAATGTTTTGACAAATATGAAAACTCAGTATCAAGAAATAATAGGTTTGTAATGATTATATATATATTGTCATCCACAGGTTTGGTTTGGTTTCTTTAGTTTAATGGCATATCAACTCTTTGTAGGTTATTTAATGCCAAAGCCATTCTCCTAGAAGAACAGTAGTGGTACTATTTAACCCATAGCTGGGAGGATAAGGGGGTTCATACCTTTCCCAAGGTTATTTGTCCGAAAGTGAACGTAATAGCGCGACTGGAGTTCGAACTCGCTTACTACGATTCCGCAGTCCATTGCTTTAACCATTACACCCTGAGGACACCCCCTAGTCATCCATAGACAGATAGTTTCATTATGTGACAAATCTTCAGCATGAAATCTAAACGTGGCTGATTTCTTATCAGAGGGAAATCTTGCTCGTAAGCTACTGTCATTTCAGCGGAAGGGAAGGAATTTTAAGGTATATAATCATATACGCTTATTGGCTACCGGATTGCGCAATTCATGAAAAGAGCTTTGCATTTACGCATATGTGCCAGCCAGCAATTCCCCACTCTAGTCCTTAACTAACGGAGAGGGGTATATATATATATATATATATATATATATATATATATATATATATATATATATATATATACGAGGTTTATATCACTTACCAGTTCATTTGGCGAATTAATAGAGGATCAAATACTGCAGTGTTGTTAAACAGAGTTCAATATCAATGATGGAGCATTTATATATATATATATATATATATATATTACATGGTAAAGTCTGAAACCCTGGGTTTCTTGCATTTCGCAATAGTCGGACAGTGTACCATGTAATATATATATATATATATATATATAAACATATTTCTATATGTAAATGCTCTCTCTCTCTCTCTCTCTCTCTCTCTCTCTCTCTCTCTCTCTCTCTCTCTACCTATATATATATGAAAGTTTGGGACAAATTTAACGTCTGATTTTAGAGTAAATATTATATATGGAGCCCTTGTGCCAATAGAAATATTTAATCATTAACGTATCCTATATGTCTTTCAAGAGCCATAGTCCAGCGGTCAACAAGCTTTATAGATGACACGCTTGTAAAATTCTTTAGGTTTTGATGCAAGATAAAAACAATTCGTGTTCAACCTCTTCTAGTAATGTCAACCTAAGACCATCGAAATGATTCTGTGATCCCCTAAACAAGTCGTAACCAGTAGGAGCAAGGTCAGGAGAAAAAATAAGATGAAGAAATGTTGCCAAATGTGCGATTCTAAACGCGTCAACCTGAGCTGTATGAGAACGGGTATTATCCAGTTGATTAAGGGGGAAATTTTTTTGTCAAAAGCCGTCATCAAACAACCATGTTGAACGTATTGCAGATTAGAGGTGATTATTTGATTATTGTCAAACAGTTCGTAATGGATAATACCATGAATATTCCTCCATGCAACTAACATCCTTATTTTTGGATGAAGTCAAATTCTCAATTTAAAGGGAACATTTATCATTATGTTAAACCAGTTACAAACCTGTCTAAAAATGGTTCCTGACGGTGTCAGGTAAGCAATGATTCGGAACAAATGACACTGATATAGGCATGTTTTATTTATAGAGAAAAGCATATCTAATGTATTCTTCTGCAGGGACGAACATAGGTGTTTACACCGAAGAACATTCCGAATAAACTTTTTTAACCTGAAAGAAAACCATTAAAATTAATCATTGAATCATTCGTAAACGATAACAAGACACAATTACTGCGGTCTGAAAAATCATCTAGTAAATTGGACATTTCCTTCGTTCAAACTACGGCTACCTGCCTCCTATCACAAAAACTATTCAAGTTAGACGAACCAGACATGCAGGACACTGCTGGAGAAGCAGGGACGAACTCATAAGTGATGTACTCTTATGGACCCCCACACATGGCCGAGCAAAAGCAGGACGACCAGCACGAACATACATTCAGCAACTATGTGAGAATAGGGGATATAGTCCAGAAGACCTGCAGAAGGCGATGAACGATTGTGAAAAGTCGCGAGAGAGGGTCAGGGATATCCGTGCTACCAGCAGGACATGATGATGATGATGATGATATATATATATATATATATATATATATATATATATATACAATTAACAAAGGTTGCCCAGTCAGCTGGGGCTGTGGAATACACTAACTGCACCTCGGCAGAGGGGTAAGACCCCACCTAACGAGTGTCCTGGATATGACACTAAACAATCTGATGGTGAGATTCCAGCAGTGCTGGAGCTTTGGTGAATGCGGAGTACCCCTTCATTATCATCGCTCCCAGGTCCACTCTGACCCGGAGTGATAGCACCTGATAGGGCCCTATCTATGGGTTAAATAGAACTAACAGCATACTTATGCTAAAAGGAATTGTTTGACTGAACTGAATTGCTTGAAATAGAAAAAAATTACATTTAAACCGTACTTACATTTAAACTGCGTGCTCATGCTTAACTGAATTATTTCAAATAGAACTGTTTTTCGACATTAAAACTGTATATACACTTAACTAAATTGGTACATATGACTGCTTGAATAGTTTGAAATGGAAATGTTTTTGACAATTAAACTGTGTACTTATGCTGAACCAAAGTGTTTTAAATAGAACAGATTATTTACATAAGAATGGATTTGGCGTTAAATAACCTACAAAGGTTGATATGCCATAAAACCAACCAAACCAAACCAATTAATAAAGGGAATATTTTTTGTAATCATTCATTTTTTGATTGCTCTCAACTTTTTAAAACCTGAGATCATCCCCATTTGGTTTGGATCGGTTCAGATTAGTTTGGTTGGGTTTGGTTTGCTTTGGTTTGATGCCATATCAACCATTGTCGGTAATTTAATACCAAATCCTATTTTTACATATGTAAAACTATGATACACACAGTTAAATGATCAAATTGTTCTATTACAAACAATTCAATTTTAAGTTAGTCATTTGTTTGCACACAATTTAAAAGTCAAACAGTTCTATTTAACCCATAAATAGGACCTTATCAGGTGTTACGACTCTTGACCAGAATGAGCTTGGGAGTTATGACAATGAAGGGGTACCCCATATTTTCCACAGTTCCAACATTACTGGAACCTTAACATCAGATGGTTTAGTGTCATAAACGTGAGATTCGTTGAGGGAGCGTACCTCTCTGCAGTCGGTGTATTCTACAGCCCCAGCCGACTGGACCGGGTCAACCTCTGTGGAAAAGATTTTTTAATAAACTGTTGTTTCTTTCTTAATTTTTCAAATGGTCTATAAAACAACTGATGTGCTCGGAGAAAATTGAAGAAAAATGAACCGTTGATGAAGTATATCCATCTATCTAATAAAAGATTATTTTCTGGTATCCAAATATCTTCAACTCATCTTAATACGGAGCCTCCATTCGGGCTATTCCTATCATGCATGGGAGGGAATTTTTTCAAAGTGCCTGTGATTGTTCTTGTCAAGCATTTGTTTATTTACATATTTATATATCAACATATAGGTGTCGATACTATTACAAAACGGTGTTTTGATGATTGTTCAGCTCAATGTTAAATGTATTTCGGTTCAGTGTTTGGAGTTGCTTTATCAACATGTTTTAGTTATCTACCAATGAAGAGACAACAATACTTATTTGAAAAAAAAAATATAACTCTTTCTTTACGAAAGGGTCGAAATGTGAGAAAGAATGACAGAGAGAGAGAGAGAGAGAGAGAGAGAGAGAGAGAGAGAGAGAGTGTGTGTGTGTGTGTGTGTGTGTGTGTGTGGCAAAGGGACGACGGACTCGGACTGCTATGATTGACACCATATCTTCTTAACCTTCTTTGTGATTCTATTTTCTGGGCTTCACTTCAGATTTCGGCTTCTCAGCCGGGGTCCACCGTCCTCGTCGGTGGTGCCTAAGGTGGTTTTTACTTTGCCTGCCTCCTTCTCCTGATTGACCACCTGTCCTGTGAGTATTGAAACTGTGGGCTAATATGATATTCATAACGCCTACATGTTTTCTTTCTGGTTCCGAATTCATCTGATTCGTTTCCGCGTTCCCCTGTTTCCACGAGTACATCCTGTTTAGAAACCCACATCTAATTTGCTGTCAAAGACTAATATGCTACACCTTCAGGTATTTCTATCATCGGTTTGATATTGACATTGACTTTCGATTATTTCTATGAAAAACTTTGTATCTGTTAAAATTGTGAGCGTTTAAGTGGAAATGTTCCACGTTTGCTTTCTCTATGACCTGTGGCCATAGGGAGATTAAAGAGCCCAGCCTTTTCTCTTATTTATCAATAGCTGGAGCAAGAATAATTGGATTCATACTTTTCCCAAAGGCATTAGCTGTACGTGAAATGTTAACAGCTTCGTTCAAGATTTGAACTAGGGTCACAGTGTTCATTTTCTCCGACGATAAACATTACACAACGAGCGTCAAATGTACGAAAAACAGATATCTTCGAAAAAAGTTACCGCGGAAGGTAATAATATACTCGATGTATGAATTTTAATGATAACATTACACAACCAGCGTCAAATATACGAAAAACAGATATCCTCGAAAAAAGTTACAGCGGAAGGTAATAATATACTCGATGTATGAATTTTAATGATAACATTACACAACCAGCGTCAAATATACGAAAAACAGATATCCTCGAAAAAAATTACAGCGGAATATATAATATACTCGATGTATGAATTTTATTGATAACTTTTCACAACCAACGTCAAATGTACGCAAAATAGATATCTTCGAAAAAAATTACAGTGGATGTTATACCTGATTTATAATTTTTAATGATTAACATACCAAATAGAACGTAATTAATTAAGAGGAAAAATTATTTTTTAAACGTTAATATTTGGCCGACATTTGTCAGGTAGAATGATTACTAAGGTTCGAAGCGTAAAAAAAGGCCGTATATGACTCATGACAAAAAATCATGGATTAAGCACACTTAGCGGATATTTACGTCATTTGTTTGTTTTGTGCGTGTATTTGTGCGTGCGCTCGCGCGCGCGTGTGTGCGTGTGTGTATGTGTGTGTGTGTT
This sequence comes from Sepioteuthis lessoniana, assembly GCA_963585895.1. NCBI lineage: Eukaryota > Metazoa > Mollusca > Cephalopoda > Myopsida > Loliginidae > Sepioteuthis > Sepioteuthis lessoniana. The sequence continues at coordinate 68,548,435 of OY757923.1, read as the reverse complement.
AGCGGTAAATAAAGGAATAACAGACCAGACACCAAATATTGGTTCAGTGATGATGAAGTCATTTTTTAGAACGTTAAGAAGCAAAAGGAATCAAAGGCTTTCTTTTAGAAAGGTATATAAAATAATTTTATTTTGGGGGGTAGGTCTGACTTCATTTTCCAAGCAGTGATCATGTCCATACCACTATATGGAGGCACCACATGGATGCTGACTAAGGGTATAGGGGAAAAGGTCGACGGCAATCGCACAATAACTCTACAATACATATTGAAGAAATCCTGGAAGCAACATTCCACAAAGCTGCAGCTGTACAACCACCCATCTCTAAAACCATTCAAGTCCGACGAACAATACATGCGGGACTCAGCCGGAGAAGTAGGGGCGAACTCATAAATAACGTTTTCCCGTCGACCCCTTCATAAGAACAAGCATGTGTTGGACGACCGGCTAGAACTTATACTACAACAGGACGGTAAGGACACAGGATGTCGTCTCGAGAACTTCCCGAATGCGATGAACGATAAAGATGACTGGCGAGAGAGAGTCAGATAAACCCGTGCAATTGGCATGACATGATGAATTTGATATCGAATAAACGCCAGCGAAGAGTTCGGATATAAATCTAATTTAAAATGTGTGGTGGAAATCATTTTTAGTCTATGAGAAGGTCATAGAAATCAAAGTTTTATTAACTGACATTCGAGAAAGTTGGGACGAATTTGATGTTGAATATATCTTCAAATAGCAAAAACCCATGTCTGAAAGTATATAAAATCTCGGGGAGAGACAAGTAAGTATCATTGTTTCAAATATAATATTATGAATCAAGAAAATTGCATTATTCTATATTTTCCTTTTTATAGCTTGGAAATATAATTTAAAAATTTATGTTGTCTGTTTAAATTGTTTTCTGACCATTGGCCTACTTCGTCAATGGTCCAGGAGACTGGGGTTCAATCCCCGGTCGAGTTATACTAAAGACTAAAAAATGGTACTTGATGCTACCTTGCTTAATACTCAGCATTATGATTTGGGGATCAAGGGTAAAGTAAAGCAATCCAGGGAAAGGAGTAGCACCCTCCTCTACACCTCGATGTAGCGTAGAAAGAGGAGCTTTTGGGTCACCCACGAGTAACGTCACCAATTTTACTTACTTACATATTAAATAAAAATGGTTGTGTATTCTGTTCTTAGTTTATTTACTGCTAAATAAAATAAGCCAAGGTGAAAATCCTCAGTGATTTTTTTCTTGGCGAGGTAGATCTCATGCAAAATACAAATTTACAATATTTGCTATTTGGTTTTGTTATTGCGATCAATTTGTTTTAAAGATTTTACCATCCAAATGTTTGTCCTAACGAGGCTTGAGACCCCATCCAAAAGTTCAGTAGCGCATCCCTTGTCATTGGCTCTAATATTGCTTCGATTTTATGAAGAATAAATAACTCGGTTCTCTAATTGTCTACGGCCTTCATTTAAAGACTAAAGCGTTCAGGTATTCTGAAAATTATTAATCAAAGCAAATAAATCTGGTGAGAGAACTGGTCACGGGATATGACCAAAGCAGATAGATGAAACGCTATGGAAATATGTGTAATCACAAACGCACGATGTTTCTTCATTCCATACCATCATGGAAAATGTAATATCATGGCTACTGCTGCTGCTGCTGCTCAAAGCCATACTTCTAACCTAGTCACTGCGCTGCAGCAATTTTAAGATCATACACATAAATATTTCATATGTGGAATATATTCTTTCATCATTAGACTACAGGGATCCTGACTTACCAAAGTAATTAAATTTTTAAAACTACTGCAAAGACTTCAAGAAAAAAGCAACTAGAGATGACAAAAAAAATTCAATTTGTTTATTCGACGTTTTGGGAGTATATAAAATGTATTGGTTGATATGATCTGTTTGTTAAATACTTGACTGCTTTTTTTTTTTGAGAAAGAAAATGTAAATGATTTCTTTGGTCTATTATGAAACATGAGACATATTATTATTTTTCATTGCTTATTCAAGTTTCGAGTAAAGAGACGTTAAGTATGCAGATACCATCATTTTACTTGGACTTTATATTCACTTATATATGCATGCACAATTACTGAATATCCAATCAAAATGCAAAAGAAAAATACCCAATCAGTTCACTTTTATATCTATTTACCAAAATATATATACATATATATATATATAGGAGAGAGAGAGAGAGAGAGAGAGAGAGAGAGAGAGAGAGAGATGAACTGGGGGTTAGTGATGTAGTAGTTTACATGTTAAACTGTCACAACAGTGACCGAGTTCGAACCACAATCTTGCCCAGTCAGCTAGGGCTGTAGAATACACTAACTGCACCTCGGCAGAGGGGTAAGACCCCCCCCCAACGAGTATCCTGGATATGACACTAAACAATCTGATGGTGAGGTTCCAGCTGTGCTGGAGCTTTGTGGAATGTGGAGTACCCCTTCATTGTCATCTCTCCCAGGTCCACTCTGGCTCGGAGTGGTAGCACCTGATAGGGCCCTATCTAAGGATTGAATAGAACTAACAGCATACTTATGCTAAAATGAATTGAGAAAACTGAATAGCTTGAAATAGAAACGTTTTTGACAATTAAATCGTACTTACACTTAAACTGCGTGCTTATGGAAATTTACTAAGCTTTTTGCTCAGATGTGGCAAAAGGCCATATAAAAGGGGCACCCAATGAGACTCGAATTCACTCGTGTAGGTTTGCTAGTCGAGCTTGCTAACCATTACACCACCAGAGGCGCCTTAAACTGCGTGCTTATGCTTAACTGAATTATTTCAAATAGAACTGTTTTTCGACATTAAGACTGTATTTACACTTAACTGAATTATTACATATAACTGCTTGAATAGTTTGAAATGGAAATGTTTTTGAAAATTAAACTGTGTACTTATGCTAAACTGAACTGTTTTCAATAGAATAGATTATTTACGTAAAAATGGATTTGGCGTTAAATAACCTACAAAGGTTGATATGCCATAAAACCAAACGAACTAAACCAAACCGAACCACAATTGCGCTATTATGTTCATTTTCAGACTAATACTCTTGACAAAGGTATACACATCTTTATCAATGCAGTGATGGGTTAAATGGAACCACTTCTGTAATTGTACAAGGATTTCTTTGGAATTAAATGAAGCACGAAGGCTGATATGCCATAAAACAAAGATACGGAAATAAAGAAATATGTGAACAACTTGAGACATGTACATTGTCAAATACTCAACATATAAATATTCATCCATCAGTTTCATGATTTCCTTTAAGTAAGCCATGGTTTGGTTTGGTCTCTTTTTTAATGGCATGTCAACCTTTATAGGCTATTTAATGCCAAAGTTATTCTCCAAGAAGATCAGTAGTGGTACATTTAACCCATGGCTGGGAGGACAAGGGGGTTCATACCTTTCCCAAGGGTATTTTCCTGATAGTGAAGGTAATAGTACGACTGGAGTACGAACTCGCTTACTATGATTCCACAGTCCATCGCTTTAACCATTTCACCACGAGGACACCCCCTAAATAAGCCATAGCGTTCAAGCCACAGGAGTAAAGTAGATGAGATTGATGTAGAACCAGCAGCACTTTTTGAATTATCTAATAAATAGAAATAAATAGAAGCATCGTTCATCAGTGTGCAATAGATTCTCTGCATTGCACACCTCAGGTCTTTAATACAGCGTTTCCTTTTCTTAGATAGTTTTACTAACTAAGGCTAGAGATTCCAGTATGGTATACTATTTTGCACATATTTGTATGTAAAGCAGTTATAGATTCATGCCTTATGGTCGTAATAATAAACCACATAAAATGTCTTGCTTTAAGGTCATATCTTCTCAAATAACGTGTGTGTGAGGCGACGGGCAGACAAAATGTAAATGTTTGTATAAAACAACGATCAACAAATTAATATATTTTATTTTTTAAATTAAGTGAAAAATTTGTTGAAAAGTGAAGATTTATTTTCAGATTGTGGCAGTTCTTAGCCTTAATCTAGATGGATATATTTGTGTATCAGAGAGTCATTTTGTTGAGGGAAAAATATATTTATGAATTAATGTTGTATAGCCATGACCATGATTAACTATACAAACACATCATACATATATATACATATGCATATATACATGCAGGATACATACCGACGCAATGAATAAAGACGAGCGAAGACTTCTTTAGAAAAATATGTACCTCTCACTTTATTGCAACGTTTGCGTGTGAGAGGGAGTTGGAGACTGAAAAAAGACTGCAACATATTGACCTCACATAGCCGTGTGTCGTTCTCGTTCTTCTGATGTTCAACCGGAGGCCCTGGGGCTCAGCTTTCAGCTGGCTTTCTATACCACATCTTGTCTCTAAATCATCTGATCTCCAACTCGTCTGATCTCCAATTCACTGACTTCCTGTTTCACCGAGTTATATAATAGTTCAATCGCCCACTCAATCTTTGGAATGACATGTTTGATCGTCATCAAGCGGAAATAACAGTCATGCAGTTCAGAGGTCACTCTCTTCCGGTGTATCAGTCCATGAGTGTATCATGGGCTTTTACCTTGTCCCATTTCGTCAGCCAAATCCACCTACGCGATATCTTTCGATTACTGGCCATTGGAATGTGTCACTTCCTTCCGGAATTCCTTTGGAATGGCATGTTTGGCTGGGTCGAAGGTCAATATACAGCATTAACGTGTATAGGGTGCACCTGAAATTTTCATCAGTAAGCAGAAAGCTTGGTAATAGCAGTATTTTAATTGATCAATGTAAGCGAAAACGCATTTGTTCAAATCAAGATAATTAAGGTTTTTTGGACTATTGTCTTCATCTTTATTGTTGAAGACAATAGTCCGAAAAACCTTAATGATGAAAATCAACAAGCTTCGTCTCAGAAATTTAGACAACCAAGATATTTAAGTGATGATAAAATTAAATGCATACTTGAAGGAAAAGAATGGAGTTTTTCACTCAAAATAAATAAACCAAAAAGTATTAAGTAGGTACAGGATAATCCATACGACTGGAGAAATATTTATTTCTTGCTTATTTATAAGTCTGAGGGAGGCTTGAAATTATATCAAAAAAGTTGATGGTTTAACTATTTGATTAAAAGATGTATTTTCAACCATCTGGGAAGAACAAGAATTCTTGAATTATTTTAGGTTTTGATCCTTCTCATTTTTGCTGCAATTCAAATATTTTCATTCTTTACATTTTTCGGACTTTTACACTCATCTTTGTCGCCATGTTTATCACAACGTTTCGGCCGTTGTACGCTCTGGCCTTCTTCATGTGGTTGGAATGTCGAACTGAACTCTTTATTTCGCTTACCGGTGTAGACTGTTCTAGTTCCACGAGCCATGTTTTATGGATGTCAGTTATCAGTTATCTCCTGTTAATTTCCCTCTGAAAGTTCTCCACTGCCTTCACCGGGTATTGAACTCACACTATTTGGGTGTATCACTGGATATAACCAACGCCTTTATCCAGTGTAACATGTGTCCTTGAGGATACATGGTACAGTGCCGAAACGTTGTGATAAACATGGCGAAAAAGATGAGGACAATTGTCCGAAAAATATAAATAATGTACATAATACCTCATCTCAGAAATATTGTCAAATATTTTCGTTAGCGAAATCTCTAAGGAATTTAAAAACTAATACGTACTCACTGACTGGTTATAAAAGGCAAAAGTATAGATACGAAAATTATATCTATTTGAGCCAATATTTTTTGCTAAAAAATAAACACTTTTTTTAGAATAGAAATCAGTTGATTTCCTGTGTATATATTCTAGGATGAAAGTTATCTAATGTAAACATTATGATATGCACTACACAGGTAATTCGTTATTGGTGGAGTAGACTTATGCAGAATGAGCCACACTTTTAAATGAGCTGATAACAGAAGAATTGTTCAACAGTGTGCCACAGAATCTCCCGAACAAAACTCCACAGGTACTAAATTCAGGGTTTTTCCTTTTACAAGAACCGGTTGCCTTTCTAAGACCAGAGTGTGTATCAGTGTGTGTGGGGTTTCTTTGGGTTGCATGAACTTTTGTAATGATTGTTGTTTCATATATAAAATATGTTTCGCAGGTGCTTTATCATGTATTCTAACATACATGTTGTGTTTGATTCTGTAAACACCCTCAAATGTATATTAATATATGAAACTTGTTTTTAATTGTAACTTCACTTTAGTTTTTATCAATGCAATTAGTCATTTATTTGTAAAATATTTGTCAGTTTGGTTGGTTTGGCATATCAACTATTGTAGGTTATTTAATTCCAAACTTTAATTTCAAACAATTCCGTTTAGCATGAGTTGGTAATGTTTTTTATGGTGTATCAACCCTTATTCGATTAATTTAAATCCGAATTAAATTTCAAACAGTTCAGTTTAGGATTGGTTTTGTTTATAAACTGTCAAATGTGAAACAGTTAATTTTCAAACAATTCAGTTTAGCATAAGTACACAGTTTAGTTCAATTTAAAAACAGTCTTATTTCAAACGGTTCAGTTTAGCATGAATACACAGTTTATTTTTTTTTTGACCCGTAGATAGGACCCTGTTAGGTGCTACTGCTCCGGGTAAGAGTGGACTTGGGAGCGGTAGCAATGAAGGGGTACTCGGCATTCCCCAAAACTCCATCATTACTGGAGCTTCACTATCAGGTTTTTTAGTGTTATATACAGGATACTTATTGGGGGAGGGGTCTTACCCCTTTGCAGAGAAGCAGTCGGTGTATTCTATGGCCCCAGCCGACTTTGGAATTGTAAAATATTAGAAAAAGAAAGAATACAAAGTCAAATATTATGACGGATATATATATATATATATATATATATATATATATATATATATATATATTCCATGTCATCTAATCTGGAATATAGTTCCAAACCACTTTTGATTCATTGAGTATTCTTAATCATTTTTATAGACGCACACACACACACACACACACACACACACACACACACACACGCACACACACACACACACACAGAGAATTTCATGAGTTCAAATCCTGGACGAGGCTGGGTGCATTTCACATTGCACTAATACCCTTGGGAAATGGATGAGTTCAATTATACAGCTAGCTGTGGGTAAATAATAGGAGAGACTGGGTCCCTTAGCCTTAGGCAACTAGTGTTGGAGAAGTAAAACTCTGAAATCAAACCTGTTAAACTTTGCTTAAAGATTGACTTTGTGTCTCATCCTTCCCGTGTGGAGGAGTTAGTTAATACACCCATACATGCATACTGACACACACACACACACACACACACACACACGCATATATATATATATATATATATATATATATATATATATATATATAACAGATAAAAAGGAACTAAGAAATAGATACATATATACATACTCTTTTTGAAATAATTGCTGGTTTTGGTAAAGTTCAAATCAAGAAGAAAAGTTGAAAAGAAAGAAAAAATTAGAGAAAGGAAAGAAAAAAAACTCAGCAGTCTAAACGCTTATTGAGAGAAGAACATTGAGATGGTACTGAGTTGGCAACTGAGTTGGGTATGCTATTGAGTATGCAACAACGTTGAGTATGGTTTTGAGTATGGCATTGAGTGTGTGACAAAGTTGAGTATGGCATCGAGTATGATAATGGGTATGCTACAAAGTTGTTCTATTTAAATTTTCCTATCGTTCCACTGTTCTTTTTTCCTTCATTTTTGTTTTTGTTTTTTTACGTGAAATTTTACGTATCAACCATTATAGGAAAAGGAATAACTCGCCGCCCAAATCAGTCTGATGATCTTGGCATGCCCAGCGTGAAACTCCGAATAGCAGTGTAATGAATTGTGAGTATATATATGTGTATGTATGAGTGTATGTGTGCATGTGTGTATATGTGCTTTTATTCATAATTCAAACATCAAAATATTTAAACATATACGTGTGTATAAATACGATACAAACTATATCCTTGACAAGGAATATATATATATATATATATATATACGTGTGTGTGTGTGTGTGTGTGTGTGTGTGTGTGTGTGTGAAGAGAAAGAGAGACAGTTAAAGAGAGAGAGAGAAAGAGAAGGAATACCTGGACATGAGCCAAAATAAAAAACGAATAAATATATAAGAATTCTTATAGTTGCATGACAAACAATATAGGCTAAACAAAACACAACACCCTTACACATAGATATATGTCTATATATATATATATATATATATATGAGGTAGGTGTGTGTGTAGATAAATACAAATATATATATTTGTGCATATGCTTCCTATAAACTCCCACACATACAACACACGCATACACACTCTTGCATATATATATATATATATATATATATATATATATATATATACATGACAACAGCTCTTATTCTCCTGTTGAGCATCATTTTCAAGTTGTCATCAATAAAACGAATCCGCACAAGAAAAGCAACATTCATGCACAATGGGAAGCGGACTTTATAAGAAAGAGACGCAGATGACAAAAATAAAAATAATATAGGCAAGATCTCCACATGCAAACTGTCGCGCTTCTTAACATCTAGTTTCTCCTGCCACAAGTTTGCTTTCTCTTCAATTAATTCCTCCCGGTGCATTGCTTTATTTTTGTGTCCGTTTTTCTTTTCATTCGACATTTCTTTTCATTTTCCAAACCGCCGCCGTCGTCGCCGCCACAGACCTTGATGGCCCTCCACGAAAAGCGGTTTCGTTTGAATACCATAAAGCGAACGCTAAGAGCGTAGAAGGCGAACCACTAGTCGGCATTTCTTTTCCCTTCGTCTCTCCAAGTCGAGCATTGTTACATATTTCGAAATGACGCCTAATGATTCTTTTAAATTTGCTTTGCTGATTTCAAGTGGGGAGATATAATGACGTTTCTTAATCATACACACTCACTGATACTCACATGCACATACGCCTACACGCAAACTATTTCTGTTATTCTATGTATAAAACTTTTCTAAATATAAGCGTCTCCGTTACGCAAACATTTGATATATATATATATATATATATATATATATATATATATATATATATATATATATATATTCTTCGTAATGCAATGATGACGACAATTTGTTGCTTATTTAAAATCACCACACACACACACACATACACACACAAATACAAAAAAAATATATAAAGGAATATTACTCCATAGTATATTACAATAATATTGCTCGCATTGCGAGCAATATTAAACGGGTCCTGGTGGCAACACCCCACAAAGCACCAACTATACGGCCATCTGCCTCCCATCACGAAAACTATCAAAGTTAGACAAACCAGGCATGCAGGATACTTCTGTAGGAGAAGGGACGATCTCATAAGTTATGTACTCCTATGGACCCCCACATATGGCCGAGCAAAAGCAGGACGACTAGCAAGAACATACATAAAGCTGCTATGTGAAGATACGGAAGACATGCCAGAGGCGATGAACAATAAGGAAAAGTGGCGAGAGAGGGTCAGGGATATCCGTTCTAGTTGCACGAAATGATGATAATGAAGATATTACAATAAAAACCTGTCTCATCATCACGATATTTATTGGATTCTGACCCACCATACTCTTTCATCTATTATGCTTACTATTATACAATGATGATGATATTTTGTTCCTTAGTTAAAATCATCACCACCCTCACACGCACCAAGGAATAAAAAGAAATTTACTCGGTCAAAACCGTCGTGATTTTGGCTAAACGTTGTGCCTCTTATATCCTGGAGACAACTGCAAATTTGACGCGCGGCGCACGTATCTTCATACACATACATACTAGATATCACTTATAAGACCACACTCAATAATACGCAAATGTAATCTACACACACACACACACACGCACACGCACACACCCACACACACAAACCAAAACAAGCTTCCATGCTATTAAACATACATAAAAACTAATATACAGTAGCGTCCAAAACTAAGGGATAAAATTTTAAAACCTAATATTTGTTAGAAATAACAACTGTAAAAAGCTGAAATTTTGACAACTGGTAGTCGTTATCATCCATAATAACATACGAAAATTTGAATCATTTGCAAAGGAGAGAAAAAGAATTATAACAATTATTTATTTATTTTAAAAATAGGATCGTCCAAAAGTAAAGGACAAAATCTAGAAAAACAATGTAAACAGTATGCTATATTCAATTTTTTTTATTTCCTCTAAAGAATAAGTCTTACTTAGTCATTTGTAAACGTTGAATCGTTTTGAAAATAGATAAATAATTGTTATAATTCTTTTTCTATCCTTTGCAAATGATTCAAATTTTAGTATGTTATTATGGATAACGACTACCAGTTGTCAAAATTTCAGCTTTTCACAGTTGTTATTTCTAACAAATATTACGTTTTAAAATTGTGTCCCTTAGTTTTGGACGCTACTGTATATATATATGGAAGTAAATAATGGATTGAAATCCGATAATATGTAGAGAAAAATTGATAACAAGGTAATCCAAGTGGAAGGAGAGATTTTTGAGAAGTCGACACAAGCGTTTCGACAATTTTTAAACATTCATCGTTGACTTAACACCGCTAATATCACACCTCATGGTCCTGATGATGGTTCAATTGAACCGAAACGTTATAGTGACGCCTACTCAATAAATCGCTCCTTCTACTTGCATTACTTTTTTATCATTTTTCTCTACACACACACACACACACACACACACACACACACACACACACACACACATATATATATATATATATATATATATATATATATATATATATATATAGTGCATACATATAACGCGGTAAACTTCGATAAAATCCTTCAATCAAAGAATGGACTACATCGACTTCATCGATTTCATATGGTTAAGGTATCACTACCACAAAAAGAGGAAGGATAACAAACTGAATCTGGTGGTAAGGATCCAGTTCTATGGCCCCGATTAGTATGAAACCACCGTTTCTTGCCATTTCTCCCAGGTATACCTCGTCCCTTACAGCCTCACCTTTAAAATAATTTTTATTAGATCGGAATACTTGAGAGCTTATAACAGTAAGCAAATTATTTTTTTATTAAGAATAGTTAATTAAAGCAATAATTGTTTACTAGAAATTATTAGTTGAATTACTTGAAGTAGAACTGTTTTGATATTTAAACTGCATAATTATGGTAAACTGAACCGCTTGAAATTGAACTGATTTTTTTAAAATTGAAACTGTACTACGCTAAACAAAGTTGTTTGAAATAGAGCTGTTTTGACATTTAACTGAGTTAAAACTATACTTATACGAAACTGAATCGTTTTAATTAGAACGCATTGACTAAACTGAATAACTTGAAAAAGAAATGTTTTTGACAATTAAACTGAGTACTCATGCTAAACTAAATTGTTTGAAATAGAACTGTTCATTAGTATAAAAATGGATTTGCCATTATATAACCTAGAACGGTTGATATGCCATAAAACCTAAACAAACAAGCAATAAACATTTCTATGGAAGTTAATTTATGATAGAATTATTTCAATATTTCCCCCTGTTCACCATCCGTGTCAATACATTATTAGAATCTGCATCTGATATTCTGCGTTAAATCTATTCTGTTTTTGTTTTTTTAGGTAAAGATGGTTTCATTGAAATACTCGCATTCTTTATCGACGATGAAAGATGACAAGATCTTGACCGGGATGGGGAATATGTGGAGATTGTGAAAATATATCATGAAGGTTCTTCTATAAGGGTGTTAATGTTTTTTTATATCCCTGTTTAATTGGTTAGTTGTTTGGGTTTTATGGCATATCAACTTTTGTTGGTTATTTAATGCCAAATTCATTTTCATACAAATAATCCTATCTCAAGCTATTCAGTTTATTTAAACAGTTCTAATTCAGCTAATTCACTTTAGTATAAGTATAGATTTTGTTTACACAGTTAAATTCCCTAGCAGTTCTATATTAAACAATTCAGTTTAGCGTAAGTATAGTTTCAATGTCAAATATAGTTTTATTTCAAACAATTCAGTTTAGCATAAGTATGCAGTATAAATGTAAGTACATAGTTTAATTGTCGAAAACATTTCTATTTCAAGCTATTCAGTTCAGTCAAACAGTTCCAATTTAGATAATTCAGTTCAGCATAAGTATGCACTTTAGTTCTATTTAAACCATAAAGAGGGTCCTATCAGGTGCTACCATTCCGGACCTGAGTCGACCTTGGAGCAATAGCTATGGAGAGGGGGGGTCGCATTCCCCAAAGCCCCAGCATCACTGGAACCTCACCACCAGAGTGTTTAGTGTCATAATAAGTACATTCATTAGGGGGGATCTTACCCCTCTGCAGTGGCGCAGTCGGTGTATTCTACAACCCCAGCATGTTTATTAAAAAGGAAATAAAATAGAATTATAAAAAGATAATGAATCATAACATGACTTATAACACTCCACTTTGGGCGAGACGATCGGTCAGAGAGGTATGATCTGATCGATCTGCTACTCATGTTAAGTCCTAACACTTTTATGATTGTCCAGTCCGTATCCTTTGATTTGGTTGGTTGGTTGGTTTGGGTTTTATGGAATATCAACCTTACAAATAGTATCACCGTCACATTCATGTTCCATATTTTGTTTTTTTTTTCTTTTTAGTTCTCTAGCATGGTCCAGGCATTTCTCTCTTCTCATTTTTTTTTTTCGGTTTTACCCAGTGATCAGCTGGAACCCATTAAGCAGGTTCTCTTTTCTTTTTTGGCTATAACAAACACTAGTCGTCTGGCCAATATTTGATGATCCGTTTGTATCGCAAAATCCCAGAGAATTGTGTGTGCCTCATTTTCTAGTTGTTCAAGGGGTCAAATTTAAACTTCTAGCACAATTCCCGGTGGATTACCTTCCCTACCCAGTTGTGTCCAGTGTTATACCATTTTTATTCTAATTTACTGCATTCCCTTATAATATGATTGAGAGTTTCTTTTCTATCACCATATAATCTACATCTGCTATTTTGTTATGTCTAGTCTATTTTTGCTTTAATGTAGTTGGTAATTTGAGCGTTGTTTTATGCTGCTATCAGAAGAGCTTTAGTTTCTCTCGTAAGGTTCCCATTGCTTATCCATGTCCAAGTTTTCTCGTGAGAGATTTCGCATGTTTGTCGCTTGAAATGTCATTACAATTGTTTTTCTACCCATTTTTGTTTACTGCTTACTTTTGTTCTATTGACGTTAGTGTTGTCTGTATTGGTTCTGGTAGGTGTAATCAGTATTTCTCCACACCTTTTTTATGTAGTGTTTTATCGTTGCATCGATGTATCGACGCTATCTTGAATACTGGCAAGTCCTCGTCCTCCTCTTTTTCTAGACACATATAGTCTGTCTACGTTATCAGTGGGATGTAAGACTTCATGCATCGATGAGTTTTCTTGTTCTCTGGTCCACTTGTTTAAGTTCTTCTCTGGTCCACTTTAAGAATGGTTCCGACTATCTAACGAAGGGGGTTAGTCCAGTTGTTTATCCCTTTGATGAGATTTCTGTGATGTTGTTTGGTTTCGAGTACCTTTCTCGTTCTCCTGAGAAATGGTGATAGCACATCTCCCTGGAAGATCCCTCTCAGAATTTTCAAATCAGGTAAGCTTTTTCCTCCTGTTATCAGTGCCACTCTTCAGTTTTTCATTGAATTCTTGATAAACTTTATGACTTCGCCAGATATCAATTACATTTTTAGACAGTCTATTATTCAGCTTTGCAAGGGCCATATTGAATGACTTTTTGTTGTCAATCCACGCTATAGCTTGATTTTTCTGTCTCGTTTTGCTCTCCTTGAGTATATGTTAATCAATGGATAGCAGATCACCTGTTCCTCTGGTTTCCTGGCGGCATCTTTTTTGTTCCTCGGGGAACAGTCCGCGGCTTATCAGTGAATAGAAAATCTCCCTAATCTGTGCCATTAGTGTTTTCCACATCATTGGTATGTAGGTTATGAATCTATAGTTCTAAGGGGCGGTTCCTTTGCAGGGTATTTTCGGATCAGGGTAGTCTTTCCTTTGGTCATCCATTCAAGTATGTCTGTTTCTTGTAAACATCTATTTATTACGATCGGCAGCCTGTCAAAGATGGAATTTTTAACCGATATTAGTGTATCTGAATCATTTGGATATATTTGTTGTTTTCAGTTTTCGAAAGTTAAGAATTGATGTGAAAATTAAAACTTTTGGGTTTTATAATTTGATTTTATGCAATTATCATACGTATACACCATAGGCGATTCGTGGCCATACACGCGTTGTTTCATTGATTGTTGTTTCCAGGATTTGTTCAATATAACTCGTAGCATTCTTATTCTGTTTCCAAATAAGACATGCAAGGCCATGCTGGACTAGCAAGTATGAACACTTAAGTAACTTTTTCCAGTTGACCAATACATATAGACGAGTCTGTGTTATTTAACCAGCAAGAACTACCCACAACAGCTTTCCACAGACACAGGATGCAATTTAGATGACCTGCCAGGGTCGATGTACCCTAGGCATGGATTGAGAGAGAGAGAGAGAGAGAGAGAGAGAGAGAGAGAGAGAGAGAGAGATGGAGGGGAGAGTGTCGGAAATCAGTGCTCGCAGCGCAACTCGACGATGATGATGATGATATACTATGGAATTTCTAAGGGTACAGTTAGTTGATTAGATTTATGTTGGTTCGTGCGCTATCTTTTTAAAGATTTTTTAAAACGTTACAGAAGAAGAAGAAGAAGAAGAAGAAGAAGAAGAAGAAGAAGAAGAAGAAGAAGGTGCTGCTGCTGATGATGATGATAAAAGGGTGCAAGAAAAAATTAGAAGAAAACGAGGAGATAGAAAATTAGTGTCTTTAGTTTGTGTGTTTGTTTGTTTGGGTTTTATGGCATATCAAACTTTGTAGGTTATTTAATACCAAATTCATTTTTATACAAATAATCTATTTCAAACAATTCAATTTAGCATGAGTACACAATTGAATTATCAAAAACATTTCTTTTTCAGCTATTCAGATTGATCCAACAGTTCTAATTCAATTAACCAAATTTAGTATAAGTATAGTATTTTTTACACGCTGATAAATGTCAAAAACATTTCTATTTCAAACAATTCAGTTTACCATAAGTATGCCGTTTCAATGTCAAAACATTTATATTTAAAACAATTCAGTTTAGCAGAAGTACACTATTTAATAATATTTGACCCATAGATAGGGCCCTATCGGGTGCCACTTTCCGGGCCACAATAGACCAGGGAGTGATGGCATTGATGGGGTACTCTGCATTCCCCAAAGCTCCAACATAACTGAAACCTCACCATCCGATTGTTTGACTGTAGAGGTGCAGTCGGTGAATTCTACAGCCACAGCCAACATGGGAAAAGTGCCCCTAGATGTATAAAAGAAATAAAATTTGGATTAATGGTACTTCTAAAAAAACGAAAACACCTTATGTGACACTATGAAGGGGGTGCGCCAAGCAGACGATCTATTTGTTTGTTTTGGCGCGAAACCAAACAAAGGCCTGGACTTGAGATCTCGGACGAGACCGGCAGAGGGGTATGAAAGGCACGTCCGAGAGAGACGAGACGGCCAGTTGGAAGAAGGAGTTGACGAAGGGTGATGCAGAAGGACAGTCGACAACGGACAGCAGAAGAGACCAATCGGCATCAGATAGGGTCCAGTAGCAGCCAGGGAAGGCCAGTAAAGATGAGTTGGCATTTCTAGTGGCTTCGTAGAAATTTCGCTAGAAATACACGCTAGCGTTATTCTGCGGAGGCACAGGGAATGCAGTATCACAGAATCGCCCTTCTTGCAGTTGAGTTAACCCAAGCCCTTACTGAGCGTTTGTTCGTTTGTTCTTTTTCTCCTACTCCCTTGATTGTATTTCTAGTGCCGTAAAGAAATATGTGATACCCCTATCAGAACCACTAGATGATTCACCGCCCAAGATTGAAATGGTTTAAAGAAGTTGATGTATTCGGGGGGCCGAGGGGATATTGTCACACTTATACGTCCTACTATATATAATAGTGTTTATGATCCGATGTTATAGATCTGCATTAAATTAGTACTTTCAGTTTCAGTGTAAACATATATAAAAATAAATCCCAAAAATTCACCCTAAACTGTCCAGTAGGACACATAGCGTAATGGTTATAGCTTCTAAGGAGACAATCATATGGAGGTTGCAGGTTCAATCTACAGGCGAGTAACAATACTGGAATACTTAACACGTGTACCCGGTTATGGCTACCGGAATCAGAACAGGGGACCCCCCGTGGATTCAATAAAGGACGTAGTTCTAAGTTCCGTGTAGGTTCCCGAGTTCGACAAACACCTGAAGAAGACTGGATGACATATCGGCCAAAACGTTGTGGAAATAACAATAAAGATGAAGACAATAGTCTGAAAACCCTTAATGATAAAAATTTCTGAGTGAGTACCTTTATTAGAAAAGCAGAACTGATATTTCTTTCATCACCCCAGGAAGATTCCAATTATGTGTTGCCAAGGAGAGTAAACTTATGGATACTTTAAAAATATAATATCTCAAAGGAACTCGCATAGAAACGCTATTTTTTTTTACTCCCAGTATGTTGTCGACAATTCATTTTTTTTTTCACCTGATATATCGAACATTTAAAGGCACTCACTATTTACTAATCGTAGATTTTTGTGGTTCCCTTTCTATGATTCGCTTATTTTTTTCACTAAACCAGAAGTGTGGAGCATCTCATAAGATTCAAACACACGCACAATAATCAATTCGTCTAACTGGTTACGTAATACGACACGTGAGGCGATTCTGGATCAGCTGCTAACATTTAGTGACGGGCTAACTTAATATAAAATAAAATATGCTATATGAGCTTAGCTGAAAGAGGAGGACTTTTCCTCCGGTAGACCTACACCCTCGTCAAAAAAGGGGAGTGTCAAGTTTATTGCCTGGGGTCTGAAGTACTTCTTAAAGGGCGGGGGATGCTGACGGAGCTAATTTTTTAATTCTCTTCAACTGCATATACGTGCATGGGTAGACATCTGTTTAAAACCTGAGCTTGAGTCGCATTTTGGCCAGTGGGGGGTGGGTGCTCGCTAAATACATTCTATATCAGCTAATCATTTGGAAGAAGAGTCCGAAATGAACACAACTATAAAATAGGAAATGTGGGGAAAGAGGAAATCCTTTATGAAAAAAGGAGGTTGTATATATAAAATAAAGAAAGGAAAAAGAAAGAGTGATACAAGGAAGAGGGAAGAATTACCGAGTAAAAAATGTAAAAGAAAAGAAAGAAGAAACTCAAAAAGATTCTGAGGAGAAATGATTGGTTTGGTTGTTTGGGTTTTATGGCATATCAACCTTTGTAGGTTATTTAATGCTAAATACTTGTTTTATTTATGCTGAACATAAGATTTCTTATGGAATACTTTGTAGATAACGTTTTAGACAAGAAAGAGGTCCTTTGTTTGCACACAATCAAGAAGAGATCGATAAGCAGAATGAAATCATGTAGAAGGAAGTGGACTCCGTTTGATGTTTGATTGACCCATTGATTTTAACAGCATTTCGACCAATTTGAGGTTATTTTGTGTCTTGAGTTTAGGAAATTATATTTGTTTAATTCTTTCCAAAGAGGTTTCTTTTCTTCACATTAACGAATCAGATATTCCTAAAATAAATAATTTTCGAATAGTTCTACCGTTTTAAGTAATCCTATCAAATACCTCTAATCTATATATAATTATAAGGTTTGAAGTAACGATTCATAGTTCATTATAATCATTTATTTGAAACCAGAAACTAATAATGATAATTCTATCTTTGATACAAATAATTGTATTATTTTAAGTATACGAATCAAATAAAAATAATTTATACAAAATGATATTTGTTTTCTAGTAACTATATCTATAAAATGAAAATCATTTGGTTTCTTTGTTTAACGTCATACGAGGATCATTAAATAAGTTTCCAGACTTTTTTCGTATGGACACTTTTATTGATAGTACACACATGAAACTCTAGTCCCCTTCGAAGTAATATCCCCTTGCTGCAATGCACTTGTTGTACAGTTCCAACAACTTCTGGAAGGCTCAATGGAAGTCCTCTAGTGTGAGTGTGTCAATGACCTTCCTCACAGCCTCTTTCATCTCCTCAATTGTCTCATAGCGACAGCCTCTGAGCTTAGGGAATAAGCAAAAGTCACATGGAGTAAGGTTTGAGCTATAGGGAGGGTGAAGAACTCTTTTGATGCCCATCTTGGTCAAATAGTCAGTGACAAGGATGGAGTTGTGGACTGGTGGAAATGCCACTGACCCGATTTAAAGAGTGCTGGCCTCTTCCCTAGGAATCTCTTCCTGAACTCCCTTCTAACCTCAACATAGTAACCCTAACCCTAACCCTTTGACCAATCAACACTGGTGTATTGACGTCCTTACTCCAACCACACCTCTCATCATCCCTCACAGATTCCTTGCCTTCCTTGAATCTCTTATGCCACTCAAAAACTGATGCTCGATTCATGCAAGACGCTCTAAAAGCAGTCTTAAGCATTCCATAAGTTTCTGTGGCATTTTTTCCAAGTTTAAAACAAGAATTTTATGGCATATCGTTCTTCTAAAGTGTCCTCACGTCCCGATTGTATTTTTGAAATTCACCAGCTGTGACAATCAGGTCTTAGTAGGATGTATCCAATTCCTGACGTAGCTGTTCATTTGAACCGGAAATCATAAAAATTAGTCAGTCATCTCATAAGATATATAGCTATAACATACTGAATTTTCAGGTGCCTACGCTTTTAAATGCCTGTACAAAAAAGTCTGGAAACTTATTGAAGGCACCAGTTATCTACCTTCGTTGGTTATTTAATGCAAAATCAACCATGGAGAAGGACGGTAGTGGAGCTATGTAACCCATAGCCGGGGGAATAATGGGTTCATAGCTTTTCAAAAGGATATTAGTCGGAAAGTGAACATCATAACATAACTGTGGTTAGAACTCTCTTATCCCGATGATAATCATTTGTTTGCTTACAGTTATATGGTTTCAAGTATTCCTTTTTGATTCTAGAAATTTAAAAACAATGCTATCGTTTCAAGCATGTACTTACCCAATCCATTCACTCCGGGAAGAATGTGACACAAGGTCAATTTTTTTGTGAAATTCACTAAATGTTTGCTGCTGATCCAGAATCGCTTCGTGTGTTGTATTGCGTAACGAGTATGACGGACAGAATATAGTGATCCTCCTTAGATACTCCAAACTCGGCAAATACTAGAAAGAGTTAGGGACCTGATTCACAAGAAGCTACTATTAGTAAATCGTGAGTGCCCCTAAAAGTTCGATCTATGAAGTAAAAAAGAAAACTTTTTTTAAGAATAGTCGACAGCATAAAGGGAGTAAAAAAATGTTTGCATTTCTATGAGATTTGCTTTGAATTCAGGTTTTCCTTCTCCTTGATTAGTTGCCCCACCTAAACTAAGGAACCCAATTTACTTCACCATTTACTCATAACGAGAGAAGAGATTTATGACTCGCTAACAAGCCCCAGATTGCTCCATAAGGAACAGAAAAGATGCTGTAAGTGGACCAGAAGTACTAGAAACCTACACTACATTGATCAGCACATCCTCAACAAAATCAAGATGAGACGGAAAAACCTGCCTATGTCCTGGATTGACTAAAAGAAGGCATATGATAAGGTCTGCAAAGCTGGATAACAAATTGCCAAAAATGTACAAGATATCGAGAAAATTATGAAAACCTGGAGAGTGGAATAGACAGCAGAAGGGAAAAGCTTAGCTGAAGCGAAGATCCGAAGATGTATATTCCAAGGAGACGTTTTATCACCATTAATTTTTGTAATAGCAATGATGCCACTCAGCCACATACTCAGGAAATGCACAGCCAGATACAAACTTACTTAATCGGAGAAAAAGATCAATCACCTAATGTACATGGAGGACATCAAACTGCTCGCAAAAAAACTCCAATAAAGGCTGAGAGAATATACAGTCACAATACAGGGATGTAATTTGGCATAGAAAACTGCGCCATTCAAATAATGTAAAGCGGGAAACGACACATGACCGAAGGAATGGAACTACCAAATCAAGAAAAAATTAGAACACTCGGAGAAAAGGAAACCAACAAATACTTGGAAATATTAGAAACTGACACAAGCAAACAAATGGCGATGAAAGAAAAAAAAAAGAAAAAAACAAAACTATATAGCAAGAACCTTATCAAAGGAATAAATACTATGGCTGTCTCCTTCGTAAGATATTTTGGATCATTCTTAAAGCGGATGAGAGAAGAACTTAAGCAAATGGACCGGTGAATGAGAAAATAAGGAGGAAAAGGACCAACCAGCATTGAAAACAGCGTTAACACAACAATACAACGACTTGAAGTCAACACAGAAAAGCGCAGAGGAAGACTAATTACAGCCACCAGAAACAATACTAACATGAGGTCACAACAGAACGGAAATAACCAGAAAACAAAAATCGGAAGAAAAACGGCTCTATGAACGTTTTAAGCGACTAACGAGAGACATCTCACACGAGAAAACGTGAACGAGGCTAAGATAGAGAAACTTTATAACAGAAAGTGAATCTCTTCTAATAGCCGCACAAAACAACGTCATAATGACCAACCATATCAAAACAAGATTAGATAAGACGCAAAAAACCAACAGGTATAGGCTTTGTGGTGATAAAGACGAAACGATCAATCACATAATAAGCAATTGTTGCAAACTAGAACAGAGAGAGTAAAAAAAACTAGACACGACTGGGTGGGCAAGGTGATTCACTGAGAATTGTGCAAGAAGTTTAAATTTTACCAAACGGAAAAATGGTACGTACTCAATCAAAAATCAGTCCAGGAAAACGAGACGCTCAAACTCCTTTGGGATTTTGACATACAAACGGATCACGTAATCTCGGCCAGACGACCAGACCAATTAATAATCAACAACAACAAAAAAGACTTGCCGAATTGTGGACTTTGCTGTCCTGGTTGACTAATGTGTAAACGTGAAAAGAATGCAAAAAGAAGGATAAATACATGGGTCTTGCTAGAGAATTGAAAAAAAAAATGTGGGACATGAGGGCGACGTAGATACGAATTATAATTGTGCTCTTGATAAGTCACCAAAGAATTGGTACCAGGACTGGAGGATTTGGAAATAAGAGGGCGAGTGGAGACCATCAAAAACTGAAATATTATTGAGATCGGCCAGAATACTGAGAAGAGTCCTTGAGACTTGAGGAGACTTGCTGTCTTTCAAACTCAAGTGAGAAACCATCGGCTAACCCTGGTACGAAAAACGAGTAAATAGTAATAATACGTTGATACCAGTCGTAATCGGTGCACTTGGAGCAATCCCCAAAGGATTCGTAAAGGTACTGGAAGACTTCGAAATAATAGAACAAGTGGAGATCATCCAGACTTCAGCATTATTAAAATTGGCCAGAATACTGAGAAGAGTTTTGGAGACTTGAGGATAATACCTGTCACTCAAAATCCTGAAAAAAAATCCCCTTACGATGGTGCGAAAAATTCTCAAATCAGTAAATACATTATTAATTTTTACACAATTATATGCTTCCAAATTTACCTATCAAATACAAACAGTATTCAATTAGATCTATTTGACTGATAGATAGGACCTTAACAGGTAAAGAGTTAAGAGTGGACCTGGGATTAATTGCAATGAAGGGGTACTCCGTCTAACCCAGAACTCAAAAGCTGAAGCCTCACCTAAAAATAGTTTCGTTTAACCAGGACAATCCTTTAAATTTTTAGTGGTGGGGTGTCAGCGTATTCGAAAGTCTCCAGGCGGTGTGACCAAAAAGAAAAAGAAGGAAGACATATATACAAAAAGAAATAAAGAAAGAGGTGTAGAAGATAAGAGATTTATTTTTAATTACGTTTATTTTATTGTATTTTAATTAATCAAAAAAATTTCGAAGAGAAAGAGGGGTTTGGTTTGGTTTCTTTGTTTAATGGCATATCAACCTTTATAGGTTATTTAATGCCAAAGCCATTCTCCTAGAAGAACAGTAGTGGTACTATTTAACCCATAGCTGGAAGGATAACGGGGTTCATATCTTTCCCAAGGGAATTTGCCCGAAAGTGAACGTAATAGCGCGATTGGAGTACGAACTCGCGTACTACGATCCTGCAGTCCTTCGCTTTAACCATTACACCACGAGGACACCCCAAAGAAAGAGGGGGTGAAGAGTGAATGTTATATAGGGATAAACGAGAAAGTATTAAATAAAATCAAAAGTGAAGCGACTGAAAAGCAGAGATATATATATCAAAAATATAGGAGAGAAAATATCGACAGAAACTTTATTAAAAAATAAAGAATGAAGGAGAAGTCCGTTGCCAGCATTTCTCATGAACAATGAATTCCATCTTGGCGCCTCCTTAAGATTCGACTTAAGCGACCACTTTTACATTCTGACGTCTAGCCATCACGTCTCACCTCTTCTCTGTTTTCTTCTTCGTCAAATTTCGTTCATTCGTCTCTCAACCCGAGACTTAAACAATGTAATCAACATTTTCGTGGTTGACTAATGTGTTCTGTTTAATTATTTTTCCCGTCGACGCTAATTAAATGATTGCACAATGGACATTCCGAGAGGTAGTTTCCATCCGTCAAGCATTTATTCAAACAGCTTGCCTAAGAGAGACAAATGAAAAACATGACACTTCTCCTGTTAAGACCGTTTCTGATTGTAGCCACTTTTTTTTTTCATCTGCCATCTTGTTTCATTGTTTTCAGCATCGTTATAAAATATTTTAGAGAATTTTTGTTGCATTTTTATTTTTTTGAAATCATTCATTTCACTCGACGAAAGACGATGGAGAGGCGTTTGCAAACAAAGAAAAAAATGTGATGATGAAATCGAAGAATTAAAGCAGATCCTTAAAACCTCAAAGAATGCCTCTATTTATACTTAAATTTTAATATTTCATCACTACATTTCCTACCTCATTATTTCGTTAGTTCAAAGACTTAAAACGAACATCAGAAAATTCTATATGTCTCTGAAAAACAAAGGATTATTAATAACAATAATTCAAGAAAAATCATAAGTTCTTCCATTAATTAATTAGAATATATATTTTACTTTTGTTTTAGTTAAGAAATAATACCTTTTATAGAAAATCAGATGTGTGGCTATTAGGTTCTCCCGGTTAAATTATGCAATTTAACTAGTTGGGTCTATGGGTAGATAATGCAATGTAGCCCTATATATAACTCATGACGTTAAATGACGTAATGTGGCAATAAGGGTATATAGGTTGTAATTTATTAAGCTTTTAGCTTAGATGTGGCACAAAGCCATATAAATGGAGCACCCACTGAGTCTCAAAATCATGTTGGTTTGCTAGTCTCGGTTGCTAACAATTACACCATCAGAGGTGCCCAATAAGTGTGTATGGGTTATATGATACAATGTGGCTATAAGACTGTATGGATTATTTGGAGGTGCGTGTGGTGTAATAGTTATCGTCGTAGGAAATGGACACGGCGACACAAGTTCAAATCCTGGACGAGACTGATTGCATTTCACATAGCACTAATACCCTTGAGAAAGGTCTGAATCCAATTATTCTCCCTCCAGGTAAATAGTAGGGCAGACTGTGGTCTTCAGCCTTGGTGAGGCAACTAGTCTAGGAGAAGGAAAACTCTGACTTCAAACCTGTTAAACTCCGCTTACAAATTGACCTTGTGTCATATCCTGCCCTAGTGGAGGGGTTGGTAAATGTGATAAGACTGTATGGATTAAATGACCCAATGTAACTATAAGGGTGTATGGGTTGAATGACGCAATGTGGCCAAAAGGGTGTATTGGTTAAATAACGCAATCTGGCCTTAAGGTTGTATGGGTAAATGATGCAATGTGGCCAAAAGGGTGTGTGGGTTAAATAACGCAATGTGGCCTTAAGGGTGTATGGGTTAAATGATGTAATGTGGCCTGACGAGTTGATGTGTTCAATAACACACTGTTTATAACGAATTAAAATAAGTAATACTCTCTTGTTAGGGCTTCAAATATGCTAAATGCTTTTGCTGTGGAGGGATAAGATAACCCACATAAAGATAATAAGTGTTCTAGAGATGACACTAAACTGATGGGAACATTCCGATTCTAGTACTCTGAGATATGTGGAATAATTTTTTATAACCATTACTCCAAAATACACTTAGATATGAAATGGCAGTACCTGTTTGGTTCCCATCTATGGGTGAAATAGATCTGTTTAAAAATTATTCGTATTTGATAGGACAAAATAAAACCTCTTAAGCAACTATCACACAAGAAATATAAATATGAACGTGCAAATAAACATGATTATTAAGCCACTAGGCATAAAATTCCCCAAAGGGTTTGAAATGCCTTTAGAATCAGACAATTGATAAATAAAACGAGAAATAGTTATACACGAATATATTTTTAAAATTTACATTATGTTTTCCATATCTTTAAAAGTGATGTGGTTGATTAAAAATGATTACCGTCACTGCTTGACTGGTCCTTTGAAACAATTATGTAAAACCACTATATTTATTTATCAAATACCTACTCAACACCGAGGGCAGGATGGGATACGAAATAATTTTTTATGCGGATACGAATAGTTTGAATTTTTCCTACTCCTCAGTCTGTACCTTCAGATCAACAAAATATCAAAATAAAAATGTTCCTTTATATTCAATAGTTGTGATCATTGCTCTTATATTTATGTCAAAGCAAAATTCTAAAATGAAGCAAAAATACTAATATACATTTAAAAAGTGAATTGAAATTTCATCATATTTTAAATTCAATTGTCTTAATGCTTATTTTTATTTATTTGATTTTCATAGTTAAAAAAATTGTAAACAATATATTTTTCTTCATTTTTGAGGGTGGTCTTATATTTTTGTCTATGGAGGTATACATATAAAAGCACAATTCTGAGGGCGGGATAGACCGAAGTGACCAATAGATAGATAGATAGATAGATCTTGAATACACTCAGCATCATAAGAGAATCACGAGAAGTATAGGTATAGCACTGCTTTATCTAGTTATGTGTGGGAACTTAAGGTAAAACAACGAGTAGATCCTATAATGAAATGGGAAGTAATAAAGAAATGCCGCAAATATAGAGCAGGTGATAGAGCTTGTAATCTTTGCATGGAGGAAAAATTGGTAATAGCAAATTGTAAAAGTAAGAATATGTTAAATAAAAGATCGGAGGTGTTAAATAGTTGTAGACACAAAAGGGCGTGGTTACTATATAATTAGGAATAGGTTATAGAGAATTTTTTTTCTTCAAATAAAAATATGGTATCTGTAATTTAGTTAATTATATTTTTTTTTTTATAATGCAAATTCTAGGCTAGGTGGGGTTTTTGGTGAATAAAAGAAGGCGATTTCTCCTTAAAATTTAGCCGAATTTAGGGTTCCTGATGATCCGTTAAGGTGAAACTTTAGTAGAAGATTTTCAACTCGCGATTTAAGTTAATTCTATAATTGGCTCCATTGTATTGTGTTGAGCACTTTAATAATTATAGCATTGCAGCATTCGCGGAGGGCTTTTTGGTTTTCTTTTGACCACTGAATGCGTACCCCTTGATTTTTTTCAAGGAGTCGGACGAGGTTGGCCTTTTCTTTTTTCTTTTTCCCCTGGGCGGTGATTCGAGGTACTTTTATCTCTTGTTCCTGACCATTTTTTTTGTTTTTTCCGATACCGTGAATACTGGTAGATATTAGATTAGTAAGTATATATATATATACTGTTGTTAAATATTGACCCTTGCATAAACACACAAATGGAAACACAGATGCTCACTCCCACACATTATCTATCACTCGATCTGTCTACATTAAGATGGACATGAATATAAAATAAATTTATAATGAACATATTATTATTCAACACATTTCTTCTTATCATATATTTACCAACCCCTGCGCTCGGGCAGGATATGACACGAGGTCAATTTTTTAAGCGGAGTTTAACAGGTTTGAATTCAGTTTTCCTTCTCCTTGACTAGTTGCCTCACAAAGGCCGAAGAACCTAGTCTGCCCAACTATTTACCCATATCTGGAGGGAGAATTATTGGATTCATACCTTTCCCAAGGGTTTGACGGCAACTACACAAGAATGTTGAGAGCAATATTGAACAAGTTCTGGCGACAACACCCCACGAGACGCCAACTGTACGGCCACCTGCCTCCCATCACAAAAACTATACAGGTCAGACGAGCCAGACACGCCGGACACTGCTGGAGAAGCAAAGACGAGCTCGTAAGTGACGTACTACTATGGACCCCCACATATGGCCAAGCAAAAGCAGGACGACCAGCCCGAACTTACATTCAGCAGCTATGTGAGGACACAGGATGTAACCCAGAAGACCTGCCGGAGGCGATGAACGATAGGGAAAAGTGGCGAGAGATGGTCAAGGATATCCGTGCTGGCGGCACGACTTGATGATGATGATGATTAGTGCTATGTGAAATGCAATCAGTCTCGTCCAGGATTTGAACTCGTGTCGTCGTGTCCATTTCCTACGACGATAACCATTACACCACGGGCACCTCCATTTCTTCTTATAATGCCTTTTATGAAGTTATTGCACGACATATCCCTTCTCGTATATAACCTATATATATATATATATATATATATATGTGTGTGTTTGTGTGTGTGTGTGTGTGATCGTGGTGTAATGATTAATGTCGTAGGAAATCGATGCGGTTAACTGAGGTCTGTATTTAACAGAACGAGTCTAGCTTGTATTTTACATTGTACTAATACCGTTAAGAAAGTTATGAATCCAATCATTTTCATTGAGCTATGTATTGTATTAATTATTAATTATTAATTTATTGTATTTATGTATTAATTGTAAGGCAAACTGGTCTCTTCAATCTTTGATACGGCCAACGGTGCAGAATTAAGAAAAACTCTTAATGCAATCTCGTTAAACTTTACTCAAAAATGAAATGATCTTGTGTTGTATCCTGCACGTGTGGAGAGGTTATATATATATATATATATATATATATATATATATAGTGCTGAAGCAAAATATGGAATAACTTGAATCTTTTTTCGTCTGATTAAAAAAATGCCATAAATCGAAATTTGATGATTAACTGTATTATTCAAGCATCTTTTTTTTATCATAATTCAAATTAATACGAAAAAAAAAAAAAAACGACAAAGAATCTATGATTTATTAAACGCCGAAACTCTCTCAATTTTTTTTTTTTGTCTACCATATGCAAAGCAAAGAAAAAATGTTTACAGAAAAAGAGTTTTTTTTAAAGAAAAGAGGGAGTAGAGTATTGTAAAAAAAAACGAAAGGAACGCTTTTAAACTGTTTTCCTTTCGGTTTTTGAGTAAGACCCCACAATGTCAATAAGAAAGCCGTCTAATGAATTGAAATTTCTCGAAAAAATTCTGAGCAGAGTAATTAAATAAGATTTAAGCCCTTACCATAACCCCTTGATTACGCTATATGGAGCGTTTTAGAAAACAAAACAAATGCAACTTCCCATCCAAATATTGGTTCGCTTAAGACTACTATTGTGTAGGAATGGAATTAAATGTCTGATGAATTTGATTTGAAGACATGTAAATCGTTTCAAAGGTGTTTTGATATAATAATTGAAAAAAATGTCCATATTGAGTAAATTTACTCTTTTGTGTCTCTCTTATTTGCTTGTTTATTTTCTAAAATTAAAAATTAATCTTGTTTTATAATAGAGTCGTTTAATGAGTAAAGTATTCGCTAATGGTCCGGGAGACCAGGGTTCTATCCCTGGTCGAGTCATACCAAAAACTCAAAAAATGGTACTCGATGCAGCCTTGCTTAACACTCAGCATTACAAGGTAAGGATCAAGGGTAAAGTGGAGCAGTCCATGAATGAAGTAGCGCCCTCCCCCTACACCACGGTAGCTATTGAAAAGGCAGCCTGCGGGTCACCCTCGACAAAGGTCGTCAACTTAGCTTACTTATTACTATATTAGAAAATTGCTAATTTTGCTTCCGCACCCTGAGTATATATATACACATATAAATATGATGGACTCTGCCGTCGGTTTCATCATATGAAGATCAAACATCTCCCATAAGTTCTTATATCTGTGTCTCCTATGACATTTCAAAAGAGCCACAGACTTGCATCCAATCCGCAGACAGTGCAGGCTGGAGTAATCAGGTGAATTAGCAGGCGTAAGTGATCTCGCTATATATATATATATATATATATATATATATATATAAAACTAATTAACATCTCACTTCCTTACTGTGAATTCATAGCTATGAATTTCATGTTTCTATAGAATAGAAGACACAATCGTCAGACGTTAACTTTATTGCTTGAAACTTTAATTTGACCGTGATTTCTTTTTTATGCTTGCAAAACGATACTAAGAAGATGAAAACTTAATTACGTACGTTTTTATACTGTTCAAATGGCAGGCATTTAGGGTTGGTTGGTTGGTTGTTTTTTATAGCAATTTAAGCTTTGGTTTATTTTATGTCGAAGGCGTTTTTGTTTTAGGTGGTTGGTTGGTTGCTTACTTGTGTTTTTTTAAAAGCATACCTCCCCATGTACGTTGTTTTAAGCCTAAACATGTTATATATATATATATATATATATATATATATATATATATATGATTTGTTTGTTGATAAAACAGCTAAATCTCATTTGTTTGCCTACAGTTAAATAGTTTAAAATATTTCCAAGGGTAATTATTGTATTTGCAAACTTAAAGGGTTTCAAGTATTGCTATCAAATCCCAATAATATTGATTTAATATGAATCAGTTATTTGTATAGTTTCAAGTATAGTAAATTATTTAATAGTTCTATTTAAGTCACAGATGATACCCGAACAAATACAAGCACTCCGGTCAAAATGGACTGAGAATTAATGGAATTGAAAGCGAACCTCACTGTTCCCAAAGTTCCAAGACCCAAGTTTCCCCTCACACTCAAGGCACTCGTTTGAGGTTGGAGATCTAAACCCTCTGCAGCAATGCAATCTACACGTCCAGCCGACTGGGCAGGCCAGTATTTCAATTATTTTGATTTATCAAACTTTTTTTAAAAGATTGTTTTTTTTCTTATCTACTATATATATATATATATATATATATATATATATATATATATATATATATATAATATTTATCAATCCATCTTCATTTAGTATTTCTCGAACCATCTCATTTATATGACAAAAACAGCTCCCCACGTAATTATTTTAAGTTGCAGGTTGAGTGGAGTATCGATTTAATCTATAATTTAACAACCCAGCCGGTTGGGGCTTAAGAGTACACTGACTGCGTATCTGCAGAGAGGTAAGACATGCTCCCTAATGAATGTCTTGTATGAGACATTAAGCAATCCGATGGTAAAGCTCCAATCCTGGAGCTTTGGGGAATGCAGAGTACCCTACATTGCCATCGCTCCCAGGCCCACTCTGCTCCGGAGTGGTAGCGTCTGATTGGGTCTTTTCTATGGGTTATGTTTTACATTTAAACTCTGAGCAAACAAATGACTTAAGCTAAATTGAACTGTTAAAAATAGAACTGTTTGATCGTTTAACTGAGTGTAAACAAATGACTGAGATTTGATTTTAATTGCTATAGATACATAGCAATACTTGTAACCATTTAACTGTGTGCAAACAAATGAGTAATGTTGAATCGAATTATTAGTGTCAAATGGCATTACCTGAATTTTTTTTACCGAGTGCCGAAATTGAATTATTGGTATTACATAGCAATACATGCAACTATTTGACTATGTGCAAAATAATGAATAGTGTTCAATGGTATAATTAGTGTTAAATAACAATAGTTGTAACCACTTCACTGTCTGCAAACCAATGATTTCTATAGAATAGAATTAGTTTTAGAGAAGAGTAATTGAAACCATTTAACTGAGTAGAAATACTATCAATACTTGTGTACAAAAAATTAGTTGTAACTCTTTTAAAAATGAATTATGCAATTACAGATCATATATGAATATCTATTTGAATATGTGCAAACAAATGACTGATGATAAATACTGTTACGTAGCAATAATTAAAACCATTTAAAGAAATTGGTTTGGTTCGGTTTCCTTGTTTAATGGCATATAATCTCTTTTTAGGTTATTTAATGCCAAAGCCATTCTCCCAGAAGAACAGTAGTGATACTATTTAACCCATAGCTGGGAGGATAAGGGGGTTCATACCTTTCCCAAGGGTATTTGCCCGAAAGTGAATGTAATCGCGCGACTGGAGTACGAACTCGCGTACTAAGATCCCGCAGTCCATCGCCTTAACCATAACACCACGAGGACACCCACTAGTCAAAGACATGATAGATAGAGATTAGAATTATTTGTATTAGAAAGAAATATCAAGAATGAGCTCAGGCTCGTTTAAAAATGCTATTAATAAAATGTGTTCACAAATCATATATATCTAATATATATGCATAAAGAGGATTTGACATGAAATAACCTACGACGGTTGAAATACCATAAAACCCAACCAAACAAATTCATATATGTTTAATATATATGTATAAAGAGTATATGACATTAAATAGTCTACAACGGTTAATATGCCATAAAACCCAACCAAACCAAATCCTATATATTTAATATATTCTCTCTTAATTTCCCCCCTCTCTCCCTCTCTCTCTCTCTCTCTCATTATTTCTTCATTTTCCTTTTTTCTTTTTCTTTTTCTTTTTTTCTTTCTTTTTTTCTTTATCCCACACTGCTATGTTACTATAAAGAACATACGCACATACAGAAATCGTGTCATTATGATATAGATTATTATCATTATTAGTAATATGATCGTTATTATTGTGATTCTAAATGCAGTAAGTATTAATTAACGATATGAATTAATTATGAAAGCTCCCGTCGTTTAATTAGGCTGTTGCCAGAGAAAATATTAATTTTTCTACCTTTCCCCCTCCTCGAGAATGAAAGACCGTTTAATGGATCTAAATCTGTTTTCCTAGACGGGGCCAGCGAGGCAAGACTAAGTTTTAATTAACGACGCCCAACGTAAAGGGGTGAAGAGTCTAGCGAAGGCAGGTAAAACAAAAGAGAAATTTTTTGGGTGGTGGGGGAAAGCAATTTGTAAATTTCTCGACGAGAATCTCAGCACATTTATGAAGTTCCTCTTTATTCAATGTGTAATAAAACTGGTTTATAGCCGGAGTGAGTGAGCCCTGCTGAAATAAGTTAAAGAAAAAGAAACGAGCAAGCTTTTATGAAGTCATTTGCTTGGAATAATTTGAAGACTAAAAAAACAGTAGTTGGTTTTTTTTTGTGTGTGTGACGGAGGGAGGTAATAATTACATCAGAACATTCCACCGGAAGCGGAAATCAATTTTATGGACATATATGTGTGAACCGTCACATTAGCAAAATTCAGTAAAGGTTCACTTTTCATTAATATTTTCAAAGAATTACAAATTATGTCTGCTTGTTACAGTGCCATTATAAATATTTCGCATGTATCATTTAACAACATCTGATGGTGAGGTTCCGGTTCTGGAAATCTGAAAAATAAGGACTGCCTCTTCATTGTCATAACAAACATGGCTACTCTGATCTGGAGTGGTTTTACATTTTAGAGTCTCATCTAGGGTTCAAATGGTTATTTTTCAAAAGTATTTATATTAGGCCGGAATATGAATAATATCTATCTATCTATCTATCTATCTGTACCATAACCATATACGGCAATGTGTGAAACGTACATCGAATGTCCATAATGATAGAACTTAGGAATCTCGAAACACGAAAAACACTTACGACTTCTTAGTTCCGGTACGAAACTTTTTTTATTACCTTTGAGTTTAAAGGTTCTTTGACATAAGGAGAGAGATACACATTATTTCTTTTCTGGCTTTGGCATCCGCCCCCCATCTCGTGCGACACCAGCCCAAGGCCTCGGCGAGCAAGCGAAAGTCAACCCTTCTCGTTCGGTGTCCAGTTCTCAACTCTACTAACTGACTTTTTTCAAATCTCCCCAAATCCTCCACGCGCTTCCGGTGCGTGACGTTATTCGCACTCCCTTGTCCTGTTTCCCATCTCGGGCTATTGTGACATCTCTGAGTAACACGTCCGTTCTGCGCGCGCGTGAACACCTGCGTTAATGTTTCACCTAAGTAACCCATACACTGAGCCGAAAGGTTCTCAGCCTAACTAAACCCAAAGGCATAAAACGAAATCCCTTTGCCATTATATATATATATATATATATATATATCCCTGTATGTTCATATTTATCGATCTATCCATATCTGTTCTGAACATCCTAATCAGCGAGGCTTGGAACAAATCCCTTGCAGAAAATTAAAATCCCTGCAAAAAGAGGTGTTCTGGTTCTGCACCTCTTCGACGTTAACGAAATACGTGGAAAAAAGCAAGTATGCGACCTGCTGTTTTAAACAAATCCTAGTAGCATCCCCCATAAAAAACGAAGGTGTACGGCCATCTACTACCCATCTCACAAACCATCCCTGTAAGTCATGTTGAGAACTGCTGGAGAAGTAAGAGCTGACTCATAAGCAAGGTTCTTTTATAGATACTTACTCATGAACGTGCCAGTGTTGGCCGACCAATGAAGATTTAAATACATCACCTCTTCAAGAACACAAGATGCTGTCTAGAAGGCCTGATTGATTAAGGGCAGATGGTGAGAAAAAGTCGGTGAATTCCATACTCTCAGTGCGTATTGATGATAATGGTACACCCCCAGTAACAGGTTAAATACCGTTCTTCTACAAAGGACACTTCGCGTAGTGTAATGGTTAGTAAGCTAGACTAGTATACTTTTACGAGTGAGTTCAGTTCTCATTAGATGCCCTATTCATCCGGCCTTGTGCCACATCTAAACAAAAAGCTTTTTAAATTACTACCGTTCTTTTACAAGTATGGCTTTGTCATTAAATAACGCAGGGATGTTCGTTTGCCATTGAATAAAGAACCTGGACCAATTAAATCATATCCGTGCTCTAAGATGAATTTTCAATTAAGAAAAGAACCAATGGATTTAGGTACTCATTACATGAATATTGAAAATTTACACAATCCAGAGTTTTGCCAAAATAATTCCTTCAAAAAGTATGAAGACTGTTTTTTTTTTTTTTTAAATATTTGCCACTAATGTTTGACATCGAAATTCTTGTCTAAATGTCTTGCAAAGTTCATTTAATTTTAAAGTTCCGTGTCTAAAAATGCGTTTTTAGCTAAATTCTTTTGAATCAATTTTTAAAAAAAAATTAAGTTTTCAGTATGAATACATTTTTTATCACAACTCGTTTGAAAGAACGGAAAAGAAAAAAATAATGGAAGAAAATTTAGCGGAAGGAAGTTGACTATTATGGTTCTAGAAAGAAAATAGATTTAATGAGAAAAAAAAGGCAAGAAAGTCAGAAAAAGTAATGCTGGATAAGAGAAAGATTGGGGACGAAGAAGAATGAGGTAGTTGAATGGCTGACAAGCGAAAAGCGGAGAAGCGATTTGATGGTTTCCGACGTCAAGATGTCGCCATCACCTCATATACAAACTGTAATTCCACAAATCGGCTTAGTCACAGCAACAGTCGGTCTGTCGGGCAAGGCTAATACGGAAAATCAGTGAATTTCAGCGCCCCATGTGTAAGATCTAAATACGCCTAGTGTGTAAGACGCCGAATTTTGACTTAAATACTTCAGGGTGTTGTCATTCATAAACACACGTGATACAAAGTTGAAACATCCATTAATTTTTGCTCGAACGTCAGCTGGCTTTTCAGAAGAGCAAGGCAAATAGATGTATCTCCACCAAAAACATAAAGAAAACCAACAATAGCAAAAATATCATGGAACATAATAATTATTATTATTATCATTATTATTATAAAGGTAAGACACGACATGGTGGGGAAGGTGATCCATGGGGAATTGAACAAGAATTTTAGATTTAACCAAACAGACAAGTATATGCACTACCCAGAATCCTACCAAGAAAATGTGGCGCAAAAAATTCCTCTTTTATTTTTTTATACAAACGGATCATCTAATCTCGATCAAATGACCAGATCTTGTGATAGTAAAAAAAAAACCAAAAAAAAACAAACAAAAACTGCCGAGTAATGGATTTTGCCGTCTCCGCTGACCACAGGGTAAAACTGAAGGAAAGCTAAAAGAAACATAAGTACCTCGACCTAGCTTGAGAACTGAAAAAACTACGGAACATGGAAGTGACGGTGATTCTAATTGTGATTGGAGTGCTAGTTACAGCCACTCAAGGATTGATTGATAAGGGGACTGTAGGACTTGAAAATAAGAGGACGAGTGGAGACCATCCAAACTCAGCCAGAATACTTAGAAGAGTCCTGGAGACTTGAGGAGACTTGTTGTCACTCAGACTCTAGTAGAAAACCCTCAGCTAAAGCTGATGTGAAAAATTCTCGAAGAAGTAAAATGATAACATCATCCCGGGCAGAAAAGAAAACCTTTTTTTTAATCAACTAGGTAAATAGAACTTCCCAATTAGCGGACCATAAGCAGACATACCACGATGGTAAAAGTGAACCACTGGGAGTTTTGTAGGAGATTAACCACGCAGAAAAATGGTTTTATGCACAAACCAGATTTTATCTAAAAAAAAAAAAAAATGAGATGCATGAAGTTCTCTAATTTGAATAAAGATGGACCACCTGATCCCAACAAGAAGGGAGGAGCAAGTATTACTTAACAAGATTCATTTGTTATTCACTGAATTTTACTGCTACGGCGGACCATACAGTATAAAAAAAAGAAAGCTTCAAGTTTGACAAATACCTTGATTTTTCCTGTGAGCTGAAAATTCTGCAAAATTTGAAAGTGAAGGTAATGCCAGATGGGCCTAACCTTAACCCTGGAAAAGATGCTTGAGGAATTAGGGACCAGTGGCAGAATCGAAAACATCCAGTCAGCAGTATGGTTAAAATCAACTAAAATACTTCGAAGAATTCTGAAAATCCAAGGAGACAAGTTGTCTCCAAGATCTCAACGAAACAAAAAAAAAAAAAACAGATAGAAAAACTCATATAATAATAATAATAATAATCAACAAAAAAACGAGAATCCGCAAAATTGTCGACCTTGATGTCCCGGCGGACCACCGAATAAATCTGAAGGTAAGTGAAAAAAAATGATAAGTACCTCGACCTTGCTAGAGAAATAAAAAAGTTGTGGAACATGAATGTAACGATTGTGCCAATTGTGATTGGTGCGTTAGGCACAGTAACTAAACAATTATTAAAGGGCCTGGAGGACTAGGAAATTGGCGGACGGGTGGAGACTATCCAAACGAGAGCATTGTTGAGGACGGCCAGAATACTGAGACGAGTCCTGGAGACTTGAGGAGACTTGCTGCCACTCAAACTTCAGTGAAAAACCATCAGCTAACACTGATGTGAAAAACTCTAAAAGAGTTAGGTAATTATAAAGTGAATTTTGACTATACTAAAAAAATGGTAAATGTCCAAACAGCATGGAGAATGAGACACAGAAAGTTCTCTGAGATTTTGCCATACAAAAGGATCAACAAATTTTGACCAGAAGAAAATACCTACTGATAAGAAACAAAATTAGTCAAATAAACGAAAGAGAAAAGATCGATGAATACCAGGACCTTGCCAGAGAACTAAAAAATTATCCGGACAAATCTGAAATCAGTAGAAAAACCGAGTCTACCCAAACTACAGTATTATCAAGATCGGCTAGAATACTCAGAAGAGTCTTGGAGACCTGATGAGACTTGCTATCATTCAGGTTCCAGTGAAACACTATCAACTAACGATGCATTAAAAAAACTCGCAAGGAGTGGTATTCTACTAATATACAGAAACGACTATTTTAAGAATATATCACATTAACTTTAATGGCATACTGCTACTTAACTTAAGGAAATGTTTTTCTTATTTCATTTAACAAGGATAAACTTTCAGTTAAAGGATAGATTTTATAGAAATCTATGAAGTAGTCTGGTTAAAAGCTACAAATTCTACATTTGTCTGTTTGAAAAAGACTTATTGTGATAAATCGTTCGTGATTTTTATTTGCGTTTAAATGTCTCTTGAATTAATAAAAACAAGTTTACATTTTGTTCGGTTTCTTTGTTTAAAGCCATATCAACTTTCGCGGGTTATTTGAGGCCAAATCCACCCTTGTAAAAAAACATTTGTGGGACTATTTATCTCATGGCTGGTGGGGAGGGAGGGAGGTTCATAAATTTGGCAATGCTATAAGTCCTAAAGTGAATGTAATAGGACGACTAGAGTTTGAACTTGCTTCCCTACGATGTCACTGTCCAGCACATTAACCGCTTCTCTACGAGATAACCTCATTAAAATTTTGAAAACAAATTAAATATAATCTTACAATAAAAAGAAAACTAAAATCAAAATATTGATGATACAATTTTGTGAAGTTAATAGTATTGTATAATTTGGTGATGTCCGTAATGATAATAAAGATAGAGATACGAAAAAAGGCAAATACAAATACAGACAGACTCGGTCGTTTGCAGGTACGAACGCGTTTATAACTTTCTGACATCAGTTCTTCGACACGAGGAGAAAGACACAATTCTTACTATGCTAACCATCTCCAACGCGCGACGCATCTTGTGATGTTTAAGATCTCTGTCAGTAGAGATCCGAAAAACTCAACTACATCTTTCAACGGTGGAAACTCAACTCTCTGACTCCATGGTCAAATCTCAACTTCTCAACTGACTCTTTTTCAAAATCCTCAAATTTTCAGGACCATCTCTTCAGGGCATGACGTCATCCACACTCCAGCCCATTTCCTGTCTGGGGGTTTATTATGACAATGGTGATTCTCATATCCGTTGTGCACGAGCGTAAAGTACACCAAATGACTATACACCTGGGGTCTTAACCCGAATAGTTCAAAGCCCAACCAAACTGAAAGATAGAATATAATTAACGAAAAATGATTTACATAAAAAAAATCATTCCTTAATTATATAACAGTAGCTCCCTTTTCGAAGTATTTAGGTGTAAGTTTGGTGTATTTTATGGCATAAAAGACATTGAGGGTAACTTAAAGCCAAATCAAGTTCATATATATATGTGTGTGTGTGTATTTGTGTGTGTGTGTGTGTGTGTGTGTGATTTTTTAGCGAAGAACTTCTGGGTAGTTTCATTTTAAACGTTCATTTTCACATAGTTCAATGGTTTTAGATATTGCTAACACTAATAATCCAACTTAATATCAGTTGTTTGCGCACAGTTTAAATGATTTCTAGCTTTGCTATCTCTGCATAATTGACCTAAAGCCATCGGCTTCACGCAAACCGACCGATTGACCTAATGGGTTGAGTGTTCGCTAATGGCCAGGAGACCGGGGTTCAATAGCAGGTCGAGTCATACCAAAGACTCAAAAATGGTACTTGATACCTCCTTGCTTAACAGTCAGTATCATAAGGTACGTATCAAGGGTAAAATGAAGCAATCCAAGGAAAAAAGTTGCATTCTCTCTTATACCTAGGTGAAGTAGCTATTCAAAAGGGAGCCTTCGGTGGCCTGCGATTACCGATGCCAACTTTACTTTACATTATTGCCTCAAGAGCAATTTAGAGAATAATTTATTCTAATTTATATAATTTATAATTGGCGCCCCGGATGGTATCAAACCTACACGAGTGAGTTCGAGTCAATTTGGGTGCCTCATTCATTCGGCTTTGCTCCACATCTAAGCAAAAAGCTTTATAAATTACTAGAGGCTCTTAATAATTAAAGATTGGTCTATTGTTAGGATTCAATAAATCTTTCCTATAATGATAATAACATTTCTTCTATGAAACTTATAATCAAACGCGACTATTATTATGGGACTGAAGTAGTACTCTTAAAATAATTGCATGGAATTTATATATGTATTTACCAACCCATACGCACGTCAAGGTCAATTTTAAGCAGAGTTTTACAGGTTTTAATATCGGAGTTTTCATTCTCCTAGACTGGGCGCCATTTGATATGAACAAGTCAGCCTGCCCTACTATTTACTTAGAGCTGAAAGGCACATAGTTGGACTCATACTTTTCCAAAGAGTATTTGAGTCATGTGCAATATACAAGGAGCCTAGACCGGGATTTGAACTTGAGTTTCCGAGTTCATTTCCTATTATGATAACCATTACACTGCCAGTATTACCTTAATACACATGCAGTAACTATTATAAGACAGACGTATTACAATTTCACTTCTATCCCATAACACTCGTTATATTTACAGGTTGCGGAAGCAAAATTAGGAAAATTCTAGTTTAATAATAAAAAAAATCATAAAAAAACATGTTTAATTTTGATTTTAAAATAAACAACAAAATAAGAAGATAGATAAAAAGCAGAAAATTTTCTCATCATGGTCGTTATTTATTTATTTATTTATTTATTCATTCATTCTAATTATTGTATCAACACGCCTTGGAAATGATTTGCATTCCTTCAAAATAAATTCTTCAGACATTTTATTCCATTCCTCCTCAATTATATTCTTAAGCGAACCAATGTTTGGATAGAGAGTTGCATTTGTTTTGTTTTCTAAAATGCCCCATATAGCGTAATCCTTTGGGCTAAGTTCTGGTTCTGATGGAGGCCATAAAGAAACTCCAATTATTTCGGAAAATTTCGTTGGATTAGTTTCAGTGTTAAACAAATAGATTCTTTGTTGTTACTTTTCTTGCTCACTCATATTGGGCTGAATTTTAATGAAAAGTACTTGAATAATAGGGCTAATCATGGAAATTTAGATTTATCACGTTTTTTCAAAAACTGAATTAATCAGACTTTCAAAAATCGTTTAAAATTTTTTTTTTTCCATATTTTGCTTCCGCAATCTATAACATAGGAAATTCATATACAAATCTTACAAATCTTATAACACAGATGAAGTCCTATTTTACTGCATCTGTCCCATAATAACTGTCCCAAATTCGCATACTGAATTTTTATACAAATGTAGCAACCAAGCAACACTATGTGACAGAGATCATATGTTATATTATTAACAGAATTTCTAAACTTTGACTTTTCTGGAACACAGACCGCAGATTGCTAACAATATCACGTGTTCTTAATTTGTTACTAAACAGGATATTTGCTGCTTAACTTTGACGAT
Source organism: Sepioteuthis lessoniana (assembly GCA_963585895.1). Lineage (NCBI taxonomy): Eukaryota > Metazoa > Mollusca > Cephalopoda > Myopsida > Loliginidae > Sepioteuthis > Sepioteuthis lessoniana. The sequence goes on along the minus strand of OY757923.1, from coordinate 68,509,193 downwards.
CTAGCTGGTAGTGCTTCTTTAATTATTACTTGATTGTAAGTCAGTCATTTCCTAAGCTTAGTTTTCTACATGCACTAGTGTCGTTACTTTCCTCTGGCCCAGTCAGCTGGGAATTCAAAACACACCGGCTGTCTCTGCAGAGGGATAAGACTCCTCCAAACGAGTGTCCTAGATATGACACTGAACAAACTGATGACGAGGTTCCAGTAATGTTGGAGCTTTGATAAATGCAGAGTACTCATTCATTGCCATCGATCCTTGGTTCATTTTTGCCCAGAGTGGTAGCACCCAATAGGGTCCTATCTATGGGTCAAATAGAACTAAACTTTAATTACGCTAAACTGAATTGTTTAAAATAGATTTGTTTTGATATTAACACAGCTGTACGTATACTAAACTGAATTGTTTGAAACTTTTATCAAAATGATTTAATTCAGCGTTAAATGACCCGAAAAGAGTTGATACGACGTAAAACAAAGAAAAAAATAACAACCAACCTACAACCAATCGCCTTCTTCGGATTAATAATCATAAAATAATCTTTGATAATACTCGACGCGAGTTATTTAATGAACAGTTAATTACATGCAAAATAATGTAAGTAAAATAAAGTTGGCGACCTTAGTCGAGGTCGACCCAAAGGCTCCCTTTTCAATAGCTACAACACCAAGGTGTAGGGGGGATCGCTACTCCTTTCCCTGAATTGCTCCACTTTACCCTTAATACGTACCTTATATTGCTGAGTGTTAAGCAAGGTGGTATCAAGTACCATTTTTAAAGTCTTTGGTATGACGCGACCTGGGATTGAACCAAGGTCTTCCGGAATGTAATATAATAAAAATGTTCAAAAGCTTTTAATGAAACTGGTTCGCAATGCGCAGTAGGAGGCAGGGAAACAGAAAGATTGATTGATTTTAACGTCAGGGGTTGTTTTATGCTGAGAGGTTAGGGAAATGCGTTCATATTAGCATTGTTTGTGTCGTTGTTTCTTAAAAGTTTTTGGTTTGCGCACGGTTTTATCAAAGATGAAATACTTTTTATACAAATCTATTTGATTCATAGATGGACACTCTGGGTCAGCATGGACTTAGTTGTAAATACAGTGAAGGGATTCCCCACACTTACCAGATACTCATAGACGAGACACGAACAGGTACGTCCACTTCAGAACAGCGTGGACCTGGTTGTAACGATAATGAAAAGATTATCCACACTTACCAGATACTCATAGATGAGACACTAATAGATAATACCACTCTGAGTCAGCGTAAGCCTGGCTGTAACGAAAATGAAGGGGTTCTCCACACTTACCAGATACTCATAGAAAAGACACTAACAGGTACGTCCACTACGGGACAGCGTGAACCTGGTTGTAATGATAATGAAAGGATTCACCACACTTACCAGATACTCACTAAGAGGTACGACCACTCAGCGTAGACCTAATTGTAAGGAGAATGAAAGTCTTTTCCACACTCGGCCAAGAATCCCAGAAACTGAAGCCACTCCTTCAGATATAGTTTAGTGTGATACCCGAGAAAACAGATTTGGTGGGGAGGTTCTGGCAGAAAGTAGAGTTTACGTATTCTATGGCCCATCAATAGAGTAGGAAAGTGCACAGAAAGATAATTTCGACCGACAGCAAGTTTAAAAGCCGACAGCTTCTATATCAGATCATTCACGGTGCAAACGACAACTCCAATATTCACCGTCACCAAAGACTTTCATATGTCTAATTACATTCCATTTATTTTTTCCTCGTTCACTTTTGGCATTATTTGGGGAGGGGGTAAATTAATGTTTGTTTTTCTTTCGTCTTTTTTCTTTTGTCTTTTTATAAAGCTGTCGAAAAAGGAAGAAGATCGAACGTTTTCAACAACGTGGTCGGATATCTCCACACTGTCAACGAAATAAAAAGACGATACCTAGCAGCTACAAGTCGAAAGAGAACGAACACTCATATTACACTTAATTAATTACAATTGAATTTCTGACGGGAAGTTGCTGTATCGGATAAAATAGTTCAATTATGTGTGTTTTTTACAGCTTTCTTATTTCATTAATTTGAACCTTAATGTATCATTAGGTGTTCGGTTCCACTGTCTTGAGTCCAAATTCTAATTGTTACGACATTTGATAATATGAATAATAATACGAATGGAACACTCTCAAAGATTGAAAAGAGATTGGAGGAAAAAGAAATATGAGGAAGAATTGATACCGTTCAGGATAGAATATGTAGAAGAGAGTAGGAGAGTGGAAGAGGCTTGTAAGTAAAAAGTTGGCGACCATAGTCGAGGGTGACCCTAAGGCTCCCTTTTCGATAGCTACTACACCAAGGTGTAGGGGAAGGAACTACTCCTTTCCCTGGATTGCTCCACTTTACCCTTGATCCGTACCTTATTAAGCAAGGAGACGTCAAGTACCATTTTTAAAGTCTTTGGTATGACTCGACCTGGGATTGAACGCAGGTCTCCCGGGCCATTGGCGAACACTCTAACCGCTAGGCCAATGTCCGGTCCAAGAGGCTTGTGATCAGTCGAAATGTAATGAAAGTCATCAGTTATTACAATGTTAAAACTAACAATACTAATAATAATATTGGAAGCGGACTCCATAAAAAATGTGGATATACACGAAAAAAGAAAAAAGAATACATCAGGAAAATGATGAAACTACTCGAAATCAAATTACAGAGTAGAAATCTCATCAATGGTATAGATACCAGGGCTGTCCCCCACGTAAGATACTCGGGACGATTCTTAAAGTGGACAAGAGAAGAACTTCAATAAATGTACCATAGAACAAAAAACCTCACGATGATGTATAAGGCCTTACATCCTAGAAATGATATAGACAGGCTGTATGAGTCAAGAAAAGAAAGAAAAAAAGGACCAGCATTCAAGATAGGGTCGATGCATTGATACAAAGACGAGAAGACTACATAAAAAAGCGCGTAGGAAGACTGATTAGAGTCACTGGAAACAATACAGACAATACACGCATCAACAACAAAAATAACCATAAAAATAGGAAGGAAAATGACAGCATGGACATTTCAAGCGACATACAAGCAAAATCTCACACGAGAAAATATGGATATGTCTAAGAAAGGGAAACTTTTAGAGAGAAGCTGAATCTTTTTTAATAGCGGCGCAGAACAACGCCATAAGGACTCTATCCCAAAGCAAGAATAGAATAGACGCAACTAAATAGAAAAAGGTAGATTATGAGGTGAAAGAGACGAAACAATCAATATTATAATGAGCAAATGCAGTAGATTAGTGCAAAGAAAATATAAGACGAGGCACAACTAGTTGAGGGAGGTGATCCACCGGGAATTGCGCAAGAAGTTTAAATTTGACTATACAAATAGTAAATACGCTACCTTGAATCTCTCCAGAAAATGAGACACATAAAATTCTCTGGATTATTGAGATACAAACGGATCGTCTAATCTCGGCCAGACAACCAAACCTTAATGACAGTCAATAAAAAAAGAGAACCTGCCAAACAGAGCTTTTCCTCTCTGAATGACCAGTGTATAACTGAAGAGAAACGAAGATAAGTACCTCGATTTTGCTAGAGAACTGAAAAAAAACATGAAAGTGACTGTGATACTAATTATAATTGACGCGTTCGGTACAGTCACCAAAGGATAGGTAGAGGGACTGGAGGACTTGGAAATAAGAGGACAAGTTGGAGACCATCCAAACTACAGCATTGTTGAAATCGACCAGAATACTATTAAGAGTCATGGAGATTTGAGGAGACTTTCTGTCCCTAAGACTCCAGTGGAAAACCATCAGCTATCGATGGGGTGAAAAACTCTCAAATGATTAAAATAATAATAGTAATAATAATAATAATAATAATAATAATAATAATAATAATAATAATAAAGTACCTTGACCTTGCTATAGAATTAAAAAAAACTATGGAACATGAAGGTGACAATTATATCAATTGTGATTGGTGCGTTTGGCACGGTAACTAAAGGATAATTAAAGGGCCTGGATGATTTGGAAGTTGGCGGCTAAGTGAAGACCATCCAAACAACAGCATTATTGAAAACGGCTAGAATACTAAGAAGAGTCCTAGAGATTTGAGGAGACTTGCTGTCACTTAATCTCCAGTGAAAGACCCTCAGCCTACGCTGATGTGAAAAACTCTAATGAGTAAATTATAATAATAAATTAATAATAATAATAATCAAATACAGCAAACTGGTACAAAAGGAACAAAAGAGCAATGTCTAAGGAGAAAGTGATCAACAGGGATTGTGCAAGAGACTAAAATTTGCTGTCATCTTGAAGATTTTAGACGCCACGATATCACTGCCCAGCATATTAGTCACTATTCCACCGGGGTTTTCACCACGTAAACACTAATTCTGATAATAAAGGAAAAAACAACGCGTATATAAAACATAAATAAAACATAAACAATTTCAATTTTTTTCGATGATGTTGACGTATTGCCTTTTTTTTTTTTTTTTTTTTTGGCCTATCCCAGTCGGCTGGATCTGTACAATACACTGACTGCTTCTCTGCAGAGGGATACGAGTCCCCCAACGAGTGCTGTGGGTATGACACTAAACAATCTGAAGATGAGGCTCCAGTAATGCAGAGTTTTGGGAAATGCAGAGTACCCCTTCATTGCCATCGCTCCCATGTCTACTCTGGCCTGGAGTGGTAGCACTTGATAGGGTCCACCCTGGATAAAATAGAACTAAAATGTGTACTTACGCAAGACTGAATTGTTTTAAGTAGAACTGTTTTTGACATTAAACTGAGCTGTTTTGATATTTACTTGATGAAAACAAAAAATATGAAAAAAACTGTTTTTGACATTAAAACTGTGTATTTATACTAAACTGAATTGTTTGAAATAGAACTGTTTTGACATTTTAAATGTTTGCAAAAAAAAAATAACTACGCTTACACTAAACTGAATTGTTTGAAATTTAATTCGGCGTTAAATGACCTGCAAAGAGTTGACTTGTCGTAAAACAAAACAATCAACTAAGCAACCAACCAACCATTTTGACGGCCATGTTTTTTTCTTTTATAACGAAAGCTTCAAGTATTGACTTTTTGTTGATTTCTCTTTTTTATTTCGATAAATTTCCTGTTTTCCCATTAAAGGGATTCCACTTTTACCATATTTAGTTTCTATCCAATTCGAATTCGAAAATCGGACTTTAACTTAAGTTCAAAATTCTTCCTTATCTTTTAAAATTCTGGAAACAGTCAAAGATGACATAAGGAATTTCTTTGAAAGAACCTTAACAGTTGGACCGTTTTCCGGTTTATTGTTTTATCATTTCATATTTTGATTTCAATATTAGAAATCTTCTTTTCTTCTTAAGATCGAGTTGTAATCTGGAATGCTTTAATTGTTTGTTATTTTGTTTTGTCTTGGTTTGGTTTTTTTTTTGGGGGGGGTGAATCCTGAAGGATGAAAATTAGAATAGAACAAAGAAAATGGAGAAAACGGACAGGTGCAAAAAACTTATTCACAACACAGACGAATGGTAAATATCCATTGATTGCTTGTTAGGTAAACAAGATGTATATAAAATAACCAAACTACGTTGATACTCGACCTCGAATTGAACTCCGGTCTCCCGGACCATTGGCGAACAAGAGAAAAGCTGGCAACCGTAGTCGAGGGCGACTAGAAGGCTCCCTTTTCAATAACTACGATTCCGAGGCGTAGGGGAGGGCACTACTCCTTTCCCTAGATTGCTTCACGTTACCCTTGGTACGTACCTTATATTGCTGAGTGTTAAGCAAGGAGGTACACCGGCTCATTGGCCTGTAGGTCGAGTGTTTGCCAATGATCCGGGAGACCTGGTTTCAATCTCCGGTCGCGTCATGCCGAAGACTTTAAAAATGGTACTTGATCCCTCCTTGCTTAACACTCAGCAATATAATGTATGTATCGAGGGTAAAGTGGAGCAATCCTGGGAAAGGAGTAAGCCACCTCTCCTATATCTCGGTGTAGTAGCTATTGAAAAGGGAGCCTTCTGGTCGCCATTGACTACAGTCGCCAACTTTACTTCACTTAGGTTGATACATTCTTATCTCCAGTCAAGATTTTTTTAATGAAGACTTTAAGCGTCGGCTGTTTTGTGGACTTCTTTTTCTGTCCCGATAAATTTCGCGCTGACAATAATGAACCTCCGTTAAATTGTACTATTGGAGGTGCCCGTGGTGTAATTGTTATCGTCGTAGGAAATGAACACGGCGACACGAGTTCAAATCCTGGACGAGACTGATTGCATTTCACATAGCACTAATACCCTTGGGAGACGTATGAATCCAACTATTCTCCCTCCAGCTATGGGTAAATAGTAGGACAGATTAGGTTCTTCAGCCTTGGTCAGGCAACTAGTCTAGGAGAAGGAAAACTCTGAATTCAAACCTGTTAAACTCCGCTTAAAAATTGACCTTGTGTCATATCCTGCCCGAGCGGAGGGGTTGGTAAATAGGTTAAATAGGTTAAATTGTACCATAATGGTACCAAAGAGACGTTTGCACCACTACGTCTACGGATGGCCATTTGTACAACCACGTCGGGTTTATGCGTGTATCGCTACGTCTTAAGTGGTAGTCGGATCCTGTTTTAACCTTGCAGAGGTAAATATAATGATCATAGAAAACTATGTCTTAGTTAACTAAATTAAAAATATAATTCACTGCTACGCTTTTTGAGTTGCCGTCGGGAGAAAGAAACAGAGTACGAAATCTGAGTCGACTGCGTTACCTTGACAAAGAGAAACAACAGGTGATGTGGAGAAAGTGAGTAGACACAGATCTTAAATATTCATGCTGGTGTTCTATTGTAGTTCTACATGCTTCTTCACTGGTTTCGTCTACGCAGGTTCGGGTCTGGTGTCTGACAGCCTTTTAGAGCTCACCCAAAAATGGGGGCCGCAACTTTTGACTATCTTCAAATTGTACTGGTTGGTGTTAACTCTCATCTTTACCTGGTTGGTGTTCACTCTAGTCTGTACCTTGTCAAGTCTCTTAGACAAATAACTTTCAAACTAGAGTCGTCCCTTTATTCTGCCGGGTGTCAGAGGGAGGACATATCCATTACCGGTGGTTCCACACTTGCGCTGAAGATTTTCTAGTCATTTCTAATAAACCTAGTAATTCAAGCAGAACTGGCTGGCCTACAACAAGTGCTTTGATCTGAATCACTAGAAGTTAGCTTGCCGTTCCACTGACTCTATGTCTGTTTTGTCTTTTTTTCTCTCGTTTTCCTTTCCTATGAATTTACCTCCCATCGCTTTCTAACTTCGATTTTCCATATCACTTTATAATATGTGAAGTATCTTTAAAACCTCTCATGTTTTAGATCTTCAGATTCCAAAGAGCCCAGTCGGCTTGGTCTGTAGAATACACCAACTGCATCTCTGCAGAAGGATAATGAAACGAGTGTGCTAGATATGACACAAAATAATCTGATTGCGAGGTTCCAGTATGGGAGCTTTTAAGAATTTGGAGTACACCATTGGTGCTATTGCTCCCTAGTCCACACTGACCCGGAGTGGCAGCGCATGATATGGTCCTATCTGAGGATCAAACAGAACTGTGTAACATTCAAACTGAGTGCAAACAAATGACTTATGTTAAATTGAACTGTTAGAAATAGAACTGTTCTATCTTTTCCCTGAGTGTAAACAAATGACTGATATTTAATTGAATTGTCCCTGGTACATAGCAATATTTGGAATTGCAAACAAATGAGAAATGTTGAAGAGAATGATTAGTGTTGGAACTTGGAACTTTTTAAGAGTGTGCCTAATTTTAATTATTGTTATTACATAACAATACGAAGAACAATTTAACCCTGTGAAAACGAATATAGTTTGAATAGAATAATCAGTGTTAAATATCAATACTATGAACTACTTTAGTGTATACAAGCAAATGATTAATGTTGAATAGAATTATTTGTGCCTATATAGATATAATTGAATTTAATGGTGTAAAAACGCTAGAAATACTAGTGTGAAAACAAATTACTTTTAACTCATTTAAACATGACATTACCACCAAATTCAGTGCAAAATGACTGATGCTATTTCATGACTCCTATTAAGTGAATAATTGAAATAATTTACCTGGGGGCCAAAAATATGAGGTTAGACTCATTTTAAAATGATATCTCATAATTCATATGTCATGTCAATTTTATTTACAAATCAGATATTCAATATATATGCAGGAAGAGGATTTGGCATTGAATAACTAACAATGTTTGACATACCATAAAATCTGATTAACAAATCATATATATATATATATATATATATATATATATATATATATAGTTGATATCTCATAAAACCCAACTAGAAAATCATATATGTCTAATGCTAATGTATAAAGAGAATGTGGCATTAAATAACGGACAATGGTTGATATACCATGAAAACTATTCAGCAAATCATATGTATTATATATATATATATATATATATATATATATATATAAACAGTATTTTGCTCTAAATAATAAACAATGGTGGATATGCTATAGAACCAAACCAAACAAAATCATATATATTCAATATATATGAATAAACAGTATTTGGCATGGAATAACCTACAAGGGTTTATATGCCATAAAAACCAAGCATATCAAACGCAGATTCTAAAATTTCGTAAATAGTTGCTCTCGTTCATTGATCCACACATTTAAAAGTTTCTTTATTCGACGGATTATGATAAGAGAAAATCGATGAGCCCCAGTCAACATATTAATAAATATGGGTAAATAATCACTATCCATTTATAAATTGTTGAAGAAATGCCTGTGCTTTAGGAAATACAAACACACACACACACACACACACACACACATATATATATATATATATATCATGTCGTGCCACCAGCACGGATATCCCTGACCCTCTCTCACCACTTCTCCCAATCATTCATCGCTTTTGGCAGGTCTTCAGGTTTACATCCCGTATCCTCATATAGCTGCTGTATGTATGTTCGAGCTGGTCGTTGTACTTTTGCTTGGCTATATGCGGGGGTCCATAGGAGTACATCACTGATGAGTTTGTCCTTGCTTCTCCAGCAGTGTCCTGCGAGTCTGGTTCGTCTAACTTGTATAGTTTTCGTGATGGGAGGCAGGTGGCCGTATTGTTGGTGTCTTGTGGGGTGTTGTCACCAGGACTTGTTCAATATTGCTCTCAACATTCTTGCGTAATTGCCGTCTTGTTTCTTCTTCAGCCGTTTGGTTAGCGTCCAAGTAGTGCATCCATATAGTAGTATCAATACAACCACTGCCTGGAAGAAACTGCGTTTGATTTTATCGGTCAGGTCTGAGACAAATTTTCGTCTTTATAATCTATTTAAGATATTTTCAAGTTTTCTGATAAGTGTCTTAGTTTCAGGTTGGATTTGGTTGTTGAATTTCCCAAAATTGTCCGGGGCGCTTTCAGACCCTTCATAGGCCACCATCAGGGGTTGGTTGCTTGCGTAAGGTGTGTTTGTTTTTTTAAAAAAAGGTTTTGAAAGTTTATCCAGAAAACCGACAAATAAAAACAAAAAAAGTAAAATCAATAGAATTAATTTTGAAAATAGCGATAATGTTTTCAGTATTTTTTTAATCCCGTATTCCTAAAGTATTCTATTTCCGTTGATAGCGTTCCCTTTTTAAATAGCGTTCCCTTTTTATATACATCAGTTACTTTGTTTTATCCAACTCTCCGTTCCCTCATTTTTGTTGTGGTATAAACTTTCAAAAACTTTCAAAACTAATTTATAAAAACAAACACACCTTACACAGCAAGCAAACCCTGATGAGGGCCTACGAAAGGGTCCTAAAGTGCTTGGGACAATTTTGGAAAATTCATCTACCAATTCCAACCTGAAACTAAGACAGTTATCTGAAAACTTGAAAGGATCTTAGATAAATTAAACCGACAAAACTTGTCTTTATTATCTAATGAAATGTTCTTAAATAAACGACTATGCCTAACCACACACACACACACACACACATATATATATATATATATATATATATATATATATATATATAAAGGAATACCTAGCCATTACGGTTTAATTTATTCCTCACAAGTATTCATAAAGTGCCTATTCGTTAATAGATGTATATATTTACATATAAAACAATGAATATAAAATAGAGGAATATACGAGGATCATTAAATAAGTTTCCAGACTTTTTTCTTATGGGCACTTTTATTAATAGTATACATATGAAACTCTAGTCCCCTTCGAAGTAATCTCCTCCCGCTGCAATGCACTTGTTGTACCGTTCCAACAACTCCTGGAAGGCCCCATGGAATTCCTCTAGGGTGAGCGTGTCAATGACCTTCGTCACAGCCTCTTTCATCTCCTCAATTGTCTCATAACGACAGTCTCTGAGCTCAGGGAATACCAAAAAGTCACAGGGAGCAACGTCTGGACTATAGGGAGGGTGAGGAACTGTCTTGATGCCAATCTTGGTCAAATAGTCAGTGATAAGGATGGAGTTGTGTACTCGAGTATTGTCCGGGTGGAAATGTCAGTGGGGACCCGATTTGAAGAGTGCTGGCCTCTTCCGACGGAATCTCTTCCTGAACTCCCTTAAAAGCTCAACATAGTAACCCTAACCCTAACCCTTTGGCCTAACCCGAAATCTAACCCTTTGACCAATCAACTACGGTCTATTGATTTCCTTACTCCTCCCACACCTCTTATCATCCCTCAAAGACTCCCTGCTTTCCTTGAATCTCTTATGCCACTCAAAAACTGATGTTCGATTAATGCAAGATGGTTAAAAGGCAGTCTGAAGTATATCATACGTTTCTGTGGCATTTTTTCAAGTTTAAAACTGAATTTTATTGCATATCGTTCTTGTAAAGTGTCCAGACTGCATTTTTGAAATTGACCAGCTGTGACAATCAGTCTTTAGTAGGGTGTATTCCAATTCCTGTTGTAGCTGTTCATTTGAACCTGAAATCATAAAAATTGGTCAGTCGACTCATAATATGTTTAGCAATAATATACTGAATTTTCACTGTCTGTATAAAAAAGTGTGGAAACTTATTGAATTCACCAAGTATTTATAGATAAAACAATGCATGAAGATAAATTATCTTCTGATGTATAATAATTATGCGTAAAATCTTTTCAAACTGAATAATAATAACAATTAAACAATGTTTAAAAACTGATTTTGATAATTGAAGAAAATAAAACAATTCGTATACGAAATAAAATACAAACCTATAAAGAAGGTCATTTTTTTCGTCGATGTTGACGCGTTCTATATTGTCGGCGATGAATTTCTAAGGATGAAGTTTTCAAGCATCTGCTGTTTTGCGGACTTCATTTTTTATGATGTATTTCACACAAACAAAAATGAACATTCTTTACATTTAAAGCAATTTGATGATTTCTTTTATTATTTGGAACTTCAGATTTCAAATTGTATTTTAGTAAAGTGTAAGAATATCTCCAGAAAAAATTCCTTTAATTTTCAAACTTTCCTAATCCTAGGCTTTCTTCACAAGAATGTTCGTACACACACACACACACACACACACACACACATATATATAGCCACATTGAAGAGTTCTGATAGAACGAAACAGTCTGTCTGTGGATGACAATATATATGTATATATATATATACAAGTACATGAACACTAAAATTACCAATGTTCGAAAATTAAAATGAATCTATATATATATATATATATATATATATATACATTTACACAAACACACAAATATTTATATAAGTATATATCTCTAGCCACACTGATGAGTTCGGATAGAACGAAACAGATCTGTCTGCGGATGACTATATATATATATATATATATATATATATATTAATCTTTATATCTAATCTATAATTCTTTTGGTGTGAAAAAAAACAGATTGTATAAATTTCAAATCCTAAAAATATGCATAAATGTGAGTGTGTACATGTGCGTGTGAGTGTGTGTGTGTGCATGTGTGTGTGTGTGTGTGTGTGTGTGCGAACGTGCATGTGTGTGTGTGTGTATGTGAAAATACCCCAATATATATCATTCGGCTTGTAAAGTTTGTTTTAAAATAGTTTTTTTTTTATATGGTTTTATTAAGCTATAATTAATCTGGAAACCAGTGAAGTGAAGATCGAAACCGCTACTCAGGGCCAGTACTAGGATCTCATGCCCCTTAATCTATGAAATGGGTCACCGAATCTAGGATACAAGGTCCGAACTCTAGTACATGTTCATTTTCATGAAGTAGTATTCATAGAAAATATTTTAAACCTGCAGTTCCGGGGTCCACAGGCAGGCTGAGGCCACACAGACGAGGGGTTTAAGGATAGCCCACACCAGCCCTTATCCGCGCAACAGTAAATGTCTATCGGACTAACTTGCACGTTATTGCTCTATTTTGAGGCGCACAGTTCGAGGGCCATAGGAAAGATAAGGGTAGAGGAATGTCAATAACACGTCATCGGCTATTCCTGCCGCTGCTGCTGCCGCTAATTTATGGGCATAAATATGCAAAATTTATCTTGCCTCGATCCCGTTTGTCATGGGGAAAATTAGAAGGAATGGCCAACGGCAATTCTCGGCTTGCTCAGAACGATTATCGGAGCTTTTCTTAGCTGAAGGCAAATTCACAAACAAGTAGAAACACGGGCTTTTTCATGCTCCTTCTCTCTCCACCTCTCACTCATTCATTCATTCACTAACTCATTCTATCAATTTATATTTATAGATATAGATTGATAGGATGAGTTAGTGAGTTAGCTTACAGATTCTCATACACACACTGAGTATTTCTCTCTTCCACACGACTAACCCGCTGAACCCGACATTTCAAGCTGAGAACTATTTTCTGTACATCGTAAGCCCACTATTTCGGGATCAGAAAGATCACACTCAATATTAACAATAAAAGGCTTAAAATAGTGACCATTCACATACATTCTTTTAATGGAATGTCAGGAAAGTTTCTGATATATATATATATATATATATTTATCGCTCCAGGACACTGACACTCCCTTATATATATATATGTATATATATATATATATATATATATATATATATGTATATATATATATATATATATATATATATATATATAAGGGAGTGTCAGTGCCCTGGAGCGATATTTGAATGTGTTTTGTAGTCTTTTATTCTCGAGTTTTGGGGAGGTTTTTGCAAACCTTAGACAAGCTGAATATCCTAGGGCCAAAGCTAAGGAACACACACATACACACACACATATGCATTTAAAGAGGCATTAAGCAGAATGGTTATCGTCTAAGGAAATGGAGTCGGCGATCTGAGTTCAAATCCTAGGTGAAGTTACCTGTTTTTCTTCCTAGTACTGCCAATAGGAAAATCATGAATCCATCTTTTCTAACCTAGAAAAACTCTAAACTCAAACCAACTATACTCCTCTTAAGAAGTGATCTGGTGTCTCATCCTGTTCGTAGTGGAAGGACTGGGTAAATACATGTATATATATACATATATATATATATATATATATATATATACATGTATTTACCCAGTCCCGTCGTGGTATATATATATATATATAAATGTGTGTGTATGTGTATATGTTTTGTGTATCTGTGTGTGAGTGTTTGTGTGTATATGTCTGTATGTGTGTTAGTGTGTGTGTGTGTTTGTGAGTGTGTGTCTGTGTCTCTGTGTGTTCCATTCGTTTAAAAGATAAAGTCTCATTTTAAGAACTAGTAAAGTAAAGTTGGCGATCGTAGTCGAGGGCGACCAGACGGCGCCCTTTTCATTATCTATTACACTGAGGTGTATGGGAGGGCGCTACTCTTTTCCCTGGATTGCTCCACTTTACCCTCGATACATTATATTCCTGAGAGTTAAGCAAGGAGGCATCAAGTACGATTTTTAAAGTCTTTGGTATGACGCAATCTGGGATTGAACCCCAGGTCTCCCGGATCATTGGCAAACACCCTACCCTGACTTCAAACCACAATATAATTATAATTCCACCATCAAGTAGTTGTCATCTAACGCTAAACCTGCATAATATAGAACTGTTTTGACATTTAACTGAGTGTAAACAAAATCTATACTTATACTAAACTGAATTGGCTGAATTAGAATTGTTTGAATAAACTGAATAGCTTGAAATAGAAATGTTTTTGACAAATAAATAATGTACTCATGCTAAATTGATTTATTTTTCCTAGAACAGATTATTTGTATAAAAATGGATTCGGTGTTAAATAACCTACAACGTGTTATATAATCGCGAAAGGATTTTTTATATATATTATCCTTTTTAATTTTATATATCTTATCTTTCAGTTTAGTTAGGCTTAGAACCGTTCGGCTTAGTGCATGGGTAGGTGCAGACATTAACTAAAGTGTTCACGCGCGCGCGGGGAGGATATAACAATCGCAATAAAAATGTCGCAATAAAAACCCCAGATAGGAAATGGGCTGGAGATGTGAATGAAGTCATGCCCGGAAGCGATGGGCTGTGATTTTTTGTGATTTTGAATAAAAGCAGTGAGTTTAGATTTGAACCTAGGCGAAGAGTTGAATTTTCGGACCTGGGCGAGGCCAGTACAGTTTGTGGACTGCGGGGTGCGAACAGTCAGCATAGAAAAATTGAGTCTCTCTCTCCCCGTGTCGAATACCTAAAAGTCAAGAAGGTAATAAAAGTTTCGTACCTGAACCAAGAGAGTCGTCAGTGTTTCTCGTGTTTTTCGGATTCCTATGAACATTTTATGCATGTGTACATTTCACGTATTCGTAGATTATGGCTATATTATAAACGGTTGATATACCATAAAAACCAACCAACCAACCAACCAACCAAATATTCCTATTGAACACTTGGAATTTATACATAGTTACATGTATTCCTATCTAATAATCAGAGCTGTTTTTTACTCATAGAGAAGATCCTAACAGGTAAAACTACTCTGAATCAGAGTGAACATAAGTGTAATGAGAGTGAAGGTGTACTCTGCACCGCAATGACTTTTAGAACTGGAGTCTCACCAAAACATACAGCTATTTGTCATACACAAGACGCGATTTTCGCAGAGAGCCCAACAATTCTCATTTTATGTCAAACTCTGGTTTAGTAAATGACTACCTTTTCAGATCGAATAAAACACATCTTGATGAGGGAGCAGTCCCGTGAGGTTGTGGCTAACGTACCAGAATGCCTTATCAGTTCAAGTGAATTCGAATTCCAGTCGAACGATTACCTTCACTTTTGGACAAATACCTCTAGGATAGGTAGGCGCCCCTTATCCTTCCAGCTATGGTTTGAATAGAAAAGTATATTCTTTTGAAAGGATGGCTTTAGCATTAAATAACTCACAAAGGTTGATATGTCATTAAACAAAGAAACCAAACTAAACCATAGAGATTGTGCAGAATGATAAATACGAATTTACTCAACTCCTCCACTAAAAACGGGAAGTGACACAAAGTCAATTTTTATGATGAGTAAAGCTGGTTTGAATCCAAGGTTTCTTTTTTGCCCTATTATTTATCCATAGCAGAAGATAGGGAGAGAACAGTTGGATTTATGCCTTTCTCAAGGGCATTAGCAGGAAATGAATACAAGCGGCCATTTTCTCGGGTCACTGATTCGATTAATTACAAAGTTAACCATTATGCAAACTTTCGATTTATCGACTACTCTAAATGGAGGCGATTGCTCTTTACAAAAAGAAAATTGAAACAAACTCGACAAATTAGATATGAAGAAAAACGTAAAAACAAAAAGTGATGCAAAAATCAAATTTAAACATAAATTTAAAGTAAATTGGGCTGTTTCAAATATTTTTGCTTTTTTTATTGAATATAAGTCTACAAATTCCTGCGTGAAATAATAAAAACGTGAGATATCCAGTTTTACAGGATTTGTTTAAAAGTAGATTTCTGCCACAAAACGTAAAGGAACACACAAAAGTGGGCGTGGCCTAGGAAAGTATGGTAACCTAAATGTGTAATAATCTATATTACGTATTGCAATTTCTTGGCTCATCAACTTTCCAATTTCGACTACATTTATGTTTTATTTGTTCATAAAAAAACAACATCAAGTGTTTATCAATTTTTTATTCATGTTTTTTTTATGAGGTAAGTGTTAAATTTCAGGTCGCAATATGAATTTTTTTATTATGAGGAAGGCATTGAATTTCTGGTTGAAATCTTAAAATGTTTGGCGCAAATATTAAAACTAAAATGATGTAGAATCTTATAAAAGTTTATAAGATAGATTTTCTACAATTTTCTGAAGTTATATTAGCCTAGCATGGAACGTAATTGAACAAATATCTAGAAACTCATATACAGCAACACTGACAAAAAAACAAATAAAAAGGAAAATATCATTGAATAAAAAATGCATACTCAACAAGTTGATTGGCATCCAGCAAATGTCATATTCTATTTGCGTCCGAATGATAATTGCTTCCTGTTTGGACATCCGTAATTTGAATTTGGAGGTGCCCGTGGTGTAGTCGTTATCGTCGTAGGAAATGGACACGGCGACACGAGTTCAATTCCTGGACGAGACTGATTGCATTTCACATAGCACTAATACCCTTGGGAAAGGTATGAATCCAACTATTCTCCCGCCAGCTATGGGTAAATAGTAGGACAGACTAGGTTCTTCAGCATTGGTTAGGCAACTAGTCTAGGAGAAGGAAAACTCTGAATTCAAACCTGTTAAACTCCGCTTAAAATTGACCTTGTGTCATATCCTGCCCGAGCGGAGGGGTTGGTAAATAGTATCCGTAATTAGAATTTTATCAATGGAAAACCATTGGGCAGAAAAACAAACAATTTTAAAAAGTTCAACATATATACTTCTTCATTATTATTACATTATGCCTTCAGAAATAACACACACAAACACGTGTGTGTGCGCTGAGCTTATAAGAATTGTTAGAAATATAAGAATACTTTTGATATATATATGTGTGCGTGCTGAGCTTATAAGAATTGTTTGATATATATATATATAGTCATCCACAGACAGATCTGTTTCGTTCTATCTGAACTCATCAGTGTGGCTAGACAGTATCTCCCCATAGCTGGGATCGAAACCCGGTTGACTCAAACGCCAAGCCAAAGATTCTAACCATTTAGCTACGAGGAGATATTAGCTACGGAGCACATTTTAAACGGTTATGAATCACAATTACTATTGTTTACATACATCCGTTCAACGGCCGCCGAGATATCAATTCAAATACGAAGAGACTTGCAAAGGCGCTAATGGCAACACGATTACTTCTTCGCTAGAGAACTCGACCCTACGGGGGTAGGAGAGTAGAGAGAGAGAGAGAGAGAGAGAGAGAGAGAAAGAGAGAGAGATATGGAGATAGAGAGAGAGAAAGAGAGAGGGGGAGATAGATAGATAGAGAGAGAGAGAGAGAGAGAGATCTAATTTTCTGAGGATGTAATGTAATAATAAGGAAGAACTCAAAGCGGCTTTTTTTATATAGAAATATTTGTTACCTTTTTTTTTAAGAGGAGGTTGGATTTTACGTTTTTCTATTTTAAGATTTCTAAAATTCCTAAAATAAAAAAGAAAAACAGCCGATTCATATGATATTTTTTCTCATTTTCAAAAGACTGAAGTAAACAGAGACGAATAAGTTAAAAAAGAAGATAAAAGGAAAGAAGATAAAAAAAAACACTATTATTCTTATCTTAACATTTCTTTTATTTCATAAAAAGTAAGATGCCCATAGAAATAGACAGCAGTTAAATATATATATATATATATATATATATATATATATATATATATATATATATATATATATATATATATATATATATATGGAATAACATTCTTGAATGTAAGATATTTAGATTATATAAAGATTAAGAAGAAACATAATAGAATTTACAAATGACAAAAAAAACTGAAAATAAAATAAATAAAAAAGAACACGTTCTCCTTCGAACTTTCAATTATTTGTTACTTAAAAAGCAAAACTTCATCAACATCCGATGAATTGCTAATTTTAGATAATTTTTTTTACAAAAGTACCGTATTTTAGCAGGTAAAGGTTTTTTATGCCATCTAAACATTCATCATTATAGTAATTATTGAACTAAGTTTGACACAAGGCCACTTCACTTAGGCATATAGTCGGAATGTTTTTTTCTTTATGCTAGAGAATTGGCTGGGGGTACAAATCTGGTAATTTAATGTGACTGCGGTAAGCTAATTTGTTGTTCAAAATCATCTCGCCTATTTGGCTTTGGCTGTAGAATACACCGACTGCATCACTGCAGGGGGTAAGACCCTCCCCGCAACAAGTGTCGTATAACATTAGACAATCTGATGGTGTTGTACAGCCATGACTATGACCAACAATACAAACATATACATCTACATATGCATGCAGAACACAACGACACAATGAAGACAAGCGACAGTCTTTTAGAAAAATATACCTCTCACTTTATTTGAAAGGGTTGTGTGTGAGAGGGAGTTGGGGACCGAACAGAACTGCAATATATTGACCCTCACTCTATTGGTCATAACCGTGTTCCTTTCCCGTTCTCCTGGGTCGCTCAACCGGGGGCCTGGGGGGCCCACTCTGATGGCTTTCTCTACCGCATCTTGTCACCAACGGGTCTGGTCGCCAGACTAACTGACTTCCTATTTTCACCGAGTTATATAATAGTTCAACCCCCCTTCTTCTTGTGGGCGTCACAATTGCACTCATTCAACCCATCCACGGTCAAGGTTATAATTCTGATATTCCTCGACCGGATGCACCTGTTATTTACACAGGTACATTTCCTATTTTGACAACCCAGCTGGGTCGTAGGTCAATATACAATAAATGGTAAGGCTGCAGGCATGGAGATTTCAGGAAGGTAAAGTATCCCTTTATTGCCATTGCTCTCAGGTACACTCTGACCAGAAGAGGTAGCACTTGATTGAGTCCTATCTATGAGTCAAATAGAACAAACTCTGTGCAAAGGAATGACTGATGTTAAATTGTGACTGTTATATAGCAATTCTTAAAACCATTTAACTGCGTACAAAAAAATAGCACAGACTCGTTTAAGAATGTTATCTACAAAATGTGTTTACAAATCACAAACACACACACACACACACACACACACACATATATATATATATATATATATATATATATATATATAACTCTCACACTTTATTCTCGAAAAGAATCAAACGTCTGTGGTGTGAAAGAGACAGAGACAAGAAATCAAAAACAGACAGTCATATTGAAACATTACTTTTTGACCAAACCACGCAGTGATATCGTCAAGGCCTAACTTACCACTTCTACTTCTCAACCGGGGTGGGTACTCGATCGGAGGCCCGCTGTGGGCCGTTCTGTAGAACGCTGCTGCAGTGGGGTGACCATTCACTTGCTCGCGCTCCTGTGACAGACTGAGACTCCAAGAATCACAGTGCCCTTATCTCACGTGGGTATCTACATATATCATTTCATAAACCTCACACATTTCCGTTTAACCATGTGACTGCTTCCGCTCATTTTCACCGGTGCTTTCTGTACAGGAGATTTCTGATTGACTGCTCGGTCAATGTGCAACATATAGGTATAAACAGCATTTGGTATTAAATAACCTACAATGATTAATAAGCCATAAAACCCAAACAAACCAACCCAAAAGAAAATCGTCGAAATAAGTAGAATTTGGTCCTCATTTTGACCCTCAAAATTAATCCTTAAAAACCAATAATTGCTAACGTATAGACCAAGGGTGCAAGTATCCGCCACGATAATTCTACCCTTGGTATATAAATTAGCAATTCTTGCATGTTGATGCTCCTTGCAAATAGTATTAAATAGTTAAAGCGCCATACTAAAAGACCATTGTTTGCGAGTTCGATTCTCACTGTGTGTCCCATGTCCAACAAAACAGATGGCGCGGAACTTTAGCTGGACCTATCCATTCAATCGACTCCTAGTAAAGTCACGTATATTATCGGGGATCGATACTCCGGCAACAAATAGGGTAATCTTTTTTTTTTTACTCTTTTTTTTTTTTAACTTTTAACCCGGATGAAAGACGTTCTAAAGTGTCCCTCTGGGTCAAGAAGTTCCACTGCGTAAATCGGACGACAACTTCAAAAACCAGAGAATGACCTGTTGCTGCGAGAGATACTTACAAAATCAAAGAGGTGCGCTCCAGGAGGTCACGTCGGAGCGAACGCGGAAGAGTTGAAGAGAGGCGGACGCGGATCAATCCGCTTCCATGCTAGGCAAGTCTTCTCAGAACTTTCAAAATACGGATCTTCTATAGTCATGGCCGCCGGGAGGCGGTGCTGCTTTCTACAACAAAGTTAAATTCAGCTAACATTTCTGAAGTAATACTTGTTTTGCATTTGGGTGGTACGTTCGCAATGCAAAACGCATAGAATCATATATATATATATATATATATATATATATCATTGCATATATATTTGGAGAGAGAGAGAGAGAAATTTGTGCAAATTTATTTATAGTTAATTGCATATATATGTGTGTGTGAACAATTCTTTTCTTATATATATATATATATATATATATATATATATATATATATATATATATATATACTAGTTGTTGCACGCTTACCTAAATGGTTATCGTTATAAGGAAATGGAATCGGGCACACAAGCTCAAATCCTATATCAATCTATTGTCCAGCAGGACACATAGCGTAACAGTTATAGGCGTTGGTTCCCTAAGCTTCTAAGGAGACAATCATCTTGAGGTTGCAGGTTCAATCCTGACTGCAGGCGAGTAACAAATACAGGAATACTTAACACTTGTACCCGGTTATGGCTAACGGAATCAGAACAGGTGACCCCCATGGATTCAATAAAGGACGTAGTTCGAAGTTCCGTAAAAGTTCCTGAGTTCGAGAAATACCTGAAGAAGGCTGGAGGACATATCGGCCGAAACGTTGTGGCAATAACAATAAAGAGGAAGACAATAGTCCAAAAACCCTTAATGATATAAATCATCAAGCCTCGTCTCAGAAATGTAGACAACCAATCTATTGGCGTTTCATTTTGTGAACATTCTTTTAAGAAAGGCATGAATCTAACACTCCTATTTCCTGAAATTGGGTAACTAAGGGAGACATGGCTTCCATTCGTAGAGAAGGAAATCTGTAAATTCAAAACTATAGTACTTAGCATCAAAATGCCCTTATGTCGCATATAACTCAAGACAGAGGAATAGGGTAAACAGAAAGCTCTAGTTACTTCTTTTGATGAAATTCTGTTATATATATATATATATATATATATATATGGAAGAAAATAATGGATAGTAATCCGACAATTTTCGAAGAAAAATTGACAAGTAATCCAAATAGAAAGTGGGGATTTATAGAGAAACAAAGTCAGTCGACACTATAGCGTTTCGGTTCTGCTGAACCATCATCAGGTCTGTGAGGGGTTTTATTAGTGATATTAAGTGTAGATGGATGTATAAAAAGTGTAAAAATATATAAAAATTTGGAAAAGTTGCGCAACAAGAAAAGTTGGCTGTTTATGACAAGAAAAATTGGCCGTTTGATCAATGAATCAGCGTTCGTTTCTTTAAAATACGTCACCTGATATTAGAAACATTGTGCAGAAACCACTTTCCGTTAGTTCATCACGAGATTTCGAATCATTCGAATAAACACTATAGTGTTGACTGACTTTGTTTCTCTATAAATCCCCACTTTCTATTTGGATTACTTGTTGTCAATTTTTCTTCATATATATATATATATATATATATATATGTGTGTATGTGTGTGTGTGTGTGTGTGTGTGTGTGTGTCGGGTGATTGAATGCAGTACATAAAACAGAGTAATCGAAATATTCTTCTAAACTTTTTGTTTTTAAACGTGCTTTTCAACAACAATTGAGTGCATTCCTTTTTTGTATTTCATCATCTATTTTTATTATTCTATATATAATATGAAATAGATTATATATATATATATATATATATATATATATATATATATATATATATATATATATGTATATATATATATATATATTGAAGATTGTATATTAAGGCAACAAGTAATTACTTAAGCAAGTTTTGTTAAAGACAATGGAACACTGTTTTTTTAAGTTTTTTTTTCAAGACTCCTTGTCATTTTTCTCGTGCCGGGATTATTAAAGACTTGTCCCATATCTTCTGCCCAAGCCCTTTTGACTATACTTTTGGTCGTCATCCTGTGTTGTGTAGTTTTGAGTTGATTGTTGAGTTTTTACTGTTTTAATAATTTGTAGCGTTTTGTTTTTAAATTGTTGCTTGGAGCGTTTTCAGCGTTTTATTCTAAAACGTTCCGTTGGAAAATGGTTTCCTCATAAGGTTGGTGATTTTTAGTTATTAAAAATATTTAATACGTTGGTTGCTGTGTTAAATGCGATTTTATTCATATTTGGTTATCTATTTTTTATGCATATTTTTTTCAAGGATTTGTAATCGTTTTTTTTTATTATTTGTAAATAGAATTATTGTATTATCTGTTAGAATCTTCTTTACATCTTTACAAGATATAATTTGGTTAATGTTATTGTTGTGTTTGATAATTAAAAGTTGTTTTATGGAAATGTGATAAGTAAGACGACGAGATAATGTTGTGGTTGTATAGCCAATGTAAAAATTTTTTGTTTTTCGGGAGACACTCTCTAAATGAACATATAAATTTATAAACAACATTGCTTTGGTTTATGAGTATTTTAGCGGAGTTGCGGTTATTCTTAACGATTAGGTTTGATGATTTAAATTTAGTGTCATCATCATCATATTGCACTGGTAGCACGGATATCCCTGACCCTCTCTCGCCACTCCTCCCTATCGTTCATCGCCCTAGGTAGGTCTTCAGGACAACATCCCGTATCCTCACATAGCTGCTGGATGTATGTTCGTGCTGGTCGTCCTGCTTTCGCACGGCCGTGTGTGGGGGTCCATAAGAGTACATCACTTATGAGTTCGTCCCTGCTTCTCCAGCAGTGTCCTAAGGGATAAGTGAGAAGGGAAAGTGGTAGGTGTTGCTGTCACCACCGCCGCTGTCGCCTCTTCCTACTCGTACACCTCCCGTCGTCTCTCGTTGCTCCTCGCACACTTGCCAAATTTAGAGTAGTAAATGATAAGTTTTATTTGTTTTTGTTTTTCGATAGGTTTAATGAGTCTCTTTATGATGTTGGTTATTGCTTGTTCATCTAATTTGTATTTATAGTGCTGTGAGCAATATTGAACAAGTCCGGGGGCCAACAACCCACAAAGCAGCAGCTGTACGGCCACCTACTACCCATGACGAAAATTATCCAAGTTAGACGAACCAGACATGCAGGACACTGCTGGAGAAGTAAGGACGAGCTCAAAAGTGATGTACTCCTGTGGACCCTTTCACATGGCCCAGCAAAGGCAGGGTGACCAGATCGAACCTACATACAGCAGCTCTGTGAGGATACGGGGTGTAGCTCTGACGACCTGCTGGAAGCGATGAACAATAGGGAGGGGTGGTGAAAGAGGGTCAGGGATATCCGTGCTGATGGCACCACGAGATGAGATGATAATGAGTGCATTTGATTTCTGTAATATAGATTCATTCTGTTAGTGTAGTTATTGCTTCTTTCGAATCAAGAAAAAAATTCGTTCTATTTGCTTTATTTTCTTTTTTACCCTTTCTTTTTTTTTTTTTTTTTTTTTTTTTTTTTACTCCCTTATTCATTCAAACACTCACTCACCAAATTACTCTTTCTTTAACTCTCACTCCTTGAATCTTCATTTCTTTCTTTTAGACTCTCACTCCTTCCATCTTTCTTTACCAAGCTCATTTTTTAAACTGGTGACTAATTTAGTCTAATCTTCATTGCGGTCCCCCCTATTATTTATTTTTCTTTACTTTCTGATTCTTTTCTTTACTCAGCCCAGTCGGCTGGGGCTGTAGAAAATCCGTGCTACATCTCTGAAAAGAAGTAAGATCACCACCGCATCAAGTCTCCTGGATTTGACTGAGCCGACTCATTGGTCAAGTGGATAGAGTGTTCGCTAATGGTCCGGGAGACCTGGGTTCAATCCCAGGTCGCGTCATACCAAAGACTTTACAAATGGTACATGATACATCCTTGCTCAACACTCAGCATTATAAGGTAGAGATCAAGGGTAAAGTGGAGCAATCCAGGAAAGGAGTTGCACCCTCCCTTACACCTCGGTGTCGTAGCTATTGAAAAGGGAGCCTTCTTGTTGCCGTAGACTACGGTCGCCAACTTTACTTTTTACTCACATCCGATAGCGAGATTCCAGTCCAAGAACTTTGGGAATGTGGAGTAGCTCTTTTTAATGATACATAACAATGCTTTAAAAATTTGTCAATGAGCAGACGAAAAATAAAGTTAGATTATTACTGTTAAAAAGCAATAATGGAAACTACTTAACTGCGTGCAAACAAATGAGTTTTGTCTTGTTTAAAAGTTATTTAATAAGTGAGTGAAAATAGGATTTGGCGTTAAATTACCTACAAGGGTTGAAATGAAATAAAACACAACGAACCAACCAACCACAGACTATAGACGTCTAGACAGCATTCATATCTAGACATAATATTGTCGCCCAGTCATCAGCGTCGACTACTGGCGGGTCACTGCTCGAAAGAAGGATCAAATCTTGGCTGTTTGGATCCAGATAACCAAAATCACCAAATAAATCAGAGAAGTTGGATCATCCAAAAAATAAATTGAAGTCGCAATGCTTGAAACAAAACGAACACGGGGTTGTTCAATTATGAATTTTAAAAAATAATTAACAAAAAATAAACCAGTCCGTTTTTTTAAATAAACGAGTCCGTTTTTTTTTTTTAAGAATGCAGCTACAAAGTAATGGGATTTTGACACATGTCTCCCTTTATCTCAGCAGTCAGTCTAATTTAGTTGTCAGCACAACTTTTCCCTTATCTAAGTCACTTAGCAGTTCTCAATACGGCTATCAGTTCTCTTTCGCTACCTTCCGTTACCAACTCGTGATTCTCGATTCTATATCTCAGAAGGTCTGGTTCAAGGCTCAAATGCAGAGCGTTGTCTCTACTGTCTATCTGCCGTTTGTCTGGCTTCGAGAAAAAAATCTTGGTATATATAATTACTTTCCTATTTCTGAGTGGGTGAATATTATCAACGGTTTTCTTCTTAATAAGAATTCAGTAATTAATTTCATCCATGTTCGCTTATCTCCCATTTCCCTAGGTGACTCTCTGTGACCGTTACTCAAAGGGAAGGGTTTTCCTCCCACTTCCACATGACTACTACTGCGCACTCTCTCTCCAGTGGGCGGCCCACTCTGTCAATTGACCAACATGCCACGTCATGCAAGTAACACGGTTCATTCTTAGGGTTAGAAAATTTCCCAAGAAAACTTACATCCGCACCTAGGTCGCGACTGACCCCCTATATCTGCCCTCATCTGTTTAGCTTGTCATTGTTTTGGCTTTGCTGACTTCAATGACACTTTTAGTACAATTCAAAATCTCTCTCTCTCTCTCTCTCTCTCTCTTCCCTTTCTGGTTAGAAAAAAAAACAATTCTCATATTTTGCTTTTCTGCCCGATCAAATCATCATCATCATTATCATGTCGTGCCACAGGCACGGATATCCCTGACCCTATCTCGCCACATCTCCCTATCGTTCATCGCCTCTGGTAGGTCTTCAGGGCCACATTCCGTATCCTCACATAGCTGCTGAATGTATGTTCGAGCCGGTCGTCAAGCTTTTGACCGGCCATATGTGGGGGTCCATAGGAGTACATCACTTATGAGCTCGTCCCTGCTCCTCCAGCAGTATCCTGCATGTCTGGTTCGTCTAACTTGGATAGTTTTTGTAATGGGAGGCAGGTGGCCGTATAGTTGGTGCCTTGTGGGGTGTTGCCGCCAGGACTTGTTTAATATTGCTCGCAGCATTCTTGTGTAATTGCCGTCTAGCTTCTCCAGCTGTTTAGTTAGCGTCCAAGTCGTGCATCCATGCAACAGTATCGATACGACCTTGTATTATTCTTCTAAAATCAATGAACTTATTTTAACCATCTAAAACCCTTGCCGATTATTTTTTCTTCTATCAAAATCATTCCTAGATTTCACTCACTTCAGGTCTCCCTCGCACCACTTTTATTTTGTCTTTTTTATATAAGTTGCTCAAAACTGAATCTATCTTTTAAATTTATTTAAATGTTTAAAAATATCAAAAAATACTATTCATCGCTTATTATATAAATATATATTATATAAATATATATATTCATATACAAACACACACATATGTACACCCGTACACACACACACACACACACACATATATATAAAGATAAAAAAAGACGGTGATATGCCTTAGCTTGCTTTGTTTTGTTTTAGTTTTATGGCATATCAACCATTTGTTACTAAATGCCAAATCCTCTTTTTAGGTATGTATTAAGTATATGATTTGTATACGCATTTTATAGAAACGCAGAGTTAAATGATCAGACAATTCTATTTCTAAAAATTCAATTTAGCATGTGTCAAAAAATTTACATAGTTCCAAGTATTGCTATGTATAACTAACAATTCAATGAAACATCAGTCATTTGTTTGCACACAGTTTAAATGTCAAATATTTCTATTTGACCTATAAATAGGGCCCAATATTGTGCTCAGGGCCAGATTGAACTCAGAAGCAAAGGCAGTGCAGGGGATACTCCACATTCCCCGAAGTTCCAACGTTACTGTAACCTCATTATCAGATTATTTAATGTCATATCAAGGACACTAGTTGGGGTGGTCTTTTCCCTCTGCAGTGATGCAGTCAGTGTATTCAACAGCCCCAGATGACTAGGCTAGACATGTTTTATTAATTAAAATGAAATCGACTGAAATATATCAAATTATAACAGAAAATGTTGTCCCAGCAAATGCCAAGTCTGAGTGGAAATTCTCTGCATTGGATCCAGTTATCAAAAAGTAGCGAAAGATACCCATGCGCAATTATTCCACCTTGCTACATATAATTTAGAGTACTAGAAGTGCCTTCTAAACTTTGCCTAGTGATAATGCCTCTACTTTACGGAAGAATTAAGTCGTATACCGGTTTGAGTGTTTGTGAAAAGCTGACTATGTTGGTCAAACCATCCAACGATTAAAGGTAAGAATCGCCCAACATATACCTAGCAGCTCAGTCTACAGGGTCTATAGAATGCATCGACTGCATCTCAGAATATGGATAAGACCACAATCCAACCAGTGTCCTGGTATGACTTTAAACTATTTGATGGTGAGGCTCCAGTCCTGAAACGCTTTAGGGATTGTGGAGTACTCTTTTATTGCCATTACTCCCTGGTCCACTCATGCCCGGAGAGATAGCACATAATAAGATCCTATCTATGGATCAAATAAAACAGTTTGACTTTTAAACTGAGTTCAAACAAATGTCTTGTGTTAAAATGAAGTGTCAGATATAAAACTGTTTGACAACTTCATTAAGTGACAGATGTTTAATTGAATTGTTAGTAATACATATTAATATTTTGAACAATCTGTGTTCAAAGATATGAGAAATGTTCGATAGAATTATTTCAATACTTGAAACTTTTTAACTGTGTGCCTAAATTGAATTAATGGTCCAGCATAACAGTCATGGAAACCATTTGACTGTTTGCAGATGAATGATGAGTGCCCAGTCGACTGGGGCTGTAGAATACACCGATTGCACTTCTGCAGACGGGGTGCATCCCTCCCAACGAGTGTCCTGATTATAATATTAAACAATCTGAGAAGTTCCAGTAAGGCTGGAGCTTAGAGGAATGCGGAGCACCCCATCATTGCCATCGCTCCCAGGTCCACTCTAGTCTGGAATGGTAGCACCTGATAGGGTCCTCTCAATGGGTCAAATAGAACTAAACTGCGTACTTATGCTTAACTGATTTCCTTGAAATAAAACCGTTGTTGTTATGTAAACTGCATACTTATGATAAACTGACTTGTTTGAAATAGAACTATTTTTGACATTGAAACTGTCCTAGGCTAAACTGAATTGTTTAATATAGAACTATTTTGACGTTTAACTGTGTGTAAACAAAACACCATACTTATAATAAACTGAATTGTTTGAATTCGAACTCTTTGACTAAACTGAGTTGCTTGAAGTAGAAGTGTTTTTACAATAAAATTGTGTATTTATGCTGAACTGAATTCTTTGAAATAGAATTGTTATTCGTATAAAAATGGATTTGGCATTAAATAACCTAGAAAAGTTATATACCATAAAATCCACACAAACAAGGAAACGAATGAATAGTGTTGAATGGAATAATTAATGTTTAATAAGAATATTTGAAACCACTTCACTGAGTTCAACAATTATTAATATTGAATAGAATTAAAATTGCAAGATAATTGAAATCATTTAATTACATACCAAAAATGATCTCAGAATCGTTTAAAATATTTTCAACGAAATCTGTTTACAAATCATATATATGTATATTTACAAACACGATTTGGTGCTAAATAACCTACAATGGTTGAAATGTCATAAAACCCAACCAAACCAAACATATTAAGTTATATGCGAAAGCATACACAAGGACATTCATCTGGGTATTTACAAGACCATATGCCAGTTATATGTGACCCACTGATGCGCTTAAATACTTGAAGTGAGTTTTTTTTTTCTATTAGTGCGTCACTTTCTTGCATAAGGCAAGGACAATGAGTCACGTAAACATTCTACAAGATATTGAAGTCATCATACAACGTATGTCCTAATGTTGGCCGAGAGAGCTTGCTCTAAGACTAGAATGACGTAAATATTTGCCAAAATCATCATCATCATCATCATCATCATCATGTCGTAACGCTGGCACGGATAACCCTGACCCTAACTCGCCACTTCTCCCAATCGTTCATCGCCTCTCGCAGGTCTTCTGGGCTACATCCCATATCCTCATATAGCTGCTATATGTATGTTCGAGCTGGTCGTCCTGCTTTTGCTCTGCCATATGTGGAGGTCCATAGAAGTACATCACTTATGAGCTCGTCGATGCATTTCCAGCTGTGTCCTGCATGTCTGGTTCGTCTAACTTTGATAATTTTCGTGATGGGAGGCAGGTGGCCGTATAGTTGGTGCCTTGTGGGGTGTTTATCGATACTGCTGTATGGATGCACTACTTGGACGCTAACTAAACGGCTGGAGAAGAAGCTAGACGGCAATTACACAAAAATGCTGCGAGCAATATTGAACAAGTCCTGGAGGCAACACCCCACAAGGCACCAACTATATATTTGTCAAAATACCCCTTTAATTCTTCTTCTTCTTCATTGAGATCCCTAACATCACTGTTTTAACGTTGGTTAATCAACAACGATTTCGTTGTAAACAGTCAAACGATTGGTTCCTTAATCTATTGTAGTCGATTACATTTTACCTATACACCTGTGTTCACATCCATTTCAAAATTAATATCTCAAGGGAACTTTACCTTCCTCTTACCTATATATATTTATATATATATATATATATATATATATATATATATATATATATATATATGTGTGTGTGTGTGTGTGTGTGTGTGTGTGTGTGTGTGTGTGTGTGTGTTGCAGACGAAGGTATAAATGATTGAATAAAACACTGATCAACAAATTAATATGTTTCATTTGTTTGAATTGAAGGAAAAGTTTATTGAAAAAGAAAAGTTTAAGTCTTTTCTTATATTTAAAAATAATATTAATCATAGGGTAAATATTTCATTATAGAAAATAAAGATTTATGCATGACACGAAGCTGTTTTCTTAATATTGATTTAAATGGTTATATGCAGGGGACTGATAGGATAGTACAATGAATAGTTTTAACAGAAAAAATATAAACACACATATTAGTTAAAGATAATTACGGGATATTAAAATTAAATGCTTTCTTAAAGGAGAAGAATATAGGTTTTCATTCAAAAGAAATAAACCGAACGTTTTTGAGTAGGCTCAGAATAAATAAAAGAAGTAAAGTAATATTGACGACCTTTTTCGAGGGCGACCAGAAGTCTCCTTTTTCAATAGCTACTACACCGAAGTGTAGGAGACGGCGCTACACCTTTCCCTGAATTGCTCCACTTTCCCCTTGGTACGTAACTTATATTACTGGGTGTTAAGCAAGGATATATCAAGTACCATTTTTAAAGTCTTTGGTATGACGCGACCAGGGATTGAACCCAAGTCTCCCGGACCATTGGCGAACACTCTACAGAAGAAATATTAATTTTTTCACTTATTTATAAGATTCATATAGGCTTGACATCGTATAAAAAAGGATGAGATTTATTCATAATTCTAATAGGGTAAAAGAATTAACATTCTTGGAGGGAAAAGATTTCTTGAATTATTTTGGATTGTGATCCTTCAAATTTTTCGTGCCTAGTCAAATAATCTCGTCAGAGAATGTCAAACTTTTTGAACGAACGGGTAAACGCCAATTGGTCAATAAATACGAAAATATAGATACCAAAATTACACCTTCTCAGGCCTATTTTTGAACAAAAATTAAGACAATTTTTAGAACGGAAATCAGTTGGTTTGCTAAATATATATATATATATATATATATATATATACATATAGATATATATATATATATGGAAGAAAATGATGGTTTGTAATCCCACCGTTTGTAAAGAAAAATGGATAACCAGGTAATCCAAGTAGAAGGAGAAATTTATTGAGAATAAATGTCAACACTATAGCGTTTCGGTTCTACTGAAACATCATCGGGTCTTTAAGAGGTTATATTAGCGATGTTGAGTTAAGGAGGGGTGTTTAAAAAGCGTAAAAAATCTATAAAAACTTTGGAAAATTTGTATAGCAAGAAAAAGTTGGCTGTTTATGAATCAGCAGTTGTTGCTTTAAACTACGTCACCGGACTAATTAGAAACATAGTTTAAAGCAACAAACGCTGATTCATTGATCCAACGGCCAACTTTTTCTTGTCAAAAACAGCCAAATTTTTCTTGTTATACAAATTTCCTTAAGTTTATATATATATATATATATATATATTTATATATTTTTTACATATTTATATATTTTTATATATTTTTTACACTATATCCTAAGTAGACGTAAAATTTAACCATTGTTGCACAAATAAGTAAGTAACCTCCTTATCAACGTATTCCTTACATCAACAAACTTGACGGCGAAAACAATTTTGCCAACCATCTTCGTGAGCAAATTTAAGGGAATAGCAATAGATCACATATCCCTAGCTATTTACTAAACTTTGCTTCATTTCGAGGGCTTTAGTTTTCTCACAGTGCCTACTTTTACTGAGGTTGCGTACCAAGCAGGGTCATTGTTACTTAACTTTGGTGATCTGACAAGATCCCATTGTTGTATATTGGCCTCAACCCGGTCAAACATGCCATTCCAAAGTGATGCACCGGAAGGAAGTGACACATTCCAATGGCAGTTATGGGAAGAAATCGCGTAGGCGGGCTTGGCTGACAGTATGGGACAAGGTAAAATCCCATGGTACAGTCATAGACTGATGCACCAGAAGAAAGTGACCTGTGAACTGCATGACAGTTATTTCCCCTTGATGACGATCAAACATGCCATTCAAAAGATTGAGTGGGCGGTGGAACTATTATATGACTTTGTGAAGACAGGAAGTCAGTTAGTTTCGAGACCAGACCAGTTGGTGACATAATGTGGTTGAGAAAGCCAGCACTCAGCAGAAAGCTGGGCCCCCGGGCCTCCGGTTGAGCAGCCCTGGAGAACGAGAAAGACACAACGCTGATGGCCATAAGAGTGGGGGTCAATATATTGCAGTTCTGTTCGGTCTCCAGCTCCCTCTCACAGTAAAACCTTGAGTAAACCTTTTCGAACCTTTCAAATAAAGTGAGTAATATATTTTTCTAAGAACTGTGTCATCGTCTTCATTGTGTCGTTGTGTTCTGTATGAATCTGCATATGACTATATAACACTATGTTTTTAGCGAGTCTTGGGATAAAGTAAGCTTTACTTACTTTGGCACATTTTTTTGTATTTTTTGATTTTTTTTTTCTGTGGTTTATTTATCTTTCTCTCATTTCAAACACGTCTTTATCTATCTTCTTTCTATCTCCAAAACTCTATCTTTCTATTACTCTTTGTCCAGTTGGCTGGGGAATATAGAATACTCTGTAGAGAAGAGGAAAATCTCGTAATTTGGTTTGGCGCGCAATTTAATTCAACACTGAATTTCACCCAATCAGGATAACTTATCTTATTCAGCCCGGACCTTCATTTCCGGCTAGCAAAACGGGTGAGAAGCCAAACCCAGTCTCTTCAGCGTGAGACGGCGACCAGAACAGACGTTTCTCTGGACGTCCCTGCTTAGCGATGCTTTTTAGCTAGACAAGCCACCCAGTGTGGACATCTCATTGTGGCTCTAACCCTAGCTGCAGCAACATGGACATTCAACGAGGGAACCATCTAATTTATGGATTTCCTACAAGGAATCCCAGTTGAATATGAATTGGATGCATTCAGCATGCTTTCCACAGGCACTACTTCACTTCACCCCAAAAATTGGCTATGTTGATCCGAGCGTAACTCCGTTCTCGACACACTAATCACCTTTTCACTTCTGGTCCATATGAAAGGAGATAACGCATACTCTCCCCAAATACCAGATACAAAACTACACGGTGACTATAAACATAATCCCTCACACGTCCAGCAACACGCTGCCATCTCAACAGTCCGCTAAGCCATTTTCTCCAACATTAACAGCCTAAACTCCACGAGTCTTGCAGCACCAAAAGCAAACCATATTCAAAGCTGCAAATAAAAAACTTTCTTTGTTGTGTTGTTAAAGAAAAGATTCGTAATTCATTTGTGTTGCCTAAAAAATATAGTGTTAGAGAAATTAACAATTACCCGAAACCGCTATAACACCAACTGCTTCTCCCCAACGAGTGTCCAAGATATGACATTAAACAATCTGATTTTGAGGTTCCAGTATTGCCGGAGTTTTGGACAATGCTGAATACTCATTTATTACCATCTATCCCAGGTCCACTCTCTCCCGGAGTTGTAAAACCTGATAGGGCCCTGTCTATAGGTCAAGTAGAACTAAACTGTATACTTATGCTAAACTGAATTGTTTGAAAAAAGGTCTGTTAATATGCATAAAAATGGATTTGCCATCAATAACCTACAATGTTTGATGTGCAATAAAACCAAACCAAACTAATCTATTTCACTGTCTCTTTATTTATCTATTTAGCTATCTTTGGATGAAGAATAGTAAAGATCTGAAGAACTAAAATACTACCAATTACACCACGGCGAAGCGCTGGAAATAGTCATAGTCTGCCTGTCTGCCTCCCCACCTCTCTTTCTCTCTCTCTTTCGTTCACACACACACACATGTACACATACACACACTTTTTTCGGTTTCTCCATTACACACAAATACTTCTCTCTTTCTTTATATGCATGTATCAACTAATATATTTGTGAAGAAAATTAATGATCAGAGAAACTAATATACTACCAATACACCACAGCTAAACGTTGGAAATCGTTATAGTCTCTCAGGCTCTGTCTCTCTCTCCCTCACACATAAACACTCACCTCTTTCACTCAATTGATCTATTTTCAACCTATCTATCTATGAAGAATTGTAATGAAAGGAGAACCTTAGATATTCACCGATAAGTCAGCACAAACGGTTGGAAATAGTAATAGTGTAACACTCAGCAAATTAATTTAGCATCTATCTATCTATCTATCTTTTTCTCCCTCCTCCTCTCTAACTCTTTCACTCTCTCTCTCTCTCTCTCTGTATATATATATATATATGTGTGTGTGTGTGTGTGTGTGTGTGAATGTGTGTGTGTGCGCGCGCACGTTTGATTAAATAAAAGAAGCATCTTGTCTATATGATTTTGTTAGAAGCTTTTCAAGTTTCCTGATAAGAGTTTCGGTTTTAAGTTTGAATTGGGTGATGGATTTACTGAAAGCGCTTTCGGACCTTTCATAGGCCATCATCAGGAATTGTTTGCATGTGTAAAGAGTGATTTTTTTTAAAATAAAGTTTTTAGTTTTTTATAACATTGGGAAGATTACGTAAATGCAAAGATGGATTAAACGGAGATGCCGATGACATGAAACGAATTTAAAACAGAGCTTGATGATGATGGTCTATGAAAGTTCGAAAGTGCTCGAACAATTTTGGTAAATTCCTTAACCAATCCCAACCAAAAACCAAAACAATTGTCCTGAAACTTGAAAGGATCATAATAAAATTATACAGACAAAATGTGTCTTATATATATAATTATTTAATCACACATATTTAAATGAAGGACTGCAGCCCAACTACACACACATACACACACACATACACACATACACTAATATATATATATATATATATATATATATATATATTATCTGAATCTGGTAGACAAATTCAACTACCTAGGAAGCAGCGTTTCATCAACCGAAAAAGACATCGACACACGGCTAATGAATGAATGGAGAGCTATCAATAGGCTTTCGATCATATGGAAATCAGACCAGACCGATAAAATGAAACGTAGTTTCTTCCAGGCAGGGGTCGTGTCGATACTGCTATATGGATGCACCACATGGACGCTAACTAAACGACTGGAGAAGAAGCTAGACGGCAATTACACAAGAATGCTGCGAGCAATATTAAACAAGTTCTGGCGGCAAAACCCCACAAGGCACCAACTATACGGCCACCTGCCTCCCATCACGAAAACTATCAAAGTTAGACGAACCAGGCACGCAGGACACTGCTGGAGGAGCAGGGACGAGCTCAAAAGTGATGTACTTCTATGGACCCCCACATATGGCCGAGCAAAAGCAGGACGACCAGCTAGAACATACATACAGCCGATGTGTAAGGATACGGGATGTAGCCCAGAAGACCTGCCAGAGGCGATGAACGACAGGGAAAAGTGGCGAGAGAGGGTCTGGGATATCCGTGCTAGCGGCACGACATCATGATGATAATGATGATGATATATGTATATTATATGATCAGGGAGACTATTTCGCTTTATGGCAAAATTCCTCACAAACTCAGTACAGAAAGAATTACCAAATGAATTAAGCGCCAAGCTATCTCTCTGTCTATCTTTATATACCAATTCTTCCTTTTCTTTTTCTTCTCACAGCTAATAGATAAAAAAAGAAAGAGCACACCCCACGCAAAGACACCTGCTTTTATCTGATCTCGTTTCAACCAAACAGATCAATGGTAGGTAGGAAAGATGGTTACTCACTTATCTCCTGTCCCCGTAATGCTACACTGACGCGAAGCCAGAGGAATTCTTTCAAGTTACAGTCTGTGTCGCACAGCGCACGATCACGGAGACCTAATTGGAGGTAAGCAAACGTGATTGCATGTTAGGTTATCGACTGACGATACAGACACCCACTTCTGCTTCGATCTAAAGTTACCGGCGACTGGAAAGGAGATTCAAATAACAACATAACATCAAAGAGCAAAGAAATTCAGACGAAACAGACACCAAAATCAAAATAAAAATGGTCGATGCAGTCAATCCAAGTGACTCGTAAGAACTTAAAATAAAGTGCAGTTTATGTGCATTTATCTCAAAACAAAACTAAAAATATAAGAAGAGAATAAGTTTATAAAGAATATATATATAGATTTAACAGCATCACCAGCAAAAAGGAATAAACGTTACGTAATAGATATCGTCGACAAGTTATATAGAGACTTTCGTGCTGTAATAGTTACCTTCATTATAAATGGACATGGTGATACGAGTTCAAATCCTGGGCGAGACTGTTTATATTTTACACTGAGCTAATTCCCTCGGAAAAGGTATAAATACACTTATCCCCTTCTAAATATGGGTAAATAGTTGGGCAGATAGGTCTCTTTAACCTTGGTATGGCAACGGTCCGAAGAGAAGGACCACTCTGAATTCCAAGTTGTTAAACCCCGCGTAAACTGACCTTGTGTCTCATCTTGCTCGCACAGAAATGTGGATAACTTTATATCACCGAAAGGATATAGACACGATTAGCTGGATTCAAATCGTAGGCGAGGATGTTTGCGTTTCGCATCGTGATTAATAGCTTTTGGATAGGCAGGAATCTCTTATATTATCCCATCAGCTATGGGGAAGATAGAAGATGGGAACGGATCTCTAGCCTAGGTACTGCAACTGATTTAGAAAAAAAATTCCGGATTCGAGAACTGATGAGTGTTGATAGGGAGCATCTGTCGCACATTGATGGACCATTTTATTTGTCATCAGCTAATCCGACAAAGCAGAATTTTAAAGAATATATACGGTCGGCATAGAAAAGCGTTATGCTGACTGTGAAAACTTGGATCAGAGCAGCGTCATGAAGATTACAAAATTGGTTTTTCGGTAGGTTTCAGAATAAGCCAAATATATCCTCCGTAAAAGAGTAAGACACCTCCCCACAAAATGAAATATCCTGGATATGACATAAAACTGAATTCAATGGTAAGACTCTAAATCTGGAATTCAGGCAATGTGGATTATTTCTATGTTATCATTTCTTCCTTGTCCATTCTGACCCGTAGATGTAGTAACTGGTAGGGTCCTATCTGTGGGTCAAATAAGTGTTTGAAAATTATTAGAATTAAAGAGGAATACTTAACTCCTTATAACTTTGTTGTAATAAATGATTATCATAGTTTTTTTTCTAAAACTTACCATTAAAAATGATACCAATTGATCGTTGAAAATTTAATCATTGTATACAAACATGGATAAATTACGTCATTAAATGATATATGCTGTTAAATAAACTAACCTAAATCAAGACTAAAAGATGTCATATAAAAAAGTGGTGGTCATACCTTGGATTGTTATGAAATAACTTCTTTTGGAGATGTAAACATAGACAGGAGTGTCACATATTCATATTTTTGCTTTTTGAGATTTAATTCAGTTGAGTTTGGTCATAGATGATACCTACTAATATCTGTTGTGAGTTGACAAGCATCCACAAGAAATTATCGCATTCTGGCATCTTTGTTTTACAAGAAATTTACCTTTTTATAAAAAAAAAGTTGGGGTGATAAGGTAGTGAAAGCTTACTCATTTATTCTTTTACCATCGAGTGAAGATCACTCATCGAAGAGTGGAATCATTAGTCACAATTATGACTGTTTTCATTTTTAAAAGGTGTTAATTTTACGAAACATATAGATTGATATATGACTAGAAACTGGGAAAGGTAAATATAAATTAAGATAGATAGATAGACAGATAGATAGATAGATTCATTAATTCACTTGTGGTGTCAATATGCATCTGCGTCGTTTATTTTGCTTCATAATTGAATTTTACTTCTAATAATTAATCGAGATTTTATGCTATTCACATTTTATATATTTTACATTTTCAACTTTCCCGTGTATCTATACGGGAAGATGTGCTTATATATCCACCAAAGTTGTTTTAGCATTTTCATTTATTTTCTCGTTAAGCTGTTGTCAGAAAGAGCTAGAGAAGACATACTTTCTTTTTTTTTCTTTTCTTAATCTTAATTTTCTTTCCCACTTCCGAAACTTTCAGCCGATCTTACGAAAGCAAGACGGAAAAGTTAATTGATTTTCTTACATCGTTCTTCATTGCAGTCTGTGCCATCTGTCTTCTTGGCGAGAAAGCAGAACCATGAGAATCATGCACCCACTCTGTCATCTTTCCTTTCCCCCATTAGGAAAACTTATCTCGTCGACTCACGCCAAAGTCTCGTTAAACGTAGCCAATGACGAGAGTCATTATTTGAGCCGGCAAGGCACCCAAGGAAAGACAATCAGTAAAGCGTTTATTTCGTCACCTCTCTGACACTTACAATGAATAAATAATAGCAGTAAGTCATTGAACAACTTTGGTTCCTCCTTTGATTGTGCTTCGTCTATCTTCGACAGCAAACACCGGCAATTACTTTGCGGGTAGGGGATGCTGCTTATAAGATAAACGCGTCACATTTTCTGACCAATGATTCAGAGTTTCTACATGGTGTTAATAGGTACTAAATGTGTTGCGGGTTATTGACACATTCAATCTTCTAGAATGCAGCTGAAGAGATATCCCACAAGAAATTTCTTTGTGAGTGAACGGCTTACGAGATATCGCTCAAGAAGTTTATAAGTATGTACGGCTGACGAGATATCTCGTCATTTTCTTTTCATATAATACAAATTAGGTTTATATATTTTTTTAAATCTTGAAAAGGCTTATTATATATATGTTTTTTGGCGGAATATTTCTCCGATCTGTCAGAACTAAGCAGATATCTTTCGGGAAATATCTTTGTTTGGAAGCAACTGACGATATATGCTGGAAGATGTTTTTACAGATGCAGATGGCAAAATATTCCGATAGGATTTTTTTTCTTCGATTTGACATTCAAGAACCTTTTACGCCAGAAGTCTTTTCGATTTGTACCATTTGTCGAGATATACCGCAGGAATTTTTTTTGCTTAAAGCAGCCTATTTCGCAAAAAGGTTTATTCGTCCAGATAAGAGAGACTGACGAGATATCCCGCAAGAAGTCCTTTTCTTCCGGAATATCTGAGGATATATATTTCCCTATAAATAGTAACCATTAATAAAAACAAATATAGGCGACTTCCTGAGAGATAATACTAGCTAGTCTCGAACTCTATTTTTAAATTCTGGAACGTATTGCAAAGTAATTCTTTTTTCTAAAACTGTGATCAAGACATCTCGCAAGACGTTTATTTTGTTAGATACTTGATTAGCTGTATCTATTGTTTGAATATTAGTATTCATAAGTTTTAAAAGACTTTAACCGTCATGTCACTCAGTGTAATTGGCAGTTAAAAGTTTGTATTCCATTAGTTGTATCTATTGTTTGAATAGATAAGTTTTAAAAGATTTTTGCCGTAATGTCACTCTATGCAAAGCTTGGATTTCATTGTAGGAGTTATCCCTGTCGGGTTGGGCTGTAAAATACGCTGACGGCATCACTGCAAGACGACCCCCAATAACGAGTGTCTTGGATCTTTGGTATGACTCGACCTGAGATTGAACACCAGTCTCTCGAATCATTGGCATAAACTCTACACATTAAGCCAATGAAACAGAACTGGGTTAATATGCCGTTAAAGTAAATAACTTAACGCAACGTCCGATTTAATTTAGTCGAGTATATTTGAACTATTTATACCGGACATTGGCATAATAGTTAGAGTGTTCGCCAATGGCCCGGGAGATCTGGGTTCAATCCCAGGTCGAGTCATACCAAACACTAAAAAAAATGGTATTTGATGCTATCTTGCTTAACACTCAGCATTATAAGGTACGTATCAAGGGTAAAGTGGAGCAATCTAAGGGGAAAGAGTAGCGCCCTCCCCTACACCTCGGTGTAGTAGCTATCGAAAAGGGAGCTTTCGGGTTACCCTCGACTACGGTCGCCAACTTTTCTTACTTATATTTGAAGTGAACAGTTCATGCTTACAATCTTGCTTTGCTGATCTGTGGTCAGGGTTTTGTCATGTGAAGACTTCATGCAGGTAATAAAGTTATGTGCACAAAAAACCAATAACAGTGTTATCTATTTCAAGAAACAATGTGGGGTCACGGCGTAGGATGAAATAGCAAGAAGCGACCACGAACCGAGAAGATAAGATTGTGGCGTGTGGTGACCACCGTCCATGAAAAGACGCCCACACAACACTTTGTCTTAAAAGTGTGAACGAGATATCGGACAATGTATTTCTTCCTCTTGGAACATCCGATAACATATAACGCAATATTATTCTTTTTTTACCACTGGAACAACTGATAAGATATCAAACATGAACATACTTTTCTCGGCTGAGAGTGTAGAATACACCGACTGCTTCAATGCAGAGGGGTAGGACCCTCCACAATTGTCCTAGATATGACATTAAACTACATCTGATGGTGAGATTCCACTTCTGGATCTGTGAGGAATGTGGATTACCCTTTAATTTCCATTAATTTAAGGTCCCCTCGGACCCAAATGACTGATGTTATATTGAATTGTTAGTGTTACATAGCAATACTTGAAAGCATTTAACTGTGAGAAAATATAACTATTGGCATAGATAGCAGTCCTTGAAGCGATTTAACTGTTAGAAAAAAAATGATTGATAATATATGGAATAATTTGTGTTTCATAGAAATCTTTGAAATCGTTTTAACTGTGTGCCAACAAATGAGTTCTGACTAGTTCCAAAATGTTATCTTCAAAATGTGTTTTCAAATCCTGAATTCAATATAAATATGCCAACATAAACAGGATTTGGTATTAAACATCTAACAAGGGTTGATATGCTATATATCCTAACCAACCAAGCCAATCATATTTTCTTCGGGAGAGGTTGACTAGATGAGTATAATTTTTCACCTGTAACTTATGAAAAGATATCTCACCAAAAGTGTGTTCTAAATGTGTTCACTTTGCAACAGAAGGACTTATGAAGATTCATGTTATTTTACACAGGAAAAGAATTTGTTCTTGTGTAACTGATAAAATATGCAATAGTTTTGGAGTGTTTTTTTATAGCTGAAATTACTAACGAGATATCTCAATTTTTTTTATTTTTATTTTTGATCCTAAAAAAGCTGATACCAATTTACTTTTTTCGACAGAGACTGACAAGACGAGCAAAGTTTTTCTCCAGTCACTGTGGACGCTATATATATATATATATCAGGAAAGTTCCTTGATCTGGAGCGGCCAATGACACATGCAACAGTTTTGTTTTTGCATTTTCTTGAGGGAATCTGTAAAAATGAATGGCGTGATATCTCACAAGATTTTTTCTTTCATTCCTACAACTGCTGACGACATATCTAACGCATCATTTGTTCCGTTGATGGTATTTTCACTCAGGCAATCAATAAAGCGATTAATAACTATGGGATTCCCCGTGGTGTCATGGCTAAGGCGCTGGGCTGCGACATCTTTTTAAACAATTTCGTACTCCAGTCGCTCTAATACGTTCACTTTCGGAATAATACCCTTTCGGAAAGCCATAATAAACCTCCTTATATCTCATGGGTTAAATAGTACCACTACTGTTCTTTTACAGGGATCGAATAGACATTAAATAACCCACGAAGGTTGATATACCATTAAACAGAGAAAACAAACCAGTGACGAAAACATTGAAATTGCCAGATGACTGGCGAGAAATTTCTTTATCTCACAAAGACAGTGAATTAGATGGTAATTTAAGATGAAGGCAGTTGATTCTGACGAGCTATATCACCAATATGACGTCACAAAATATCTTATTCCAAAGAGAGGGAAAAGTTCTCGGTCCGACCGAGAATGGAATCGCTTAGTTTTTAATTTTTGATTGCTTCTTTGGAATGCTAAAGAACCTCGGAAACAATGGGTGTCCCATTCATTCGGCCTTGTGCCATATCGAAACAGCTTCGTAAATTACAACAATGTGATAAGCATGCTGGAGTATAAGAAAAACTGGAATAATCTATATGTATTTACCCCAGACAACCCGGTGTATCCTCGTGGCCATCTGTCTGAAGTGCTGGACTGTGGCCTCGAAGTAAACGAGTTCGAACTCCAGTCATGTTACTCCGTTCATTTTCGGACGAATACTATTGAAGAAAGTAAGAACCCTCTGATCCTGACCAGTCAACAGTTGAAAAGTATCGCTGTTATTTTCCTGCAAGAATTGATTTGGCATTAAATAACCCTCAAAGGTTAATCTACCATTAAAGAAACTAAACCAATTCAATACTCCCCATAGGCAGGATGAAGCACAAGATCAATTTTTAAAAGGAGTATGGCTGGTTTGAATTCAGAGTTTTCCTTCACAAAGATCGGATGTCAGCTCTATTTCATTCATAATGCTAGGAAGAAAAGATGCTTTTGTTATCTGTTTCCTGAGACTAATAAAAATAATATTGGTAAACAATTATGTCTTCAAGTAACTATTTTTAACACAATAAATCTTTACATAATTATATTATATAAGAAGCAAAATCAGGCCCCTCCACATCAGAATTAAAGAACACTTCAATACACAAGCATCCTCATTCCATAAACATTTAATTAAATGCAATTATTATGATAATAAGTTTCCATTAATATAGAAACAATAGACGTAATGTTGGCCATCTTAGAATTAAGGAGGTTTTACTAATAGCTAAGTTTCACGATCAGATTAACAATAGGTTAGAATTGAATACGGAATATATCATTAATTAACATGCATATTTTAAATACACATTTAAATTTAAAAATAGAATAGAAAATTTGAAAAGTTAATTTAATTCAATTTGATTTAATTGATTAGGACAACTGAAGTCACGTCTATTCTGCATGGCTTATAAACACCTCAAGTGGCACCATGGTCACAACACCCAACATGGCGTTTTAACATCTTACGTGACACCATGTTTACGATGTTCAAAAAAAATTTGAACATTCAACATCAGTTCTTTTTAAAAAAAATGTTTCTGACGATGACATTTTACTTTGAAATTAATTAGACTCAAATAATTATTATTTTGCATTGCCCTCGAAATTAATTCAATATAATAAAATAGAATAACTTGTGCAATGCTTCAAGCAAATTATAATTATATTATTTCATTGGACATATAGACATACCAGTATTGTCCTCGTGGCGTAATGGTTAAAGCAATAGATTGTGGAATCGTAGTAAGCGAGTTCGAACTCAAGTCGCGCTATTAAGTTCACTTTCGGACAAATACCCTTTGG
This sequence comes from Sepioteuthis lessoniana, assembly GCA_963585895.1. Lineage (NCBI taxonomy): Eukaryota > Metazoa > Mollusca > Cephalopoda > Myopsida > Loliginidae > Sepioteuthis > Sepioteuthis lessoniana. Next base: position 68,466,360 of record OY757923.1, on the reverse strand, counting down.
ATAGATAAGAACCCCACTACCCTCCCATCTATGGGTTAAATAGTACCGCAACTGTTCTTCTAGAAGGATTACTTTGGCGTTAAATAACCTACAAATGTTGATATGCCATTAAACCCAAGAATATGGAGGTGTCCTCGTGGTGTAATGGTTAAAACAATGGACTGCGGAATCGTAGTACGCGAGTTCGTACTCCAGTCGCGCTATTGCCTTCACTTTCGGGCAACTACCCTTGGGAAAGATATGAACCCCCTTATCCTCCCAGCTATGGGTTAAATAGTACCACTACTGTTCTCCTAAAAGAATAGATTTGGCATTAAATAACCTACAAAGGTTGATATGCCATGAAACAAAGAAACCAACCAAACCGGCTTCTAAGCAATACACGCGGGGTGGGAGAAAGCTAAATTAGTTTGGATCTAGGGGTCTTCTGCTGGGGCAATATCATTATCAATTGACATCTAAGGCATCCCAAAAGAGGATTGTTTAAGGGCCAAAAAATCTTTGTAACAGCCACGCATGAATGTGTTTCTCCCTCTCTGTAAAATGGCTCCATGTCAAATCCGACAAAGTAGAAAGTCAGACAGATAAATGCTATAACAACATCAATGAACTTAAATATATGCAAGGAATGTATAAATATAACCTTATAGACATACTCGCACATGCATATATATTAGCTACATTAGGCAACACCCAACAAAACAGCTGCTGTACGGCCACCAACCACCAAGAAAACTATCCAAATTAGACGAACCAGACATGCGAGACATTGCTGGAGAAGTAAGAACGAAATCATAAGCGAGGTACTCGTCTCATTGGGTTCCCCTTTCATATGGCCTTGTACCACATCTAAGCAAAAAGCTTAGTAAATTTCCATAAGCGAGGTACTCCAGTGAACCTCTTTACATGAACGAGCAAAGGTTGGACGAACAGCTAAAACCTATATACAACAGGATGTAGGCTGGAAGACGTCCTGGAAGCGATGGACGATAGAGACGGGTGGCAAGAGAGGCCTAGGAAGATCTGTGTTAGAAGTGCGACATGATGCTGGTTATATGTACATACATACTCATGTAGATAAGCTTACTTCTATACAAATATGCTTTATTGCTCGTACACTTGTGCATTAAGGGAAAAATAGCTTCTAATGTCAAACACCGGTTTTCGGACATCACTCTTAAAAAAGGTGGAAAGAGTGAAGCACGAGAAGGAAATATTTTAGTTATTCTAATCTTTTATTCTCTCCGTAAGAAATGTTATTATTATTTTATAGATTTTATTACTTTTCAAGCGACAAAATCTAAATCGCAAAGATATTAGATTTGATGCAAGAATTACTCTTAATCGTCCACGGTTCTTCAGAATTACTCTGCAGACGGATTCTTGCAAAATCTTCAGAAAACAGTAAAAGAAAAATGGTATAATTCATTTCGCGCAAAATGTCAAGCTGGTGACCTAAATTTTATTTACTTTATCCTGAATATAACTGTCATGTTTGAAGGAGGATTTTAATGAAAGATAAGGTCATAGTGTTTTTGCAGCATTTACCAGCATATATCAAAACATGATCTTTATATATATATATATATATATATATATATGTGTGTGTGTGTGTGTGTGTGTGTGCATGTGTATCTGTGTGTACGTGCATCTGTTTGTATTTACATATTTACATACATATAAATATATATATCATCGTCATCATCATGTCGTGCCGCCAGCACGAATATCACTGATCCTCTCTCGCCACTTCTCCCTATCATTCATCGCTTTTGGCAGGTCTTCAGGGTTACATCCCGTATCCTCACAAAGCTGCTGTATGTATGTTCGCGCTGGTCGTCCTGCTTTTTCTTGGCCATATGCGGGGGTCCATAGGAGTATATCACTGATGAGCTCGTCCTTGCTTCTCCAGCAGTGTCCTGCGTGTTTGGTTCGTCTAATTTGTATAGTTTTCGTGATGGGAGGCAGGTGGTCGTATAGTTGGTGTCTTGTGGGGTGTTGTCACCAGGGCTTGTTTAATATTGCTCTCAACATTCTTGTGTAATTGCCGTCTAGTTTCTTCTTCAGCCGTTTAGTTAGCGTCTAAGTAGTGCATCCATATAGCAGTATCGATACGACCGCTGCCAGGAAGAAACTGCGTTTCATTTTTTCAGTCAGGTCTGATTTCCATATGATCGAGAGCCTATCGATAGCTGTCCATGCTTTCGTTAGTCGTGTGCCGATGTCTTTTTCGTTTGATGAGACGCTACTTCATAGGTAGGTGAATTTGTCTACTAGTTTCAGAGGGACTCCGTCTAGTGTGGTAATGTCACCTGTTTGGTTGTAACACATATATTCAGTTTTGTGTGCATTGACATGGAGGCCAATGCCTGCGGCGGCTCGTCCCAAACTATGTAGTAGTGTCTCGTATATATATATATACCCAGAGTGAGAGGGACAAAATAGATAAGACTAAGTAAAATATTTCTTTGTAGTAATATATATCTGTATATACATATATATATAGGTGTGTGTGGGGTGTGCGCTTATGTTTGCCCGTGTGTGCGTATAAACATATTAAGATACACACACACACACACACACGCACACACACAGATATATATATATATATATATATATATATATACGTTTATGCCCCCCACACACACAAACACAAAGACACAGACACACACAGACACACACGCATGGAGAGAGAAATTCAGACAGACAATGAGATGTGGACAAAACTTATACAGCAGAGTAATATTTCTTGTAATTATTTTTTCATATATATATATATATATATGTGTGTGTGTGTGTGTGTGTGTGTATTTTGGCAGCATTTCTTCATTGATACATATTTGATTGAACATAATAGACATTTTTGTGTACATATTTTTTTGTAAATCCTTTCGAATTGCCGTATTGCTTTTATGATATTCGGCGGGAATTGGTTGATAAATCTTCCATAATTAGCTATTTCCCAAGTACTTTCTGTCCAACTTTGGGCCATCATCAGGGAAGGATGTATCACAAAAGTGATGTAACTTTTGTATATACATTACTACTTTGTAAGAAGAGAGTTTGTGCTGTTATATTGAGTAGCGTTTGTTTTTCGAATTTGTTTCTATAAATAGCGTCTGTAGCTAAAGATATTTAAGTACATTAGCACTGGTTTCAAACTTAGTTCTATTAAGTTTATGTTCTATGTTTCTAATATGTAGTGCCTTATTGGGTTTAACTTGAATTAATTCATGTGTAGATTTTATGTTATATTAACTTGGTAAGTGTGACGGCAAATTGACTAAAATCCCAAAACGGGACTTTATTTTCGCACGTGTGAAGACGGGGCAGGTTGGCACTTTTTCCCCTACAGAATAAGTCCTCGTTCAGAGTTTTTCTCTCGGGCATATAAGAACTGGCATATTACGTGAGGGATCAATTTAGAGCCAGACTGACCGCCGCTGGCAAAGGGGTTCCAAATTTCACACTATCACACACCCACCAGGCCGCTAAACTTCCTTCCCCTCGACAATGGAAGATAATGAGCCTATAGGTTTTAGTCGTAATAATATTATATTGTAGTAGTCGGCAACTCCGGTTTCCCGTGTGATATTTTAAAGGAATTAATAGGACAATTCTAAGCAAGATAACATGAGGCGAATAGAAGCTGAAAAGAAAATGTGACAACAACAAATTCGTAGTAGAACGGCAAAGAACAACTTAGACCAGGTGGTAACATAAAAATACATGAATTCCTTTACTACAGTTATATACACTTTCAAAGTGTCAAAACATATAATAATTGGGCAGTCCACGAATATAAATGTGTTTTCTTGACTTTTGTCTTTCTTCAAGTTGAGAGAGAGAGAGAGAGAGGTATACAAAATTTGGGTATAAAGGAAAATGGCCCCAAAGTTACTTATCTTATTTTTCGACGGGGTTCCACTGGAGAATCTTTCTTCTTTCACGGGCTACTAGACTTTGTTCTGTTTTTAATACTGGCTTGAAGAACTAGGGTCCCTCATGTCTCAGTATTCTTTTGTCTTCAACTCGGAGTAGAATGGCTATGGTTCGTCTGCCCGCTACGGACCCTGCTCAAAAACTATTTTTCTTATCCTTTACTTCCGCTGAGGGGAAGGGAGCCCCACTTCCGTTTTGGGGGTCCCAGCCAATCATTTGGCTTCTCTCTCTTTTCCCTTCCGGTGCCCGGCGACCTGAGGTTACTAAGTACCAACACCTGTTGATACCCCTCTGTGACCTATATTCTTCCTTAACGGTCACTTTTTTTGACGGCTAGATACTGTTAATTCAACCACGAGGAGTTGTAATTTTATCTCCCTCCTCCCAGTGGGATTTCACATGACAGTAAGTATGGTGAAAAATGATCTTTTTGTTGTTGAGTTAAATTACAATGCTTGGGAAATAACTAATTATGGAAGATTTATCAACCAATTCCCGCCGAATATCATAAGATCAATACGCCAATTCGAATGGGTTAACAAAAAAATATGTAGACAAAAAATGTATATTATGTTCAATCAAATATGTATAAATGAAGAAATTTACTTTTTGAATTATTGATTTTACTTCTACACATTTTCCAGCGTCCTTGCACTATCTTCAGGGTTTCTTTATTGATTCCTGGCGGTGTCGCTTTTGATTTACATAGTCGTGAAAACTTTGATAGAGTAGTCGTTCTTTTTTAATTCCATGGTATATTTTTGTTTCAGTAGGAGTTGGCTTTCTTTCTTTCTTTCTTTCTTTCCTTCTTTCTTTCTTTCTTTTTCCTCTGTTTTTGTGTGTTTGTTTGGGTGTATTTCTTTTCCCCCTAATTATTCTATAATAGTTTATACCCTAAAGAATTTATTAATCTTCTTCACTGGGTCATTTTATGTGTGTGCTTATGCATGTGTGTGTTGGGGATGTGGTCAGAAATTATTGATATGGCATAAAATTCAACTCACTGCAACAACTTTTTTGTGTATTTATTTTTGTGTTTGTGCTTTTCTTTGTATGTGTATACTTTAAGTCTATTTAATGTTGTACTTTAAAATTCAACTCATTATAACCTTCTTCTTCTTCCTGAGTGAATGCTGGTGAGCATGTTTGTTTATGTCAGTATGTCTGTGTATTTCAGTCATGTTTAGTGTCGGTTTGAATTTTCTATGAATTTTTTTTATTTTTTTATTTGATATAATGAATAATCGTCTATTAGCATTGTTTTGATCATTCCATTGGTACATTCGTAAAGGTGTTTCGAAAGATTTAGTTTTCTATTTTCTGGTAATTTAGTATTCCTTTTGTGGGGTCATATTTTGGCGTTGAGAGCAGAAAAAACGATTAGCAGAAATAAACTAAACAATACATAAAAAGCAAAAACACACAAACACATACACACAAAAAAATCGTTGTAGAAGTCAATCGAATTTATGATACATACACACGCACACACACACACTGACCAATAGAAGACGATCAATAAACTTTATGGCAGGTGCCCGTGGTGTAATTGTTATCGTCGTAGGAAATGGACACGACGACACGAGTTCAAATTATGGGCGAGACTGATTGCATTTCACATTGCACTAATAACCTTGGGAAAGGTATGAATCCCATTATTCTCCCTCCAGCTATGGGTAAATAGTAAGGCAGACTAGGTTCTTCAGTCTTGGTAAGGCAACTAGTCTAGGAGAAGGACAACTCTGAATTCAAACCTGTTAAACTCCGCTTAAAAATTGACCTTGTGTCATATCTTGCCCGAGCAGAGGGGTTGGGTAAATATGATAAACTTTATGGCATATCACCAATCACATACTAACTAAGGGGAAGAGAAATACTCCCATTCAAACACACAAAGTACAGTCTTAGAAAAGGGAAAAGAAAAAGAAAGAAAGAGAAAAAGAAAACCAACACACGTAGAAACAAAAATCTTACACGGAATTAAAAAGGAACAACAAACTTATCAAAACAGTCGCCACTATATAAATCAAAGGCGACTCCCGGAGGATAGCGCAAGGACGCTTGAAACCCGTGAAGGAGTAAAATAAATAATTAAAAAAATAGATCTCTTTAAGAACCTGTTCATTTTAAAGTAAATACACACACACACACACACACACACACACACACACATATATATATATATATATATAACTGAAAGCGCTTTCATACGGATCATGGGGAAAACCCTCAATCAATTGAACCACATTACAAATAAACTCGCTAGAAAAGAGAAAAAAATAGGATCATAAAAAAGAAAGTTATTTGATCTTTAACCAAACTTGTATAAGCAATATATATATATATATATATATATATATATTATGATATACATTGGGATTATATATGAGTTAGTACGTATGTATATCTGTGTATCAACGTCTATCAATCTATATATATATATATATATATATGGAGAGAGAGAGAGAGAGAGAGAGAGAGAGAGAGAGAGAGAGAGAGAGAGAGAGAGAGAGAAAGATCCAGCGTGGCGCGCTTAGCGTAAAGGTTATGCACGTAAGTTGTTGCATCGGAAACACGAGAAATCCTTCACACACACACACACACACACACACACACACACACATATATATATATATATAACAAAATCTTGCTGAGAGTACGGAATCCCTGGACTCTCTCTCTCTCTCTCTCTCTCTCTCTCTCACACACACACACACACACTCCCTATTGTTTTCGTTTCTGCCAGGTCTTCTAGACGGCTCCCATTTTCTGCACAGAACTGATGTACAGTAAGTAAGTCCTTTTGTTTGCCTAACACAAATTAGCTGTGTATAGGAGTTCATGTGAGGACGTCGCTCGTGAGTTCGTACTGATTTCGCACGTAATATCCAGCATGTGTTGTTCACCTTACTTGGATGGTTTATGAAATAAGAAGTAACTAGCCGTCTTTCGTAGGGTGCTGCTTTTAGAATTCCTTCCAAACAGCATATAGTATTCTTGTATAGATCCTACAAGCTTTTTCATATTGGTCATTCGGAGTATGTCTTTCAAATGATTCTTGAAGAATATTAAACTTACTTTTAAAATTACTGTGTATCCATCGCTTGTATAATTATGATCAAGTGTAGATAAGTCATATCGTCTGGATTTATCTGTTTGATTCTAATTTTTGCGTAGACTCAGTTGATTCTTTGCTGACACCATTCTATAATCGAAGATACTCATTCAAAAGAGAAGTTTCCTTCCTATTTTAGAGTAAATACGTTTTGATACTCCTTGAAGAGTTCATACGGTAAGTTTAATGATGATTGAACTTTTAACTTAGGATTTCTAAAGTAAGTTGCACAGGAGCAAGCAGATTAAGTGAAATATATTGTAAAATAGGTAAATCATAATAAAAACGTTTTTTAAGTGAAAAAAGAGTTCAAATACTTATTTGTTTTTTTCTTTCTCTCTTTGGGTTTTAGGGCATATCAACCTTTATTTAATGCCAAATCCATTTTTATGCCTATAAACAGTTCTATTTCAAACAATACAGTTTAGCATCACTACAAAAGCTAATTGTAAAAAACATTTCTATTTCAACCTACTCAATTTAGTCAAACAGTTCGAATTAAAACGGGGGTGCCCTCGTGGTGTAATGGTTAAAGCGATGGACTGCGGAATCGTAGTAAGCGAGTTCGTACTCCAGTCGCGCTATTACGTTCACATTCAGGCAAATACCCTTGGGAAAGGTATGAAGCCCCTTATCCTCCCAACTATGGGTTAAATAGTACCACTACTGTTCTTGTTGGAGAATAGCTTTGGCATTAAATAACCTACAAAGGTTGATATGTCATTAAACAAAGAAAACCAAACCCAAACCCTCGAATTAAAAGAATTCAGTTTAGAATAAGTATAGTTTTTGTCCACATACAGTTAAATGTCAAAACAGTTCTATTTTAAACAATTCAATTAAGCGTGCAAAAACACTTCCATTTAAAACAATTCAGTTCAGCATATATACGCAGTCCAAATGTTAACATAGTCCCATTTCAAGCAATTTGGCACAAACATGCTGTTTAGTTTTATTTAAACCACAGAGAGGACCCTATCAGGTGCTACTACACCGAGCCAGAGTGGACCCTGAAGCGATGCCAATGAAGGGGTACTCTGCATTCACCAAAACGTCCATCATTATTGGAACCTCACCATCAGATTGTTTTGTGTCATATGCAGGACGCTCTTTGACGGGGTCTTATCACTCTGCAGTGAAGCAGCCAGGGTATTTTAGAGCCTCAGCCGACTAGGCAATCAAATTCTATTTAGTAAACCAAGATTATACCTGAAATAGATAAATTTGTACTCAAATCTTCATAAAAATCTCACTGCAAATATTTTTTAATAAAAAAATTTAATCATCCGATGAAACAAAAGAAGTTAAAATGTTCCGTCTTTTTATAATACTCTAATCACCAGAAGTTTTATGCGTCATAAAAAGATATGAAATTTTAATTCAATTTAGGTTTTATATATATATATATATATATATATATATATATATATATATATATATATATATATATTCAAACATGTTTGATTAAACAAAATGGTATCCTTATTATTTTCAATCTTTTTATTCTTTCTTTCAAGCGTACGAATAATTCTTTGATCTTACAATCTTGAAAGGCATTAATAATTTTTCCAAAAGAGCCATTTATGGCCAACTGAGTACTTTAAGTTCGTATCCAAACGATTATCAAGGTAAAGTATATATGTATTTCATAATTAAAACTGTTTAATATCTAAATTAAACAATTATTTTGTTTTTGTTTTTGTTAATATCACTAACGTGAGGCTTGTTAATATCACCAAAGTGAAGCTAAACGTTAGTAGCAACTCATTTTAAATGTTTCAATAACGTAAAGTAAACAAAATTTAGAATATGATTTGTTCTATTCATCCTGAGTTAGAATTGCGGAATATTAATTGTTCTACCTGTCTGTTTTAAACATTTCACAAAATTATCATTAATTTCAAAGTTAATTCTATATATAGTGGGTTGTCTAATACAGAGCTTCTAAGCTTTTTTTTTATTTTTTCGTATTGTCTACATGAAGTATTTTTGTATTATCAGCTAAAGCATTTCTATACGTTGTCGTAAGATAGTTATGTTTTTTTTTTTATTTTCGCATATGGAACTAGAATCAGATTGGTGTAGAGTGAACCTCCTTGGTAATTTTGTTGTGGTGTAGCCAACGTAACTATATATATATATATATATATATATATATATATATATATATATATATATATATATATATGGAAGTAAATGATGGTGTGTAATCCGAAAATATATAAATAAAAATTTATAACAAGGTAATCCAAGTAGAGTGAGAGATTTATTGAGAAGCAAAGTCAGAATCATTGCTTCTCAATAAATCTCTCTTTCAATTTTGATTACGTTATTATCAATTTCTCTCTCTCTCTCTCTCTCTCTCTCTCTATATATATATATATATATATATATATATAATGATTTACGTTGGTCACACTACAACAAATTCACCTAAAATATTGTATTATATTAGAAAAAAACAAGATTTTTAGCTTTGCTTTTCTTATGATGAGCAATTGAGACCTTCATTATACACTAATCAAAATTATTGATCATATTCTTTCAGGTAGATTTCATTTCTGTGTCTCTTGTGCCTGCATGTGTATGCTTGGGTATCAAGTTCACACACACACACACACACACATATATATATATATATATATATATGTGTGTGTGTGTGTGTGTGTGTGTGTGTTTGTGGTATATATATTTGTTGTGGAGATTCCTTATAAATATCTCCATATTGAAGAACATATTCACCCGTCTGAAACCACGTCTTTTTTAAAGGGACGATGAAATTCCCTGTAATATTGAATATAGAAAAACATTGATAAAACCCTACCAAAATTCTCGAGACGTTTGAAGATAAATGGCTCTTACGTCGTCTTGAAACCCTTAACCCCAAAGGTATTAACAGCAAATATCATATATCAACCACCTAGACACGTACATTAAAAACAATTAATTTTTCCTACCAAACATCAGTTTTTTTTCAAATCGAATTTGTTTCTCGAAATTGAAAGTTTGTCAAATAAGAATTCTAGACAATCCAGTAAATGAAAGTGTGTGTGTGTGGGGGGGGGGCTATTAGGAAGTAAATGACCGAATAATTCAGTGATAGTTTTGGGTGTCCTCGTGGTGTAATGGTTAAAGCGATGGACTGCGGAATCGTAGTAAGTGAGTTCGTACTCCAGTCGCGCTATTACGTTCACTTTCGGGCAAATACACTTGGGAAAGGTGTGAACCCCCTTATCCTCCCAGCTATGGGTTAAATTGTACGACTGTTCTTCTGGGAGAATGGCTTTGGCATTAAATAACCTGCAAAGGTTGATATGCCATTAAACAAAGAAACCAAACAAAATCGGTGATAGTTTATGTGTTCGTAAACATGGTTGCAGTGTAAGTGAATTGTAATGGATGTGAATGAGTAAATTCAAAACTAGTCTGCAACCCAGACACAACTTCAAACATTTCTTTCAGTGGGCCGACTGGTATATGATTCTCTTGATAAACCACTCCAGGGCCACTCTTCCAGAAGTCACCATTTAAAGTGCAATTCACTAAAAGTTAAAAAGACCCAGGTATATATATATATATATATATATATATATATATAGTCATCCACAGCCATACTGTTTCGTTGTATCACAACTCTTCCGTAAGACTAGACACGCTGGACACTTTAAGCTGAGATTGAAACCGACCTAACTTTACGTTGAACCGATACCTTACCGCTTAGCCATTTTATCAGCTAGGGAATTTAACGCATTTTGTATTAACTTTCGTTTGATTATATTTGATGCTATCGGATACCAGTGTACTCAATTCGTAAGAAGAGCTTTTTGCATTGCGCATCATGGTTTCTGTGATTTCGGCTCTTTTTCTGTTTTGATGGCTGAGGTTAGAGTAGAGAAACCTTCGTTGTGAACGGAATACGTCTAACGAAGCAAAGATACGAAAAGTGTCCTGTTCCTTGGTGAACAAAGAAACTCCCCAAGTCTTGTCCGTAGTGTATTTTGCTGCTGTTCCCACAGGTTAGAAACTGGACCAACTTATAAAACAAGAAAATGTTTAAACGCTAAAACAAGTTGTTTTTTTTTTTGTTTTTTTTTCCCTCCATAGTCAACGATTAGCCATAATCAACATAGCAGCATTTGGCAACTACGTGACTATACAGCTTCATACTCACTATATTTTGAACCCGCCTAATATATTGAAGAGAAAGTGCATTTTGTTCATTGTTCATTTTTGTCTCGGAAAACAGCTGCAATCTCGATAATTTTTTTACACACCTCGTATTTTATTCATCGTTAAAATCTGTCACAGTAAATACAGCTTTGGTCTTGATACATTTTGAACATACCACGTATTATAAAGAAAATTAACGTTTCATATTGGAACGAGCAGCCGCAGGCATAGGCCTTTATGTCAATGCACACAAAACGGAATATATGTGCTATAATCAAACGGGTGACATCTCCACTCTAGACGGAACCCCTCTTAAACTAGTAGACAAATTCACTTACCTAGGAAGCAGCGTTGCATCAACATAAAAGGACATCGACACGAGGTTAACGAAAGCATGGACAGCTATCAATAGGCTATCGATTATATGGAAATCAGACCTAACTGATAAAATGAAACGCAGTTTCTTCCAGGCAGCGGTCGCATCGATACTGCTATATGGATCATATTTACCAACCCCTCCGCTCGGGCAGGATATGACACAAGGTCAATTTTTAAGCGGAGTTTAACAGGTTTGAATTCAGAGTTTTCCTTCTCCTAGACTAGTTGCCTTACCAAGGCTGAAGAACCTAGTCTGCCCTACTATTTACCCATAGCTGGAGGGAGAATAATTGGATTCATAGCTTTCCCAAGGGTATTAGTGCTATGTGAAATGCAATCAGTCAGATCCAGGATTTGAACTCGAGTCGTCGTGTCCATATCCTGCGACGATAACCATTACACCACGGGCACCTCTGCTATATGGATGCACTATGTGGACTCTAACAAAACGGCTGGAAAAGAAGCAAGACAGCAATTACACAAGAATGCTGCGAGCAATCATGAACAAGTCCTGGCGGCAACACCCCACAAGACACCAACTGTACGGCCACCTGCCTCCTTTCACAAAAAACTATTCAAGTTAGACGAACCAGACATACTGGACACTGCTGGAGAAGCAGGGACGAGCTCATAAGTGATGTACTCTTATGGACCCCCGCACATGGCCGTGCAAAAGCAGGACGACCAGCACGAACATACATTCAGCAACTATGTGAGGATACGGGATGTTGTCCAGAAAACCTGCCTGAGGCGATGAACGATAGGAAAATGTGGCGAGAGAGGGTCAGGGATATCCGTGCTACCAGAACGACATGAGGATGATGATGATATTATTAAAATCTCTCTTGGAAAACAGTTTTGGCCTTGATACTTTTCGAACATGCCTCGAATTTGAAAGACAATATCTTATTCATTTCTTTTTTTCATTTTTGGTTTGCTAAGCACAGTTTTAGGCACAATACTTTTTGAGCATCGACCTTGTTCTGAACAAAATAAAAAAAATTCCTGTTTCGTCAGCTAAGTTCGAATTTTGAAGAAAATTAACGGTTCTTTCATTGATCAATTCTCTCTTGGTAAATACAGAAACAGACTCGTTTCTTTTTCTTGACTCATGGAACATGTGATCAACCATTTTGCTAATGCTTATACGTTTTCAACCTTCTTGCTATCTCCATTCCTATTTGCGATTACTTGAATCCATAATTATGTTCTTGCCTGTATGTAACGCTCATATGCCATTAGCCTCAACAGAAAAAAAAAAAAGATTTCATAGTTTTTAAACAGAGAAGTTTTATTTTTCTTTATCTTTTCTTTATCTTTTTTATTCTGCAAAACTTTCTGTGGTTCCCAAATCCTTACGTCAAGAAAAATTATTCTCCATTATGAACCATTCGTGTTGGCACCCTGAAAATTACTCAATAAAAAACAAAATCAAAAATAAAATTTAAGAAAACAATGAATGGCTGCATGTAAAGGTGAGTTAGACAAAAGTATATTTAGAAAAGGGGCAAAAATATGACTTGATAGCAAAGTATACATCCACAACAAAAGTATTTTTCTCTCAGTTTTTTTAGTTAAATGATGTCGAAAGTTCGCAAAACAGTTCCGTGAGGAAAATACTTCCTTTTTTCTCCTTTTTTATGGCAATTTTTATTTTCATTTTTGCAACGTTCCATTTCGAGCATTCCAAAATGAAAGAAATCAGATATCAACCTTTTGCTATATTACAAGAACGTAGGTTTCATTTAGCTGACAAAATAGTTTTTTTTTTAAATTTTAGCCAGAATAAGATCAAGGTTCCGTACGCTCTTTCGACAAGGTTTAGGAAATGCTGACTATATCCCCTGCCAAGTGTTAAGGCTTCCACCAAAAAGGATGTTCTGAATATGACACTAAACTATTCCTGGTAATGTGGCGTATTCCTTCATTGTTTCTTTATACCTGGTTCATTAAAATTCGAATAGGTAGTACGTATTAATGCTCTTTATATGTGAAAAATCTCCCCAGTTTGATGCTTTAACATCTATATAGTTATCTTAAATTTGAATTCTAGTTTTTTTTTTTTTTTTTTAGATTTTGTCGTTTAATTTTGTATTCTTAGGCTGTCATTAACGGGATCATTGGCCTAATGAATAGTGTGTTCACCAATGGTCCGGGTGACCCGGGTTTAATCCCAGGTCGAGTCATACCAAAGAGTCAAAAAATAGTATTAAATGTCACCTTGCGTAGCACTCAGCATTATGAGGTTAAGGTAAAGTGAAGTAATCCAGGCAATGGAGTAGCGCCCCACCTACTCTTGGTGTAGTAGCTATTGAAAAGGGAGCCTTCGAGTCACCCTCGACTAAGGTCACCAACTTTATTTTACTTACTTACGCTGTCATTGCTGTAACTGGCTCCGATAATAAGTCTTTTCTCTTCTCTGTGTATTCCTCGAATCATTGCATCTAAGGTATGCTCATTGCAGACAAATCATCTCCTTTCTTCTTTTCTTAACTTATACAGTCTATGTCATCTTACAGGTTTAAGGGCTTCTGCGTCAACACAAACTTCTCTATCCTTTGGTCCATTTGTCTGAGTTCTTCTCTTGTCCATCATAAAAATAGAAACAATCTTAAAATTACTATTATCATTTTACTCCTTGAGATTTTTTAACACCGGCGAAACCTGCTGGTCTATCCCAGAAGTCTGAGAGATAGCTAGTCGCTTAAGGTCTCCAGGACTTTTCTCGGTGTTCTGGTCGTTCACATGTAGTCTGTAGTCTGAATAATGACGATTTTTCTTATTTCCAAAACTTCCAGTCCCTTTTACAAGCTTTTAAGGCCCGTTCCACGTCTACCAATTGTACCATTGCGGTACTAAAGAGACTTGTTAACCCCGTTGTAACCTTGCCGTGGCAACAAGATGACGGGCGCGAAAAAGCTGTTAAACTACTCAAAGCTTTATTTACTACTAGTAGCAAGTAGCCACCGGGAGAAAGAAAAGGAATATCGAAACATGAGACAATTGCCCCATCTAAATAATTATATATATGTACCAATTTTGGACCTCCGGTTTTCCCTAGTTATTTTTAATTACCACGAGTGCCTCGGCCAGGCAATTCGGAGACTGCCTGTTTTATTTATTTTTTCATTTATTGATTTATTTATTCAATTTTCCAGAAACCGTTCAATTACGTTACACCAACTACAAGTGGTATCTCTTATCACTGTAATGTTCCACAGCTTTCTCGAGCAAGATCTTTGTCTTTCTTTTCACTTTCTTTTATTTCCACTCTATTCTCCACCAGATCGGAAAAGTCCACTCTGCTGCTGGTTCTCTTTTTTTTTTCTTTTTTTTTGGTGGGGGGGTTGTTTTGTTAGTTATCACCCCGTCTGCTCTTCTGATCAGGATTTGGTGATATGTTTATATCTCAAAATTTCTGAACATTTTGTGTGGTTAATTCTCCTCGATAAATTTTAGTTTGTGCATATACCATTTAGCAGTGTGGTCAAATTTCGTTTCTTGTACAACTCCCAGTGAATCACCCTCCCCATCCAGTCGTATCTAGTCTTGTATTCCTTTCATGTAAGTTTGCTGAATTCACTTTCTATATGATTACCCGTTTCATCATTTTTTTTTTTTTTTTGCTCATTACCTACACTTTCTATTTAGCTGAATCTTATCGATTTGCTATTTTGTTGTATCATATCGATTCATCAGTATGACGTTATTACAATTATTTTATTCATTTCGGGTTTTTTTACACGAGCCTTAGCAGGTGGGTTTTCACTGAAACCTGGGTGGCAGCCTGTTTTCTTAAGTTTGCAGGACCCTTTTCAGTATTCTGCTCGGTCTTTACAATGCTGTAGTGCGAATGGTCTCGATACATCTGATTTCCCAATGTTCCAATCCCCTTTTCTGTTCCTTTTGGGACCATTCCATGTGCACCAGCTACCATTGGTATCACCATCGCCAGCATGTTCCACAATTTTTTTGTTCTCTTTCAAGATCCAACGTCTATTTATCACCTTCAGACCACATTGATATTCCAAACTAATCATAGCTTAATAAAACCATACAAAAGACTATTCTAAAAATCACTTAGCACGCCGAAGGATATATATATATATATATATATATATATATATATATATATATATATATATATATATATACACCAGGTTTTTCATATATATATTTAGTCAACCACAGATAGAGTGTTTCGTTGTATCACAAGTCATCAGTGTGGCATGACCCACAAGGTGAATATTACTATGTAATTGATATAATTAGATTTAATTGATTTAATATTGTGTTTATATAGTATCAATTCCTCTATTATATATATATAGGTATACGAACAATCGTTTTAAAAAGCCCTAAAATTACGAAATTTTGAAAATCAAAATAATTTTTTTTTTTAGGAGAAATTGTAACACCCCACAAAAAGGTTTTTGACATTACGAAATCTGAAGATCGAAATAAGGAAAGAAGTCATTAAGTTGTTTTAATATTGTGAAGGATTTGTTTTTGTTTTTTTGTTTGCATGAAATTTATCAGGATGATAAAAAGAAGCCCACTAAACAGCTGACACTTGAAGACTTCATCATGAAAAGTTTATCACTGACTATACAGAACGCGACAAAATCGACAAAAAATGGTGTTCTTCTTAGGACTGAATTTTTTATATACTAGTTGATTGTTTTACTTTCTTTTAATAATCAAAATCAGTTTTTAAGTATCATTTTATTATGAGAGTTTTTCACATCAGTGTTAGCTTATGGTCTTTTCCTGGAGTTTGAGTGACAGCAAGTCTCTTCAAGTCTCCAGGACCCTTCTTAGTATTCTGGCCGTTCTCAACAATGATGTAGTTTGGATGGTCTCCACTCGTCCTCCAACTTCCAAGTCCTTTGCGAGTTTTTCACACAAGCTTTAGTTAATGATCTTTCACATGATTCTTAGTGACAGAAAGTCTCCTCAAATCTCCAGGATTCTTCTCCGTCTTCTGGCTGATCTAAGTAATGCAGTAGTTTGGGTGGTCTCGGTTTGTTCTCCGATTCCCAGCTCTTCCAATCACCTTACCAAGCATTTCCGAACCGTTTCTGACGCACCAGTTATAACTGGATTACTGTCACTTTCATTCTCCATGATTTTTTAGTTCTTTAGCAAGAGTCAAGTTCTGGCTTTTCTTTTCTTTTTCTTTGATTTTCCCTCTTTTGTCCGGAACGGCAAAGTCCACTATTCAGTTAGTTCCCGTTTGCGTTTTTTTATTAATTATGAACAGGTCTAGTGTTCTATTTGAATCTCAAAATTCCAAAGACGTTTATGTGTCTGATACTCCAGAATGGATTCTGGTTTGCGCGTGTTCCGTTTGGTAGTGTGGTCAAATTACGGTTTCTTATAGAATTCCTAAAGAATCATCTTCCGCACTCAGTCTTTTCTAATGTTGCACTCATGTTTTACTAGTTTTATACATTCGTTTCTTATTTGTAAATCGTTTCGTCTTCATTACCACATAACCAACACTTCCTATTTTTTTTTTTTTTTTGCGTCTTATCTATTCTTTATTTTACATAATTGGTCCTGATGGCTTTGTTCTGTGCTGCGATTAGAAGAGATCTAGTTTCTTTCTTGAATTTTCCCTTTCTTAGCCATATCCAGATCGCCCTGTGTGAGATTTCGTTAGCTTGTCTCTTGAAATGCCCTGACAGTGTCTATCTTCTTAGTTATTGTTCCGTTGTTGTTTATGGGCTGTTTCTGGTCGCTGTATTATTATTATTATCTTACTCATTTCAGAGTTCATCAGATCAGCGTTCGCTGATGGTTTTTTGTGACAGCAAGTCTCCAGGATTCTTCTTAGTATTCTGGCCGATCTCAACTATGCTGTTGTCTGGATGGTCTCCACTCGTCCTCTTATTTCCAAATCCTCTAGTCCTTATACCAGTGCTTTGGTGACCGTACCAAGCGTGCCTCCTGCAATTTGTATCACCGTCACCTTCAGGGTCCGAAGTTTTTTCAGCTCTCTCGCAAGGTCTAATTACTTATTGTCATTATTACATTTTGAAAAAATTCCACTTTATTCATTTTTTTATATACATTTATGCCTTTGTTTGCAAACAGACACTTTACGAATATCTATTAGGAATCGATTAATTCTTAGAAGCTATATATATGCTTTCTGAAACCTTAATAGTGTTGATCAACAAGTAAAAACAACGATTTACAAAAATGCATTTGAAATGTTGGAATCAGAAGGTCTAAATCATGAAAGATGTTTGAATATAATGTTACTCTAGTCAGCGCGAAATCTATCGAGATAGAAAACGAAGTCTACAAAATAGCGACTCTTGAAGACTTCATGAAAGTAAAAAAAAACAACAGCAAAAACAGAGTGATGATAGGGAACGCATCAACGTCGTTCATTGTCCGCTTTGCTTATCATTATGCATATATTTCTTTGGCTTCTGTGACCTGTTGTGCAGACTAAGTATAGAGATTAATACTATATGGGAACTAATAATCAAAAAGGCTAAATTTAAAAAACGGTAATATGAGCTTAGATAAAAAAAATACAAAATTGTAGTAATTCATTGCCATGTAAGAATATTGTAGTAGGACTGGGAAACTGCTCTTTTTAGCCCACTCCTCAGATAAATGGGTAGCCTCAGTTGACTAAAAATAACACACGCGTCTAGTAGCCTTTCCTCAGTACACCTCTGGTAAACTCGTTCATTCTGTCAATCAAAAAAGCAGTTCGCAAAGAACAACCCACTCCAGCTGCTGGCATGCTCTTTTATGCAAGTTCCGGTCTATTGAAACTTACATGCGTGGTAGATTTCTCCTCGCGAGAGACGTGTTTAGCCCTCTATAACTTTTGCCTCCAGAAGTGGACATATTTTCTAGTGCTTGACACACAAGTCATAGTCTTACGTGCTTTGATTCAGGAATCCTAAAAATTCTATCTGAGCGGTCTAACAGGTTACATTGCGCAACGGCTATAGGTGTTGTTTCCCTAAGGGTTCTATACTATATTGTGTGAATATACATCAATAATAATAAAAGTATAGATACATATACAAATACAGGCGGACTTTTTTCGTTTCGGATACGAACAGGTTTGTTAATTTCAGGCTTTGGTCCATGGTGATACCCAATTCTTAAAAGCCTATGCCAACCATACTATGCTGACCCCACCCCAACGCGCGGCACATCTTTGGATGTTTAAGATTTCAATTTATCTCTGCCGGTCGAGATTCGAAAAACTCAACCGCACGCATCAACGCTAGAAAACTCAACTGCACCTTCAACGGTCAGATCTCAACTGCTGTCTTTCCAAAATCCTCAAATTCTCAGGACCATCTCTTCTGGGCATGACGTCATCCACACTCCAACCCCATTTCCTGTCTATTATGAAAAATCGTGATGGTCATAGCCTTTCCGCGCGGGCGTAAGACTGCACCAAATGACTATGCAACTGGACTAAGACACCCGAGTAGCTTACCAAACTGAATGATAAGATATAATTAATGAAAACTGATTAATATAAAAATCATTCCTTAATTATATAACTTAAGCTTCTAGAGTGACACTCATTTGGAGGTTGGAGGTTCAATCCTGACTGCAGGCGAGTAACAACATAGGGATACTAAACATTTTTTCCCATTTATGTTTAACGATATCAGAGCAAGCGAACCCCACATATTAAATAAAAGACGTGATTAGAAGTTCTCTGTAGGCTTCCGAGTACGACAAGAAAGGACGGAAGAAGGCCGGAGGATGCATCAGTCGAATCGTTATGAAATTAACAATAAAGGTGAAGACAATAGTTCGAAAAGCTTGTAGGATAGAAAATGTATTTCTTGTTTACTGGTCAAGCTATCAATAGATGATTATCATTCGCCTGTTCTGTTTATGAATTTCTAGATTTCCTTTATTCTGTTCTCTTCCTTTTTGAGAATGAAAAAAAAAAAGTAAACAACAGGAAAACTGTTATATTTGTTAAAGATCTTTCAAAGAAATTCCTACGTCAGCTTTGACAGTTTCCACAATTTTAAAAGGTAAGGAAATAATTTCGAACTAAAGTTAAAGTGCGTTTTTTTTAATTCAACTTGAATACCAACTAAAGATGGCAAAATTTTAATCCCTTGAATGGAGAACCAGAATATTTATTGAAGTAAAAATAGAGAAATCAACAAATAAGCTGATACTTGAAGTTTTCGTCATAAAAAATATGGCGGACAAAAGAAAATACGTCAACATCATCGATAGAAATAAATTGTTCAAAGGTTTTGTTTTTATCTTATGTACACCTTATTTTTCTTTTTTTATCAATTGATAAAATTAGCTTTTTATGATGGGAGTACCCATCGCGTCGTGGCTTGTGTGCTGAACTGCGAAATCGTGGTAAGCGAGTTGTAAATCCGGTCGAATCTATTACGTTCACATTCGTACGAATATCCTTTGAAATGTTCATCAACTTCTTATCCCAGTTAGCTATATGTTTAAAAGTGGCACTACTGTTCTGCCGACAAATATTGGTTTAAATAAACTACGAAATCTAAAACTGTTACGGCGTTGTTTTGTGCTGCTATTAAATGAGCTTTACTTTCTTTCAGGAGATTTTCCTTTCTTCGTCTTATCTACGAATTATCATGTACAATCTTGCTAGTTTGTTACTTGAAATGTCGGTACAGTTGTATTTCTTTCTATTTCTGCTTTCCAGTTTTTGTTGTTTGTCTATGTTTACTGATGTTGCAACAGCTGCAATTCATTGCCATAAACAATCTTCCTTTGCTCCGCTTGATATAGTCGTCATGTTTTTATAATGATGTATCGACGCCATCTTGAATGCTAGCAAGTCTTCTGGCTCTTTCTCTTCTTGACAAATACAGTCGGTCTATGTCATCCCTGGGATATACTACCTGGTGTAAAGTCATCAAGTTTCTTGTTTTTGGTTCCATTTCTCTGAGTTTCTTCCTGGTTCATTTTAAGAATTGTCCCGTGAATCTTA
Organism: Sepioteuthis lessoniana; assembly: GCA_963585895.1. Taxonomy (NCBI): domain Eukaryota; kingdom Metazoa; phylum Mollusca; class Cephalopoda; order Myopsida; family Loliginidae; genus Sepioteuthis; species Sepioteuthis lessoniana. The sequence continues at coordinate 68,445,766 of OY757923.1, read as the reverse complement.
CCACAGCGGCTTTGAGGAGATTTCTGCTGAAGAACTTGGCTTCGAGAAACTTTCTTGTTCTTCTGAGGTATTCTTTTCTTATTATTTCCTTCATCTCCACTAATATGTGTAATTTTCCTTTTCTCCAAGTATCTTTATGCTATTTTGATTTTGTAGTTCTCCTTCGGCTGATTCCCTCGCCTTACTTATCATCATGAGTTTGGCACATTTCAGAACCAAATTCCATTCCTATATTCTGGCTGTATTTTTTAAATTCTTTGTAAGGTCTCCAGTTCTTCTTCATTTTTTGCAGATACCTTTATGTCATCTATATACACAAGTTGATTAATATTATTTCTGCGATTTTGAAAATTTGTGGCCATGCGTGTATTTCCTACGTAGGTAGTTTAGTGGTAACCTTTTTTATAACGGATAGCCGTGGCAAGTTCAAGCCTTCCTTGAAAATGCGTCTTCTGATTGCCACTTCTGTCACAGTTGGACTTTTGACAATCAATTCTAACCTCTAGTTTACCCTAACATTCATGACAAAGCGTTTGATTTTCTTGGATATTTTGTGCATTTTCAAACATTCTGTCATCCCAGTTTGATAAACTTCTTACTCTCAATCAATGCCTTGTTTTGGGTCCTTTGAATATGTGGTTGTCTACATATAATTGCTCATTTGTTCCTCCTGCTTCCTTCCGCATCGTTTTTGTTCTTCCGGAAATAACCTGTGGCATACAAGAGAGTAATTTTGTCTCTTAACTGTGCAATCAGGATTTTTCATATTATAGATTGATCTATAGTTCCTGCGGACGGTCCTTTTTAGGGGGGCAAGTCTTTTTGGATCGGAGTTATTTTCCCTTTCGTCATCCATCCTGTTATGTATGCTTCTTGTGGGCATTAACTTATTTGTAGTGCCAGTTTGTTATGGATAAACGTGAATTTTAAATCCGGAAACTGTCTGCCACCACGACTTGGCCTTTTCCAATTTGATATTTTCTTGCGTGTTGCTCTTAGCGAGTCCAGAGTACGTTTACCTTGGGGCCTTCTTCAAGTTCTTCGTTTTTTTTTTCTTGCTATCTATTAATTCAGCATTTCTGTTATTTTTTTGCCTTTTCCATGTTTTACTCCAAAATTGTTTTATTTCTTTTGCCTGCGGTTGCTGATTTTTAATTGTGCACTCTCTGCCAATCAGTTGGTAGAATTTTCTTTCGTTATTTTGGAATGTGTGTTTTTTTTTAATTATTTGACGCTGTCTATCTTTTGCGTATTCCTTATCATCTTTTGATTTATTTTTCCATTTGTATTGTCAGACTTGCTTGCGGTTGTCTCTTGGGAGTCTTTTTTTCCTTTGGGTTTCTGTATGTTTCACTTTTCTTAGTAGATTTGCTTTGAATTTCTGTTCGGATTACTTAGTAGGATATGCTTATGCATAGATTAACTCGTTCAGTTTGGTGATGTTTTCTTTTGGGATATGTTGTAAAACTGAATTTGCTTTTCGCTCTCTAACTTGACGTTTTTCCAATTTTGTTTCCTTAGGGAGGGTAATGTAGTGTTCCGTTCAGCCATAGTTTTTTAGAATTTATTCAATATTTTTCTTCTCATCTTGTGTTAATATTGATCTGTTTCTGGGTTCAATACTTATTTGATTTTCAGTATTTTGTGTTTCAGTTCATTTCGAGAGCTCTCGTGGAGTACGTTCTTCACGATTTACCTATCTACATATTTCTAATATCTCAAGGGCAGACAATCCTCCTTCCTTTAAAATCAACTTGGTGTGGTAAGCAAGTCTTCGACTTGCATTAAATTTAGTGGGTTTTGTCTAGATCTCCATCGTATATTTTTTAATATTTTATTTGCTTAGGATTGCTTTTAAAAGAATAATCGGACACTTTTTGCATTCTTGCTTGCGTCTTTAATTGTGCACCTGAAATAAGAACATCAAACATTCGCAGGATGCCTATCAGTCCCCCATGTTGGCTATTAAGGAAGTACCTGTCGAATATGTCACTCTGACCTGTTGTGTATGTCACTGGCTTATTTGGATTGGATTTGTCATTTTTCATGGGGAGTATTATGTGGCTATACTAGACCCAGGTCTTGATTATTATCTGTACTCCTGCCACAGTTGTAATCTGATACTTTTCTTACGAAGAAAACCCTTTAACGGGCCACAAAGAAAACGTACGCCTTTAAAATATTGATTTTACATTTGGTTAAAGTCCAGCTGTCACCTATTTTCTCTGAGATTTAGTGTTTACAAATTTCTTAAATAAGCAACTAGATTTCTCTGGAGGTTGCTTATGACTGATAGTAATGTTTAGAAACGTGCACATTAGACATTTTTTGTGAATTCAATTATATTATACCTTTCTGTATAATTTTCCATTTCTTAAAAGACAGTATGTTTATTTTATACGTGTCTCTCACCCTACGTTAGCAACTTCTGCAAAAATAATTCCACTCACTTGACATGGGGAGAGAGAGAGAGAGAGAGAGAGAGGTAAAGAGAAAGATTGCGACAAAACTTCGATTGCAGAATCACAGCATTTCCCTTTTTTCCGCCTTGCTTTTTTTATTATGTTTATTTACTTGGTCACTTCGAATTAAATTTCCAGATTTTTAAAGATTAAATTCTTATTCGATAGTAAAGATTATTAGTATTTTTTAACAAGCAATAGGTTTTCAATATAATAAACGAATAAAAGTAAGAAAGTTTAGTGTTGATCCTGGGTTTTCATCGTCTTTATTCAGATATCGTCTCAAACAAAACATCTTGGACCCTTCTCAGTATTCTAACCGATCTTAGTAATGTTATAGTTTGTATGGTCCTGATTCTTCTTATTTCCAACTCTTCTAATCCCCTTTTCAAAATTTTTGGGGCTATTCTAAGTGTACCAATGAGAATTTTTGTCACTGTCACCCACATGTTCCATTATTATTATTATTATTATTTAAAGTTTTTAACATCAGTGTTAAAAAATTGTTTTCTACTGAAGTCTGAGTGACAGTAAGTATCTTCAAGTCTCCCGGATCCTTCATAGTATTCGGGTCGATCTTAATAATGCTGTCGTTGGGATGGTCTCTACCTACTCTGTTATTTTCAAGTCCTCCAATTTCTTTATCAATCCTTCGGTAATTATACCGAGTGCACTAATTACAATTGATATCACCATCCTTTTCATGTTCCATATTTTTTTTCATTTTTCTTACAAGATCCATGTACTTATCTTTTTCGCTTTCTTTTGGTCAGCAGGAGCGGCAAAGTCCACTGTTCGGCTGGTACTCTTTTTTTTTTCTTTTTTTTTTTTTTTTTTTTTGCTATCACAAGATCTGGTCGTGTGACCAAGATTAGGACATCTTTGTATCTCAAAATCTTCGTAAAGTGTGTGGTTCTTGTTTTCCAGGACAGATGTCATTGGTTCATGTAGTCAATTTTTAGCTTCTTACACAATTCCTTGTAGATCACCTTGCCCACTCAGTCACGTCTAGTATTGCACTCTTTTTGTGCCAGCTCACTGCATTTGCTTATTATGTGAGTGATCGTTTTATCTCTATTGCCACATAAACTACATCTAATATTTTGTTTTGACTTGACTTTTTTCTTTGACATAGTCCTTATGGGGTTGTTCTGGATTGCTATCAGAAAAAATTCAGTTTCTCTCGTGAGATTCACCTTTCTTAGCCATATTCAAATTTTTTCTATGGAGATTTCACTTATTTGTCCATAGAGTTATATTCATAGATACATCATCATCATCATCATGTCGTGCCTGACCCTCTCTCGCCACTTTTCCCGATCGTTCATTGCCTCTGGCAGGTCTTCTGGACTACATCCCGTATCCTCACATAGTTGCTGAATGTATGTTCGTGCTGGTCGTCCTGCATTTGCTCGGCCATGCGTGGGGGTCCATAAGAGTACATCATTTATAAGTTCGTCCCTGCTTCTCTAGCAGTGTCCTGCATGTCTACAGACATATTCTGGCTTATTTTTTTGTTTAAGTATTTTTGCTTGTTGTCGGAGCTCTTTTATTTGTGTTTCTAATCTGCGTTTTGAATATTTGCTTGTAATCTTTAGGGAAACCCCGATTATTATGTAGACAAATTTCGATCCAGCAAAGATTAGTTAATTAAATGATGTTTTTCGTCGAAATATATCAATAATTCGTTTATTTTTTGTTTCTACCTTGACTCTTTTCCAATTTTGTTTCCTGAGAGATGGTAATATGGTTTTCTTTTCAGACATCATTCCCTTTATAGAGGTGCCCGTGGTGTAATGGTTATCGTCGCAGGATATGGACACGGCGACACGAGTTCAAATCCTGGACCAGACTGACAGCATTTCACATAACACTAATACCCTTGGGAAATGTATGAATCCAATTATTCTCCCTCCAGCTATGGGTAAATAGTAGGGCAGACTAGGTTCTTCAGCCTTGGTGAGGCAACTAGTCTAGGAGAAGGAAAAGTCTGAATTCAAACCTGTTAAACTCCGCTTAAAAAAATTGACCTTTTGTCATATCCTGCCCGAGCGGAGGGGTTGGTAAATATGATCATTCCCTTTATAGCTTCTACATTCAATTTTTCTTCTGCTAGTGTTTGTTCTGTATTTGTATGTGTGGTGATTAGATTTTTATTCTTGGGCGGTTCAGTTTGACTGGGATGTTAGTTTGACAGCAACTACACAAGAATGCTGCAAGCAATTTTGAACAAGTCCTGGAGGCAACACCTCACAATGCACGAACTGTACAACTACCTACCTCCCATCACGAAAATTATCAAAGTTAGACGTTAGACGAACCGGACATGCAGGACACTGCTGGAGAAGCAGGGGCGAGCTCATAAGTGATGTTCTCCCATGGACCCCCTCATATGTCCGAGCAAAAGCAGGTCGGCCAACTCGAACCTACATACAGCATCTCTGAGGATACGGGATGTAGCCCTGGGGACCTACCAGAAGCGATGAACGATATGGAGGAGTGACGAGAGAGGGTTAGGGATATCCGGGCTGGCGTAACGACATGATGATGATGGTCGTCTTAGTTCTTGTCTTCAGTTCTTGTTGATGCGTTTCTCTAGATATTTGTTGGTGTATTTCTATCAATTTTATTTGGTCAGCAAGCATTTAGCTTTTTGTCTTATATCCATCGCATTCTTCCCAGATTTCTATCATCCTTTTTCTATATACCCTTATCGTAGTGTTGCTGCTAAAATAGCAATAAACAGCGAGTTTATCGTCTTCTCTCGTCTATTTTCTGATTGGAAGTGTCTGATGTGAGACGCTACTGAGGTTGATGTTTGTGTACTTGGAAAAAGAACTGCCAGCATTCGCTAGTCTCACAATATTGGCTCTCAGGAGAGCACCTGCCCGTCATGACACTCAAACCTATTATCTGGGTCCCACGTTGAATTTCGTTTTGATAAGTGATGTTTTGCATGGGCAGTATATTGTGGCTATTCCAAAACCAGGGGATGTTTATTACCTACTCTCTTGACACGGATGTTACTATGTTTTCTCATGATCAGAGAACTCCTCAAAGGGTCACAAAAATTTTCGTTTTCAAACTTGTTGAGTTATAACTTAGTTAAAATCCACAGTGGGGCTCTCTACAGTATAATTGATGTTACTATATCTTGGCTATTTGTAGTTGTACCTGTGTTGAGATTTAGGATCATTTGAATCTTGTTGCTGATAAAGACACACACAGTACTAAAGGAAAAATAAAATTATCATGTATCTTTAATTAAATTAACGGAAAGCACGCTTATGTATTCAGACAGACGAGTTGTTGAAATTTTGAAATTTTATATTATGCACTAAATAAGCAGAATATTACCGATAACAAGAGAGCATGCATGCTATTATTACTAAAGTTTTGACAAAAAATAAAATTACATTTACTCAGCCGTCAGTTTTTGGCAATTAGAATGATAATTAGCCAGTCCGTTTTTTTTTGTTTTTTTGTGAGGATGGCAGTTTATATTAATTCGTCATTCGCTGCCTTTTTGCTTGGATTCAATTTTTTTTTTCAAATTTTGACTGAAATTCTTAAATGTATCCTAAACGTTCTTCCCGTGGTTGTTATTGAAGATTTTAGTGAATGTTTGATTCAACACCCTTTTTGTAAGTACTTTTGCTGATAATTGCCATCCTAATGTAACAGATACTACGTTTATGCATTCACACATAAAAATTCTCCACATCACATACTAAATAAGCAGAATATTAATGATAAGGAAAAACCTCGCTATTAATACCAAAATTACCTCGACTTGACCGACAGTTTTTGGTTATTAGCATGATAATACAAGTCTCCATTTCTTGCGGTGGGGTGCATATTATACTTATTCTTCATTCGCCGCCTGTTTGCTTGGATTATTATCATTATTATTATTATTATCATTATTTACTCAAAGTTTTTCACATCAGCGTCAGCTGATGGTCTTTCACTGTAGTTTGAGTGACAGCAAGTCTCCTCAAGACTCCAGGACTCGTCTCAGTATTCTAGCCGTTCTCAATAATGCTGTCGTTTGGAAGGTCTCCACTCGTCCGCCAAATTCTAAGTCCTCCTGGTCCTTTAATAATCATTTAGTAACTGTGCCAAAAGCACCAATCACAACTGGTACAATCGTCACTCTCATGTTTCACAGCTTTTTCAATTCTCTAGCAAGGTTGAGGTACTTATCCTTCTTTTCACATTCTTTCAGTTTTATTCAGTGGTCAGCCGGGGCAGCAAAGTCGACAATTTTGCAAATTCTCTTTTTTTTGTTGATTATTATAAGGTCTGGTCTTCTGGCCTAAATTAGGGGATCCGTCTCTATGTCAAAGTCCCATAGGATTTTATGTGTGTCATTTTCTAGAACAGGTGCTAGGTTGTGCATATACCATTTGTTCGTATGGTCAAATTTAAATGTCATGCACATTTCTCAGTGGATCCCCCTTGCCCACCCAGTCGTGTCAAGTCTTATACTCCTTCTGTGCTAATTTGCTGCATTCGCATATTATGTGATTGATCGTTTCGTCTCTATCACCACATAGCCTGCATTTGCTCTTTTGTTGCGTCTTTTCTATCCTCGCTTTAATATGATTGGTTCTTACGACGTTGTTTTGTGCTATTCTGTTTCTCTTTTAAAGTTTCCTTTTCTTAGACACGTCCAGGTTTGTCGTTTTGTTTTATTAGTCGTTTAAAACGCCCATAGAGTTATCCCAAAATTGGAACTTCTCAATCTGATGCATTTAGCGTCATATCCAGGACATCCTTCTAAGGGGGGGATCTTACGCCCCTTTAAGAGATACCATCAGTGTATTCTAAGCCCTGCCGACAAATCTTGAGGATGGCTTAGTTTGATGTGAAAGCTGTGTGGGGACAGTTTTTGGAGACAGTTTTATCCATTTTTTGGTTTGGTTTGGTTTCGTTTCGTTTATTCAATGGCATATCAACCATCGAGGGTTAATTAATGCTAAAGCAATTCTTGTTGAGCAGTAATGATACTATTTACCAACCCCTCCGCTCGGGCAGGATATGACACAAGGTCAATTTTTAAGCGGAGTTTAACAGGTTTGAATTCAGAGTTTTCCCTCTCTTAGACTAGTTGCCTAACCAAGGCCGAAGAACCTAGTCTATCCTACTATTTACCCATAGCTGGAGGGAGAATAATTGGACTCATACCCTTCCCAAGGGTATTAGTGCTATGTGAAATGCAATCAGTCTCGTCCAAGATTTGAACTCGTGTCGCCGTATCCATTTTCTACGACGATAACGACTACACCACGGGCACCTCCTTACTGTTGAGCAGTAATGATAGTGGTCAATCCATAGCTGCTGGTATAAGGAGTTCATACCTTTTCAAAGGATCATCATCGTCATTATCATCATTATCAAGTCGTGCTGTAAGCGAGGATTTCCCTGATTCTTTCTCTCTTCATCCATCCCTATTGTCCACTGCTCGCGGTTATTCTTTTAGACTACTTCTAGTGTTCGCACAGAGCTGGTATAGATAAGTTATGGGTGGTCGACCAACAATCACCCACCCATGTATAAGGATTCATAGAAGAACGTCACTTATGCTTAAAGAGTATTAGTTCGAAAATGAACGTAGTAGCATTAATGGGATTCGAATTTTCTTACTTCGAAGTCGCAATCAAGATTATTAGCCATTACGCCATAAGTACTCTCCTCGTTTTATTCTTTATCTTCTTGTGTTTATATATATATATATATATATATATATATATATATATGTGTGTGTGTGTGTGTGTGTGTCTGTGTGTGTATGTCTGTGTGTGTGTGTTTGTATGGTGCTCTTATTAAAAATGAACAATAGGTAGCATTCCTTGATAGTACTCTGTAGGCGAGTAATAATATTTTCAATAATACTTCAACATTTTTTTTACTTTTAATCAATATGAATAAAAAGTAAAACTGAATATTTTATGCGTCTATCTTTTGTCTGTATGCACTTTTTCGCTCATTCTATGTGTGCAGTTTCAAACAGAAAATAATTCTAACGCCTGTATACATATATTACTGAGTCTGCCGGTGCGGTAGAATACATCGACTGCTTCTCTGCAAAGTGGTCAGACCCCCATCCACCCAACGGGTGTCTTGGATATGACACCAAACAATCTAATGGTGAGGTTCCTGTAATTCTGGGGGTTTAGGGAATGCGGAACACCCCTTTATTGCCATTGTTCCCAGTTCCACTCTGAACCGGAACGGTAGCACCTGATAGGGGCCTATCTATGGGTTAAATTGAATTAAATTGCATATTTATGCCAAACTGAGTTGTTTTAATTAGAACTATTTGACTAAACTGAATAGCTTGAAATAGAAATATTTTGACAATTAGATTGTGTACTTATGCAAAACTGAACTGCTTGAAATCGAACTGCTTTTAACATTGAAACTGTACTTATGCTCAACTGAATTGTTTAATATAGAACTATTTTGACATTTATCTGTGTGTGGAGAAAATCTACTGCTTGAATTAGAATTGTTTGACTAAACGGAATAGCTTGAAATAGATATGTTTTGACAATTAAACTGTATACTCATACTAAACTGAATTGTTTTAAAGAAAACTGACTATTTATATATAAATGGATTTAGCATTAAATAATCAACAAAGGTTTATATGCCATTAAACCAACCAACCAACCATGTACACTTATAATGTTACAGCTATCGACAATGCTGGTACAATATTTTCCTCCATACCCTGCAAGCTTATAAAAAAATGCATAACACTCAAAACAGCAAATCGTTATAATACACACGCATCTAATTGTAGATTCAAGAACAAGGGTAAATTATTTGCAGTATTCTGCAATTGCGATATTTTAGGCGGGATATTTTTAGCAGGACTTTTTTTTCAACGTCTGTCAGCAATGTCACGCGAAGGAAACGAGAGATGCACAAAAAAAAACACGAGAGGAGATATAGCTTGAACTAAACCTCTGCTATGTGCAAGTGACGTTGTATGTGTCCTTACGTGTGTATTTCTTCGTGTGCGGGATGAGTGTGGGTATTAGTGGGTCGATAATTACAGATAATGAAATAGAATTGCGAAAATTTAATGGAGTGGTTTGAATTTGCATGCGAGTATAGTTTCAGTGACATAAAGACGTCAGAAATGACAACTTTCTCGCTCTCTCGCCATGGTTATGCCAGGACTTTTTACCAGCAGAAGGTCAGGGTCGGCACTGGGTTTGTCGAGATCTTCCGGTTGATCCAGACTCATTCCTGCCTCTGACTTGACGACCCATTCAAAATGCAAGACTCCATGAAAGAAAACGAACCCTCTTTTGCATTGCTATTTCCAATTATTTTCCAAATCGGTATGTTTGATTATTCTTTCTTTTCATCTAGAAACTTCTTCTCATTTATTTATTTTTGGTGGTGGGGTAGTTAAAGTTCATTTTAATCTTTCCTCTCATAACTATTATGAATCATTCGTATTTTCTTAAACAGCCCAGTCAGTTAGGTATGTCAAATACGCTGACTGCAGCTGTATTGAAGGATAATACCCACTCCAAATGTATTCTGAATATGACACCAAACTGATGGTGAGGCTCCAGTTCTGAAGCCTTGGGGAATTCGGAGTGCCCCTTCATTGCCATTACTGTCAGGTTTGACCAGATTCAGAATGGTTGTGACTGTTAGGGTATCACTAATGGGTCAAATGGCAATATGGAATCATTTTCTAAACATGAAACTGTTCAAACAAATGATCTCTGGCTCGTTAAAAAAATTTTACCAACGAACTGTTCGTTTACAAATCATATACTTTTGATATACATTTATGTATAAAAATGATTTGGCATTATATAGCCTACAAGGGTCAACATGTCATTAAACTAAACATCAAAATTAAATCATCTTTTCTTTAATTATTTCTTTCTTCGTAGTTACTACCTTTTTCTTTCATACCGAATCGACAAGGCTTAAAAAACACTGACTGCATCCCTTGCAGAGGAGTAAGATCCTCCCTCACAAAAAGAATGTCCTGAGTATGGCATTCAACCGCAGTGGTGGTAAGGCTCTAATTCTGGAGATCAAGCGACAGTGGAATCACCCTATTGTTACCATTACGCCCGGGTCCACTTTGACTCTTAGTCGTAATTGCTGTTAGGGTTCAGCCTATGGGTAAAATGAAAGATTATTAAAATTGAATAGGTATATCAAAACTCAATTAGGCGTGTGCAAATAATTCCTATTTGATAAAAATTCTGGATAGCGGTATTTATCGCAGCCTCCCACCAAACAGGATTTGATTCAAAGTCTTTTTTTATCGTGGGGATTTAGGGTTAGATCCGTCCGGCACGAGTTTCGGCTCATGCCCTATTCATATTTACCAACCCCTCCTCTCGAGTAGGATGACACAAGGTCAATTTTTAAGCGGAGTTTAACAGGTTTGAATTCTGAGTTTTCCTTCTCCTAGACTACTTGCCTTACCAATGCTGAGGAACCTAGTCTGCCTTTCTATTTACACATAGCTGGAGGGAGAATAATTGGATTCATACATTTCCCAGGGGTATTAGTGCTATGTGAAATGCAGTCAGTCTCGTCCAGGATTTGAACTCGTGTCACCGTGTCCATTTCCTATGACAATAACCATGACACCACAGGCACCTCAGGGCCAATGCTGAACATAGGATAGGATTGGTGGGTACAATGTGAAACTATGCAAACCTTTGCCAAGCTTCCTGACAGGAATTCAGGTCATAGCTTGAGCCAGATGCAAAGATCTAGGGGTATGCTTGTCATTGATTCTTAGCCCATCCGAAGGTGGTCCGGCTGGTGCCGGTGCCGATACCAGTGGCCATTTGGTCTCGAATCTATCGTCGACTTAATACCCCATCAACTACAAATGCTAGACGGCCTAACTAAAAAGCTAGGTAAGTATGTTGATAGCATATAACTATATGCAAGCAAATGATTATATTAAAATAGATAATGGTTGTAACGATGAAAATAAAGGCTTGATTATATATAATCAAGCATTTAAATGACTCAACTGATGATATTAAATAACACCTAAGGAGTTGATATGCCGTTAAACAATAAGACAAAGGAAAATTTCTCGTTTAGCGCTTGGGTAAAGAATAAGTCTTTTAGATGAATATGTTTTATGTTTGGTTTGGTTTGGTTTGGTTTGGTTTGGTTTATTTCTATAATGGCATATTGTCACGTGGTCTGCCACTGAGAGGAGAGGAATAAGAAATTTCCCCTACCCGTCCGTGTTTGAATTGACAGGGCTCAAAGATTGACCGTTAAAAGAGGAATAAGGAATGCATGTCAATTCCTCGTTGCCGAAGTAACAAATCCAGGTCAGAATGAAAGCCAGGAGATGTTTACACTCTGTGACCGGATGGATAGAGAAGGGTACATAGAGGTCAGTATAGTAGCCCGAATGAATCGTGTGCCAGGGTGAGGAAGAAGAAAGAAGCCGAATGATTGGCCAGAACTCTAAAGCCGGAAGTAGCACCCTTTTCGTCAGCGGAAATAGGAATAAAGAATTCTGTTTTTAGGACGGAGGTCGCCGTGAGAGGACGTGTGATCTCATGCCGAAACTCCGGGCGAAGAAACAGAAATAGAGTTCTTGGACAGGAGATAACAGATGCCTTCAAACTGAGCCCTACAGAATCCCGCTAGCCTGTTAAAGAGAATACTCTCAGAAGAAACCCGTCGAAAAGCTAAGTAAACCTTAAAACCGTTTTCTCTCTCCACCCTTCCTAAGTATTGCAATTGTATGCTCTCTCCCTCTCAATTTAAAGAAAGAAGCATATAGTGAATTATATGCATTTAGAAAAGAAAGGAAATGGAATGAAAAGATTTATTTCATAAACTCTAAACATATGAATGGACTTCGCTAACTTTTCAAAGTTCAAGAGAAAAGACAGAAAAGAGAGAAAAGAAAACGAAAGAGAGATATTTATTTGTGTTTGATATTGTCTGCTGGTAATATAGCCGGCACCTTAAATTTGCTTGTGTCCGCACGTATTTAAAACCTTGTTATATTTTAAATGTCCCCTCGTGTCGAAACTTATTCGTAGTGTCGTTTGCCTATCGAGTTGCCTTCTTTTGCATTTTCCTTTTCAGCTTCATTTTCGCCTCAATTTATTCTCGCTAAATGTCCTATTTGCCTTTAAAATGTTACACGGGAAATTGGAATTACCGAATACAAATAATATCATATCTCAACCTATAGGCCCATGCCTTTCTTATCCGAGGGGGTAGGAAGATGAAGTGGCCTGGGGGGGATGTAATGTGAAATTTGGAAAACCCCTTGCCAGCGGCGGTCAATCTAGCCCCAAATTAACCTCCACATTAACTGCCAGTTTTCATATGCCCGAAAAGGTACTTTTAACTAGGATTTATTTTGCGAGAGATCAAGTGCTAGACTGCCCCGAATTCACACGTGCGGAAAAATAAACACCCGTCCTGGGATAAATATTTTATGCCACGTCACAATATCAACTTTCGTCGGGTATTTAATGTCAAAGCCATCATTGTAGAAGAGCGGTCGTACTTTTTATCTCATTGCAGCGGAGCTTGAGGGGATTCATTCTTTTCCAATGAGAATTAGTTAGAAAGTGAACGTAATAGCGTGACTAGGGCTCGAACTTGCGTACTAAGATATCGCCAGTTACCACATTAACCATTACAACACAAGAATTCCTTGAAAATGTTTTTAATTCGAATGAGATGTAAGAGATTTAAAACACCTGTGGTACATTATTGTATCATCTTGAATATTCGAACGTTATATGACACCAAATGGCAATATTTAACACCACGGTATCCTATTGAATATTCGAGCGTTACACGACGCAAAATGATAATATGTAACACTATGGTATCATCTTGAATATTCGAACGTTTCACACTTCTTCAGAAACAATAGGTGACTCTGTTGTATCAGATACGAAAACCTTGATTTTGCCCGGAACATTTCTTCTTAGTTGTCCGCACGACCTGATAGAAAAGAAAATATCGTAAAACGGTCTATAAACATATCTTGCTTACAGCTACCCAACCACCCAATATTTCACCGATTCGTTTCAATGTCTCATCGTAACTGACTTCCAAACTCAACTCAACTCAGTCGGCTGGGGCTGTAGAATACACCGACTGCAACACTGCAGAGGGGTAAGACGCCCCCCAACGAGTGTCCTGGATATTACACTAAACAATCTGATGATGAGGTTCCAGTATTGCTGGAGATTTAGGGAATGCAGATTACTACTTCATTGCCATCACACCCAGGTCTACTCTGGCCCGGAGTGGTAGCAGCTGAGAAGGGTCCCTCTCATGGGTCACAGAGAACTAAACTGCATACTTATGCTAAACTAAATTACTTCAAACAGAACTGTACTAACGTTAAACTGAACTGTTTTAACGTGGAACTGTTTTGACATTTAACACAAGTGTGGACAAAAACTATATGTATATATACTGCGTACAAAAGCTATACTTATATATACTGCGTACTTATGCAACACTGAATTACTTGAAATAGAACTGTACTTACGCTAAACTGAATTTTTTTAAATGGAACTGTTTTGACATCTAACATGTGTGTGGGAAAAAACTAAACTTATCCTAAACAGAATTGTTTGAATTAGAACTGTTTGACTAAACTGAATTGCTTGAAATAAAAACGTTTTTGACAATTTAACTGTGTAATAATGCTAAACTGAATTGTTTGAAATTGAACTGTTTTTGGCATTAAAACTGTACTTACGCGAAACAGAATTGCTTGCAATAGAACTGATTATATGTATAAAAATGGATCTAAAAATCCAACCAACCAACCATGAACTCAACCACCCCAAAAAACTTTCAAAACTCAACTCATTATTTTCAAATTCTTTTTATTTTATATTCCAAAATTTTGTATTTCATCAGTCAGAGTCTTTGGTGTGACGTCATCTCACTATATCATTGCATTATTGCTTTTATTTAATTTTAATCAAACTTAGCATGTGACATGAGTTAAACTTTGTTTATTTTTTGTTTCCTGTCCCGAAACCTGATTATGACAAGGGCTGGTTGTCGTATCATTCCGCGCACGCGAGCCAGTGTGCACGCATTGACTTCGATAGGTACACTTCCACTAAAAGATCTCTAACGAATCTAGAATTTTACCTAATTAAACGATGAAATAATTAATATAATTAATTACCAAATAAAATGATTAATATGATTAATTATTATCCTAATTTTTTTTCATTGTGTTTTAAGATTACGTTTTTTTTTCCCGTGACATTTTTACCTAGATTCACGATTTGTTTGTCTCATCATAGAAGTTGTTCTGAAAGCACAGAATTCCCTGGTTCTCTCTTTGTCTCTCTCCGTCCTTTCCTACCATCAATCGTAATATCGAGGCTGCATTCTATTTCCACACGGAGCTGATGTATGAACGCTTTCGCTGATCAGTCAATACTGATGTATCTAAGTCTACGAAAAAGTCGCTTACGTGTTCGTCCTTATGTTGAATATTGACCTCCGACCCGGACCAGAGATTGCGTTGGCGAGCTTGGCTGATAATATGGAACAGAGTTAAAATACCACAGTACAGTCAAAAACTGATGCACCGGAAGAGGGTAACCTCTGAACTGCATGACAGTTATTTCCGCTTGATGATGATCAAACATGCCACTCCAAAGACGCCGGAAGTGGCATATTCCGGCCTGGCTAGCTATGAGAATAGATTGAGTGGGCGTAAAACAATGATATAACTCGGCATAAGAAGTTTGAGTTAGTTGGAGATCAGATGAGTTAGAGACAAGATGCAGTAGAGAGAACAGCACCCAGCGGAGATGGCCACAGGCCTCTGGTTGAGCAGTCCAGGAGAACGAGAATGGCACACGGCTATGTTCGGAGGGGCTGTGGAGGTCAATATGTTGCAGTCTTTGTTCGGTCTCCAACTCCCTCTCACACACAACTCTTTCAATAAAGTGTGAGGTATATTTTTTTTAAAGAAGTATTCGCTCGTCTTTATTATTGCGTCAATATGTATTCTGCATGTATATGTGTATATATGCATATTTATTATGTGGCTATACAACACTTGCTTTTCCAACAATGACTCGCATGACTGATTAATCTTACTTGGGTGATATGTGGGATGGGAGGTAAGTGACCGTACAGTTTCTTTTTTGTGTGGCGTTGCTTATATGTTTTGTTCAAAATAGCTCGTAGCATTATTGTGTAGTTCTCTGGCTAGTTCAGGAGACCAAAAAAGTTCAATCTTCATTGAACACTAGATAGAAATACCTGAATATTGATAGGTTTGCAAATAAAATATAATTATTAAATAGCAGGTATTACTATAACCTATAAAATGAATTGCATTTTTAGTATCAGATAGGAATACTTTATTCCACATGACTGTGTGCAAACAAATGATTTTAGAAACATTGAAAATATTGTTATGGTTAATATCAAAGATTTCGAAAGAAATCAGACGTTGTTATTAGATTACACAAAATGGTTGATATGAAGTTGAAAGACTAACTAAACCAAATATTAACCTTCATAAATCAATCCAGTTTTAATATTATATAACCCATAAATAGTTTACATGCTGTTAATCGTTGGTTGGTTGTTTTGTTTTATAGCGTATCAACCGTTTTCGGGTCATTTAACGCCAAATTAAATTTTAAACAATTCAGTTTAGTATAATGATAAATTTTGTTTACAATCAGTTGAATGACAAAACAATTCTATTTCAAACAATCCAGTTTAGCATAAGTACACAGTTTAGTTCAATTTAAAAGGAGTTCTATTTCAAACACTGTAGTTTTGCATAAGGCTGCAGTTTAAATGTCACAACAATACAATTTTAGTCGAACAGTTCTAATTCTAACAACCCAGTTTAGAATGAGTGTAGTTTTGTTTACACACAGCTAAATGTCAAAACAGTTCTATATCAAACAATTCAGTTTAGCGTAAGTACAGTTTCAATGTCAAAAACAGTTCTAGTTCAAACGATTAAGTTGAGCATAAAAAAGTTTCCTTTCAAACTATTCCGTTTAACATAAGTACGCCGTTAAAATATCAAAACAGTTCTATTTCAAGTAATTCAGTTTAGCATTAGTACGCATTTTATTTGTATTTGACTCATAAATAAGACCTTATCAGGTGCTACCATTCCGAGTTAGAGTGGACCTCGGAGCGATGGAAATGAAAGGGCACTCCGCATTCCCCAAAACTCCAGCATTACTGGAACCTCACCTTCTGATTGTTTAGTCTCATATACAGGACACCTGTTGGGGGTACCTCTATATAGAGAAGCAATCGATGTATTCTACAGCCCCAGCCGACTGGGCAAAACATTCTGTTAAAAACCAAACCAAATCAAAACCCCTATTTTTTCATCAACCAATATACTCATTTCCTTCAGTCACGTGGTCTACGACTGAGAGGAGAGAAATAAGGAATGTCCCCTATGCCTACGTGTTTGAATTAACAAGCCACCAAAGACTGACCGTTAAAAGAGAAATAAGGAATGTAGGTCAACTTCGGCCGGCCTGTCGGAGAAAATAAAGAATGTGAGTCAGCAATCTGTACCCCGTAACCTCACTCGGTTGAAAGAGATAGTAGTCCGAACGGATCGCCAACAGAATGAAAGCCATCAGATGTTTGCACTCTGTGACCAGGGAAAGGAAGAAAACAGGCTAATTATTGGCCAGAACCCTAAAGCGGAAGTAGCCCCCTTTCTGTCGGCGGAAATAGAGTAAAGGAATATCAGTTTTGAGGAGAGATGTCGTCATGAACAGATGGGGGCGAATCTCGTGCCAAACTCCGGGCGAAGCACCAGAACCGGGATTTGCAGGACAGTAGTTGAAGGGATAAGATATATTGAAACTACCGCCGAAATCACCAGGGGAAGACGGAAAGTATCTTGGACAAGGGGGCTTTGCCTTCAAGCCAGAGCTATATATATATATATATATATAAAATCCAGCCAGCCCTTAAAAGAGAAAATACTCTCGGAAAGAACCCGTCAAAAAGATAAGTAAACATTAAGAATGTTTCTCCCTACACCATTATTAAGCATTGAAATTACTCTCTCTCTCTCTCTCTCTCTCTCTCTCTCTCAATTTAAAGAAGGACGAAAGAAAAGAAGAAAGACATTTATAGGTATGTATTATCCGATGATAATATAGCCGACACGTTGAATATGTGTGTCCGCGTGTGTATTAAAAAGATTGTTATATTCTAATGTCCCCACGTGTTGGAGTTTGTTCATTGTGTTGTTTACTGTCAAGTTGTCTGTTTCATGTTTGTTTTCAGCTTCTTTTGCCTTATGTTATTCTCGCTTAAAATGTCCTATTCTTTCCTTTAAAAATATTAGACGGGGAACCGAAGTTGTCGACTACTATAGTTAATATTATTATATCAAACATAGAGGCTCATATCTCCCATTGTTCTAGGGATAGGAAGAGCTAGTGGCCTGGTGAGTGTGTGTGTAATGTGAAATTTGGAAACCCCTTGCCAGCGGCGGTCAGTCTAGCCCCAAATTAACCCCCACATAATATGCCAGTTCCTATATGCCCGAGAAATGACTCTGAACAAGGACTTATTCTACGAGGGATCAAGTGCCAGACCACCCTGTCTTCACACGTGCGAAAAATAAATTCCCGTCTTGAGATTTTCATAATTTTGCCGTCACACTTCTGAAAATTTTTATCTCTTTCCGAATTTTTTCTTTCCTTCTTTCTTTCTTTTATCCTTTCTTTCTTCTGTCTGTGCGTTAACTTGACTTTATATTCTCTATTTCTTTCTCTGTTTCTTTCGATCTTTCTTTCTTTCTTTCTTTCTTCTGTTTCGGCGTTAACTTTATTCATCTTCTTTCTTTCTTTCTTTCTTTCTGTCTTTCGTGTCAGCGTTAACTTGATTCATCTTTCTTTCTTTCTTCTTTCTGTGCGTTAACTTGACTTTATCTTCTTTCTTTCTTTCCGTCTATGCGTTAAGTTGACTTCATATTCTTTCTTTCTTTCTTTCTTTCTTTCTTTCTTTCTTTCTTTCTTTCTTCTGTCTCTGCGTTAATTTTATTCATTTTCTTTCTTTCTTTCTGTCCTTCTTTCTTTCTTTCTTTCGTTCTTTCTGTCCGTTATCTTGACTTCATCTTCTTTCTTTCATTCTTTTTTAGTCTGTGCGTTAACTTGATTCATCTTTCATTTTTTTTTCTTCATTTCTTTTATTTTTGTTCCTTCTCTCTTCTTTTCAATGTTTTTCTCACTGGCAATATTAAGAAGGGAAACTCCAATAGCCCTTTTCAGGATTTGAATTTGTTTCGTTGGAGGCTTGTTACTCGCTTATTACTTGCTATACTTTTTGGAAAGATTGCAGAAGAATGGTGCGCAACTGCACCCCCAGATTCTTCGACCAATTCTCTTCAGAATTTAGATTCAGGGTTTTTCCTTCCAGATCGGGTGCTTTTTTAAAGCAGAAATATAAAGCCTATTCTTCCCAAATATTTACCGATGAAAGAGATCGACGCATACTACTCTCAAAATCATTAGCGCAAAATAAAACGCGAACTACCTCGTCAACGATTCGACCTCGGTTCGTTGAGACCATTTCCAACAGTCATGTCCACGATTTGTTGAGACTACATTCAACAACAATTACTGTAAAGCTAGATGCGCTGTTATGAGTGATAGAAAAATAACGTCTGACATTCCAAATGAAAAACCCACTCTGCCAGCTGAGTTTTAAATACCCTGATAGTATCCTTGGCAAAAGGAGAAAACCTCTCCAAAATGGATGTCCAACCTACGGTACTAAATTGGATTTGGTGGTTAGATTCATTCAAGAGATCTGGGTAATTTGGAGTACCTTTTCATAGCCATTGCTCTCAGATCCATTCTGATCCACTGTGGTAATACTTTTTAGGATCACATCTATGAGTGAAATAAATCTCTTTCAATATAGAAGTACCTAAAATCATATGACCGTGTCAATAAAAGCATAAAAAGAACTAGACATTAATGTAAATATGAACATATAATATACGCAATTCCCTAACTCTTCGGCTTAACCCAAGAAGAGTTGACATGCCATTAACATCAAAAAACAAACACATATCAAAACCACGATAATCCCAGCTTCTTCTTTATTGATCATCTCCACCAACTTCTAGCTCCAAAAATGGATAACCAGAGTTAACGCCCCTGGCTTAATTTTCCTTGTTTATTTTTTTTATTTTTTATTTTTTATTTTTATTTTTTGTCTTTGGTCTTCTTAAGCGAGACAAAGAATCTTTTATTTTAAATACAGGATGTTTTCGAAAAATCTCTATCATCTCTTATCTAATTACTTGGCTAATACTCAAATGATTTCAAATTTTAACTACATGTGTAGGAATGTTTAATGTTTGAACTCCTCCTAATTTTCAATTAATAGAAGGAAATTACTTTATAAGTAATTGATACTCACCAAAAAGTGAGCGGACAGACATGCTTCTCTTGCCATTGACATCCCACAGAGTGACTCTACGTAATAGGATTTTCTTCGTTGAATGAAAGTTTTAGCCTTAATCCTTTTCTTTTCGAAAAATCGTATTAGGGTCATCAGGGGAGAATATGAACCGTTGAATAGTATTTTTATGCCTTCAAAGAAAAAACAAAACATTAAACATCGAATTTTGGTTTGTTTCACGACACCCTGTAACATCATTGAAAATTGGTCAAATGCTATTGATTTATTTTTCTGAAATACCCTATACAACTGATATATCAAATTTTTGAAACAATATTAAGTTTTCTTGTCAAGATCTCCATTCCCTAAATTCTCTTCATTAGAAATAAAACTATATTTCTAATGGCTTTTTCACCGGGGAATCTATACATATTTTAGCTATTTCTTTCTCCACTAATCTTTCACAAAAGCAACGTCAGATGAAGATCTAAGTCGCTTCGCACATACTGTTAACAAATTCCCTTCTGTTGCTTCTTTTAGTAGCGGTCATTTATTTCCTGAAAAAAGAAAACAAAGCTGATATCGTGTAATTATTCTACGCCTCACGGCAGATTCGTGTAGAAAACCGGAAGCAAGCGTTCAACCGGAAAAGCAGGTAACCAACCATCTGACATGCGTGCTGCATTCACTTTTTCTTCCACAGCTGTGCCCTGTCCTCACATAGAACAGAATCAATCGCTTTATTAGAGTCTAGAGAGGACATCCTCATCGTTCGCTTAGTCATTGTCTCCACGATTACAAGACGAATAATATCTTCCAGTTCGTTAGTTGTCTGTGGCCAACTTGAGCCTAAAGATATCCCCAAAGAGATGAATAACGCGGGGATAGATCTGATGGAAGCGCCGACTACGGGATGTTACCAGGAAGTGAGATGAAGCTACCTCCCCTGGAAATATTTATCTCAGAACTTTCATAAATGCTATTGGCAACTTGAATGCTGTTTCTATTACGGCTCAAAATATTTCCCCGCACGCTCACATCTATTAGCGTCTGCGTGGTGGCGATTTTAAAATCTGAAAGGTCGTTTTGCCGGATTTTGTACTTTTATAATTTTCCAGTCTAAATAGAATGCGAAAATTTAGCGATACATCAGAGAAGATGTTATTCCTAAAATTAGGAACAGTGTTGAAAGTCTTCAGTTGACACTACTTTCAGCTCTTTCATCAGGACTTTCGCTTATTCTCAACTGTCTCCAAATTGCCAACCCGATAAGGGTGATTTAGGGAACTAGTAAATAGCTACAAGGACACCGATCAGAGGAGTGTGGAACCACAGAATTTGGGGACCAAAATCGCATTAACAGAGAAGTGTCCAGAAAGCATTTAGACTGATGGAGAATTGAATTCTCCATCTTGAAAAATCCCCTTAGAAACAGGGCTTGTTCTTGGTCCCGAACATTTTTCAACCTGAATATGTTTGTAATATCTGGTTGTCCAAATCCAGATTTGCTACTCAGATGAAGTTTTATCTCAGCAAACAAATATTGGCTCAGTTTACTCAGGTCCTTCTGCAACAAACTTCAAGTAACTCGATTTTTTTCTGTGATACAGTATAAAAGTCTAGAGTGAGTACCTTTGGCAGATTTGATGAGATGATTTTCTTAAGAAAAAAATGGCTGTAGCAATATATATATATATATATATATATGTGTGTGTGTGTGTGTGTGTGTGTGTGTGTGTGTGTGTGTGCAAACCTGACAGAATATCAGCGAATCAATGTTAATTTCTTACCAGTCATTCACACCGTCAAATGTGGATCAGAAAAAAATCGATTTTTATTGCTTTTTTTTACAGCTGAACTGATCACTTGAATTAAACGGGTCATCAAAACATCCCTAGTTCCTCTAGAATTTAAAAAAAAATCTGTGCCCTGGATAGAATTCTATATCCATAAGAGACAGTGTTAACTTCTATTGTTTAATCCTGAATTTTCGTGTTTGAACCAGACATATTTGTAAAAAAAAAACAAACAAGATTATTCACTTGAAAGAATAAAACATTGACACACGTTCAAGTTTCATAGTGATCAACTTATTTTCAATAAAAATTGCCAACCTGAAAAAAAAATCACTCTCTTTATGAACACTGCTTACACGTCTCAGATATAATGTAGTAGCAGGCGTCTGTGAGACGGAAAAGAAAGTTTTAACAACAAGAACTCTCGAGATAAATGCCAAATTTTAAAAATTTCACTTAATTAATAACAGTGAGAGTACAAGTAAGGAGCTTAAATATAAGTGCAACCGACACCACCATCCTTACACCGATTGGGAGCGGGCAACGAGTCAGCAATTCCTTTATCGGCAAGAAAAATACCTCTTTAGCTTTTCCTAATTTGAGGACAGTCAAAAATGTGATTAAAGCGCTGTAATTTAGTGAGTTGTATTTTTTCTGTGACCACGTCTCTAACTTTAACTTTTCTATGAACCTGTCGTCAACTGTTCATCTCGATTTTGACTTTGGATATTTTTGACGAGAACTAGCAGTGCAACATGGACTAGTGACCACATCTTGGTCATAAGGTTTCGGGCACTCTACTATCACGCCATCTTCAGGTGTCTTTTATCATAGACGGTAATCTTCAGGGAATTTTGAAGCGAACCTTAGTATTCGATCTCCGTGGATGGACAGTTTACACTCCTTTATCCATATTTACCATCCTCTCAGCACGGGCAGGATATGACACAAGGTCAATTTTTAAGCAGAGTTTAACTGTTTTGAATTCAGAGTATTCCTTCTCCTAGACGAGTTGCCTCACCAAGGCTGAAGAACCCAGTCTGTCTTACTATTTACCCATAGCAGGAGGGAGAATAATTGGATTCATAGCTTTTCCAAGGGTATTAGAGTTATTTCCAGGGTTTGAACTCGAGCCATCGTGTCCATTTCCTACGACGATAACTATTACATCACGGGCACCTCCTTTATCCATGCCTTGCAATATTTTCAATCAGTTAATCACACATCATCATTTCGTTCTTTAATGCTGCTTCTCTTACATCTGTCAGTAGAATTCATCTTAAGGCCAAGAGAGTTCAAGTGCAAAGTTTAGGTATCTGGTATAACAGCGGTCCATAACGGTACTGTATTTTTATCCTATCGGTATTAAGTTAAAAGTATTCAATTTTATTTCGCTAGTAACCTATTCCATAGATTCCATTTTACCAACCAATTAAACCACACATATAGAAAAACTTGGTATCCAAATTGTTTGTAACTTTTCTAAAATAATTAGAAACATGGTTAATAAGAATACGGACAAGAATCATATTAAATCTGAAGCTAGCGTATCTGTAATATTTTGTAGAATTTGTGACAAAAATTCTCATCGGAGAGACTTCAAGATCGACCAAAAAACCTATGTATAAATGCATCTGGGTTTTCAAAGTAGGTGACGAAAGAACTGCGTTAGTAAAACATAATTTAGAAACTTAATGTAGTTTTAACTTTAAATATTCTAAAATGTTTGTTAATATAAACAATGAACAACAAAGAAAGACTATTGAATCTCCCAATATTTCTAATTATAACACCATCAAACAAAAACATATTTCTTACATATATATAGTTACAGTATCCCTTATTTAGATTAGTTTGCTTTTAATTGATGAATAATGAATTATTTTTAAATTCAGTTGTTTTTCATGACTGCTAATCAATATGTTTTCTAAAATTCATTTTAGATTAAAAGATGTTATTTCATTTACATGAAAAGATCTTTTTGTAAAAAAAATTGAACTACAACAGAGACATTATCTTTGATTTTTTAAAAATTAATAATTCTTATAAATGTTGGAATAATTATGAAAATCTATGTCATCACTATACGACCTCACTATATTTTGAAATGGAACACACATATACACACACACACACACACACACACACACATTCTCTCTCTCTCTCTCTCTCTCTCTCTCTGTATATATATATATATATGTTTGTCATATTTTTGTAACACACACACACACACACACACACACACATATATATATATATATATATGGTCTAGGAGCTGGTGGTGTAATTTTATTAATGTTAGAATAATTTTTAAAATGTATGACGTCACTATATTTTTAAATAGAACTATATATATATATATATATATATATATATATATATATATGTAGGTGTAATGTATTATTAAGATAGATAGATAGAGAGATAGAAGAATTTTTGTAAAAGTACGTTGAACTTGAAAGATTTATAAGTAACCTGAATATGTAAATTGATTGGCGTAAACAAGAGTAAGACACTTAAGTATTAAATAATGTAAACCTTTGTTAACAATACAAATAATAATAATAGTTGTAACGACCAGAATTGAATTTTTAAAGAAAACATTTATAACTTATGAAAAAATGAGTGAAATTTGATGACATTCAAAAATCGGAAAATATAAAGCAATTTAGAAAACATAGAATAAGCATTCAAATATAAAAAGAACCAAACAAACAAAACATTGCACTTTGATAAATCAACTAAACAAAAAAAATATATATGTATAAATATTCAAAAATATTCCACCATAACGATGACGAGAAAAATGTGTTGTTCGAAAATGTGAAGAGAAAATTGTCGTAGACGATCTCAAGAAGCGATTAAAAAGAAACACAAAGTCAACAATAATAGTCGAAAGAAAAAAATATATTTTTCCAAGACAAAATAACTTTGCCTTGGCGAAAAAAAAAACTAGAATATCCTACTGTAGACATAACGTTCAAAAATCAATTATTGAAAATGATTGTGGAACGTTTACTTTTCTTTTACGAAGTCAATAAAAACTAATTCTCTTTTCATTCTTTTATCAATTCAAGATAGACTTTTCTTTATCTTTCTTAGTAGGTATCTTGTTTTTTTGTTGTTTTTTTTATTTTGTTCTTGTTATTATTTCTTGAGTACTTAGCAGTAGAATGAGTCACGTGAAGGTCTCTAATAATATACGCATGCCTAGAAATGAAAGTGAAGAAAAGATAAGTAGAGACAGTGAATCAATGAGAGATTAAATCAACAGGAAATCAAGTAAAAAAGAAAGAAAGAAATCAATACATACATACATACATACATACATACATACAGAAAGAAAGAAAGAAAGAAAGAAAGAAAGAAAGAAAGAATATACGAACCCAAAAAACAAAAACTGAGTAAAAATGAGTTGGTTGGTTAACTTGTTGGTTCAATGGCAAATCAGCTTTCCTGGCTTATTTAAAACCTAAGCAATCCTTGCAGAACAGTAGTGGTTCTATTTGACCAAGAGCTGAGGGATAACGGGCTTCACATCTGCTCCCAAAGGTAATAGTCCCTAAGTGAATGTAACAGTGTGACTCTAACTGGAACTCGATATTTGTATCTATCTCCCACCAGACAGGACATGACACAAGGTCAATGACCTGAAGGATGATTATAGTGGGAGTTTAGGGGTGAGGATGGTCGGGCACGAACAGAGGCTCGAGACCTGCTCAACTATGCTGGTCATCGGCCCACTTTGTGCAATGTGGGCCTGATGAGTCTAGCTGGTCTTGGACCAAAATCTGGGTCCAGGCACGTATGCCTGATTATAGCTTAAACTGGACAGCAAGGTCCAGTGCTATACAAGAGGGACAAAAGGTGTCAATAATGCAGCTCACCCACTCGAAGGTAGTCCACCCGAAGTCCGAGGCCTTTCGGCCTTAAGTCTGCCATGGAGCATTAACCGTCCGACACGGATGCCAGACAGTCCACTGAACAGTCAGCTAGACTCTAATTAGTTATTCTAATTAGAACTCGATTACTGTAATGTCCCGGTCCAGCACGTTAGCCACTGCACAACATGAAAAGATTGTAAAATAATTAAATAAAAATTAAGACAAGAAAATATATCGCTTAGAAAGACAGAGATTCATGTTTCCAAAAAGAATCGTAAAATTAAAATATGATCCTTTAATTTAGGTCCTTCTATCCTTCCATATGATAAGAAAAAGTTGTTGCCAATTTTGAAGACGAACACGCATGAATCTCGATTTTTACGAGGCTTTTAACCAACAAAATCAGACATTAAAATTAACAGTATATTTGGTCGGCTCAAGTCAACAGCGTTCGTTGTTGGTCGTAGACGGGCTGGAGCGTGCTTGCGTACAAGGATTTTATCTCCAAATTGTGACGAAAATTTTTTTCCTCTCTTGTCCAAGGCTTTGTGATCGAGGATTAGTGGTTGCTATATTATACTGTTTTGAAATGTGAAACAAAAAAGAACACCAAATTATTAATTTTGGAGTTAGTAGCAGTCACATAGATCCAATGTATATTGAGACACCCAATATATACATGTATAAAGAGAAACTTTGTGACTTTTGATCAGTTCTCAATGTCGAGGTACCCATTGTCCAATTACTGATTTTAACTAAAATGAGCATATTCTAAGACGAGGCTTTAACAGTGTTAAGAAGCCTCATTCCTCCTACTTCCTAGTTTATATCTCAATGAAAATCATTATAACTCAAATGCTGTATAACATGGGTAGCTCTTAGGTTCTCCATTAGTATACAATTAATTTAGATAATAAAAAATAGAAAATGTTTTACGGAACACTCGGGAAGCTTTTGAAGCGTTCTACGAGATTCACGTAACGGTCTTAGCGTCGCTATGTTATTACAGAGGTAAAATAGAAAAAAAGGAGGGTCATGAGTCATTTGTCTCTGTACTTCCGTTCCGGCGACCTCAGCTCAAGTTCGATCATTGGTTCTCGAACTAGAGAGTCCGGCCGAAAGAATCTAAATTCCAAAAGGAAAAGCTGCTAAGAGAATAAATTCGGTAAAATAACATTTTCTGACTTCACTAAACAATTCCTTAAATTTTATATGTTTTGGATATATCTATTTTCTTTAGGAACTCATTTTTTAAACTTTTGCCCAGTCGGCTGGGGTTGTAGAATACACCGATCGCATCTCTTCAGAGGGGTAAGATACCCCCCCAATGAGTATCCTGGATATGACTCTAAACAATCTGATGATGAGGTTCCAGTGATGCTGTAGCTTTGGGGAATGCGGACCACCCCTTCACTGCCATTGCTTCCAGGTCCACTCTGGCCCGGAGTAGTAGCACCTGATATGGCTCTATCTATGGGTTAAATAGATCTAACTGCGTACTTATGCTAAACTGAATTATTTGAATTAGAACTGTTTGACTAAACTGAATAGCTTGAAATAGAAATGTTTTTGAAAATTGAACTCTACTGACATTTAAACTGCGTGCTCATTCTAAACTGAATTGTTTGCAATGGAACTGTTTTTGACAATGAAACTCGACTTGAACAAAACTGAATTGTTTGAGATAGAACTGTTATGACATTTAACTGTATGTAAATAAAATCTGTACTTATATGAAACAGAATTAGCTGAATTAGAACTGTTTTAATAAACTAAATAGCTTGAAATAGAAATGTTTTTGACAATTGAACTGTGTACTCATTCTAAAATGAATTGTTTAAAATAGAACTATTGGCATGAAAATGGATTTGGCGTTAATTACCCAACAAAGGTTGATATGCCATAAACCCCAACCAACCATGATTTTAACTTATCAATTACAACTTATAGCTCATCTGTCGCCTTGCGCAGTTTTACAAAAGATTTTTTGTCCTTCTCTTTCTTTTTATTAACACTCAGATTAAACTAGGAGATCTTAGCGTTTGGATATTTGAATTATATGCTGTCATTAATTAAAATCTATCTTTTCTCTCTTTTATTATATCATGTTTTTATTGTCTTACGCCGGCCGTAACACCGGTAAGACAGATCATTTGCTCCGCAGAGTCATATTAGACCACAGCAGTGAGATACTGCTAATTAGTCATCAGCAAGACTAAGTCTGGTACAAGGCCTTATCAGTGAGACTGATCTAAATTGTCATAATAATAATGTTCTGTAAAGCTAGCATGCTAACCCGTGTCTACGGCGAGGAGGGCTTCCTTTAGGCATTTATGAGGCGAAAGCGCTCACCAATGCCTAGATATATGACTGACAGCGAACGAACTGAGAAAGTGCCAAATGGTACATGCATGGCTCAAAGAATCATACTTAAGATTCTTAAAATTCCGTCCATTGCTTATAATGGCTGCGGGCAATGCAGTCCGATCGTCGCCCTAGTCGTCGTTACTATGGCGACGATGTTTTCGACGGTCAGAAGGAGCTAAAGATAGCGAGTAGAAGAAGATTGTTAGGATAAAAAAAAATGAGAATAATTTATAAAAACGAAAGAAAAAGGATATATATATATATATATATATATATATATATATATATATATATATATATATATATATATATATATAAAGAGACAGACAGACAGACAGTCAGATTTCAAGCCAAAGAATGAGAGAATAAAAAAGTACAATTTTTCAAAAATGTCTTATCCTATGGAAGAGAGACAAATGTTACGAGTACTAAATCTACCAAGCTTAGCTTAGATCTGGCACAAGGATAAATATATGGGTCTGGCATTAATAATCTTACTACCAACAGTCTGCTCCTTTAACAAACAATTGTTATGAATTACGATAAAAATTAAAGTTTGTTTGTTTGTTTGGGTTTCATAACAAACAATTGTTATGAATTACGATAAAAATTAAAGTTTGTTTGTTTGTTTGGGTTTCATGATATCAACCTAACTAGGTTATTTCTTGCCGAATCCATTTTATTGAAAAACAATTCTATTTCAAACAATTTAGTTCAGCGTAATTACAGTTTCAATCTCAAAAACAGTTCTCTTTCAAGTAATCCAGATTAGCATGCAAAAACAATTTTATTTAGCATAAGTAAACAGTTTAGTTCTATTTAAAAACAGTTCTAGTGCAAACATTACAGTTTAGCATAAGTACGCAGTTTCAATATCCAAATCAGTTCTATTTCAAACAATTCAGTTTAGTATAAGTACACAGTCTACTTCTATTTGACACAGTCTACTTCTATTTGACCCATCACGTGCAACCACACCGGGCCGAAATGGACCTGAGAGCGATGGCAAGGAAGAGGTACTGCACATTCCCCAAAGCTCCAGCATTACTGGAACCTCACCATCGGATTGTTTAAGGTCATATCCAGAACACTCGTTGGTGGCAGTCTTACCCCTCTGCAGAGATGCAGTCGGTGTGTTCTAAAGCCACTGCCGACAGGGACAAAAATTAGAGATTTCGACGGATGAAATGTAGAATTTTTAAAATGTTTCCCATAAAAGAGATACGAAGGTAATGAATGATTTTTTTACTAAAATTAGCTTAGTTCTTCCACAAGAACAAATACATGGGTCACCCAGGGAGAATCTTACTTACTAACAAAGGTCTGCTACCTTAACAAAATGTAGTTGAGAATTACGATGAACATTGAAAAATATCAAGCAGCGCCTCTGATTGATTTTCACAGTACCTGAAACAAATGCAGAGAGACCAATAACACTGTTTCATATGTTTCCAGCAACAAAATTTTCTACATTGTCATAACTGCATATGCAATTCACCAGTGATAAACAACTGTCTACATGATATCTTAGTAAAATTGTTACTCCGAAAATAATGTCTCCATTTGAATTTTCGCGAAAAAGCAACTAATATAAAGAATACGACACTATTGCATTGAACCTGTTTTCAGCTACAAAATTCTGTCTTCTACATATTCACCGCCGTTGCCCATGCATTATCACTAAAGTTGTTTTGAAAATAATACCTCTTCTGTATGTCACCAAGATGCTTCTCTGACGTCGAGGACTAGTGAGGAAAGCTGAAAATATTCTTCATCATCATCTTGTCGTGCTGCTTGCATGGATCTCCCTGACCCTCTCTTGCCACTCGTCCCAATCCTCCATTGCTCCCGGCAGGTCTTTCAGGCTACATCCAGTATCGGCACAGAGCTCCTGTAGATAGGTTCAAGCTGGTCGTCCAACCTTAGCTCGTCCATGTGAAGGGGTCCACTGGAGTACATCGCTTATGAGTTCGTCCTTACTTATCCAGCAGTATCTCTCATGTCTATGTCGTCTGATTTGAATGGTTTACGTGATGGGAGATAGGTGGCCGTACAGCTGCTGTTTTGTAGTTTGTAGACTCCAGGACTTGTTCAATACTCTGCATTCTTGCGTAATTGCTGTCAAGCTTTTTCTCCATACGCTTAGGCAGCGTCCACGTGGTGCATCCATAAAGTAGTACTGACATGACCGCTGTTTGAAAAAATTCATTTATATTTATCGGACAGGTCTGACTGCCATATGACCGGTAATCTATTGATAGCTGTCGATGAGTTTGCTAGTCGAGTGTAGATGTCATTTTCGGTTGATGAGACTCTGCTTTCGATGCATCTGAAACCTTTCCTTGATTACCGACACTTTAAAACATTTCTACGATAAAATCCTTCAAAATATACTTCTGTTGTGAATTTGTATGTATTTTACGTGTTCTATAATAATCAAAATAAAACGAACGTGTAAAATGATAGGGATTTTGTTAATTATTTTAGTATTTTGTGATAAATGATTTTCTTTGCAAAACTTTGAGTTCATAGTCGCAAGTTTTGAGTTATAATCGTCAAAACGGGTAAAATTTGTTTTGCATTTGCATGTTAGCTACTAATAAACATCGACAGGTTTGTTTTAGAATCAGCAGAAATCGAAAAATTAAGATAAACATGTAAATAGATATCATCTGATATTTAGCCATGACATTTCACTAAAAGTTTTAGTGATTACAAGTCATTAAGGCATTAGTCAAGAGAAAAATTAGAAGAACATACGTAAGAAAGTGATTAAAAGACACAAGTTGGGTCTGAGTAGTCAGTTGGAGTCGACGGTTGAGTTAGGGCAGTTAGAAAGACCAGAAGAACACTGAGTAGAGAGGTCTCATTAGGCGTAGGGCTGGGTCAGTGAAGAAGAAATGCCTAAATCTGAGGTTGTCCTCATTTCGTCACGCACACTTTACTTTTTATATTGATCTAATGAGTTGACGCACATTTCCTAATATATCTCTCTCTTTTCGTCGGTTTACGTAAATGTTGTAGGCTGAAAAAATCTCGCATCCTAAATCAACAGGGCCGTTTTGTATTGTATTTAAAGGGTAATGCTACACCTATATTATATTTGGTGCCACAGCCTTAAAAACGTACCATGAAATTGAACTACAGTTACATACGCCACGGTGCACTAATGGGTTAATTAAGCTTCAGTCATATATTCTTCCGTCGAATGATTGGTTTTAATGGAATTTCAGACTGTCTTGGTTCTTACTTCGGTAAAGCTCTCTTACCGTTCAAGCCGGGAAGGTTGATCGTTTATTAATTGATCATATGGTTCCTGGGGCTTTTTCCCCAGCACCTGAATTATTTGAAATACTGTTTTTTGACATTTAAACTATATTTACACTAAACTGAATTGTTTAACATAGAACTGTTTTGACAATTAACTTTATGTAAACAAAATCTGTATTTATACTAATCTGAATTAGCTGAATTAGAACTGCTTGACTAAACTGAATAGCTACAAATAGAAATATTTTTCACATTTAAACTTTACTTACATTTAAACTGTGTACTTATGCTAAACTGAATTGTTTAAAATTGAACTGTTTGGGACATTAAAACTGTACTTACACTAAACTGAATTGTTATATATAACTGCTTTAATAGTTTGAAATAGAATTTTTTTTTTATAAACTGTGTACTCATGCTAAACTGAACTGTTTTAAATAGAACTGATTATTTACATAAAAATGGATTTGGCGTTAAGTAACCGACAGGGGTTGATATGCCATAAAACCCAACAAAACAAACCAAACCTTCTCCCCAGGAATATAAAAAGCAGGTGCCAATCGATACAACAGATAAACACTTCAGGTGCCAAATAATAAACTTAAAAGGGTTAAGTTTATCAGTTGGTACCTGAGGTGCTTCTAAAAAGCAACGGTGAAGAGATCAATATATTTTGTGACGAACAGGCGAGAATCTCGATTTCTGCGAGGCTTTCTACGGTTTGGTTTCTTTTGTTTAATGGCTTATCAACCTTTGTAGGTTATATTTTGCCAAATCCATCCTTCTAGAAAAACAGTAGCGGAACTACTTAACCCATAGCTGGGGGGATAAGGGGGCTCATAACTTTCCAAAGGGTATTTGTCCAAAAGTGAACGTAATAGCCCGAGTGGAATTTGAACTCAATTGCTACAATTCCGGAATCCATCGCTTTTACCATTACACCACCAGGATACACTCGTGGCCCCCTTCGTTAATATGGTTAATATATGGTTAGGAAATTGCGCACATTTTATGAATGCATTTGCATATAATGTGTACTTGTTTCTTAATATGTTTTTGGACTTGGTCAAATACAAACGCTTTTTAATCCATTTAAAATCATTCAAGTTATACATCGGTCAGTAACAGTGTTGCGTTACAGAATCACAAATATACATTGATGTTATATTACACAAAGAACAAAGCGACTCCATTATTTCTGACACGAAAGATTTATTGGCCGACTGTAACATTTCAAGTAGCATTCGGCCGTCAACGCACGAAAGAAAGAAAAAGTAAAAGAATTACTTGTGCCATTGAAACGCTATCAGTCTCGTGCGTGTGAGACGAACGAACAAAAACACCCGACTTCAATTTTGTGGTCCAAAAATGTTCTTCACTCCAGTGGGCTGTCGCAGCTTCGACCGTCTACTCCCGACCCTGAACTTAGAACTTGACAGCCCAACTGAACTGACACTGTTAATATAATATATTAATTACCTAAGCCTCTAATGATATAAGAACACGTGTCTTTAAATTTCCAGTGTGTCATCATCATTGAAACCTTCCAGCCATCCCTATCATTCAATCCTCAGCTGACGAAGTATTTATCTTTTAACATCCTGTCTAGAACCCTGAGTTCAAAACAAATCTCCAATATGTGCTCCGAGGTGATTTCTAAAACAACCTTTCAACTTGATATCTACACGTGTACACACATATGACCTTTGCGATTTACACTTCCGTTCTAAGTTTTTGGCTAACTTACAATTTATCTCTACAAATGAAATAATTAAGTATTATAATTAATTATCTTCCTCAATTATATTA
This sequence comes from Sepioteuthis lessoniana, assembly GCA_963585895.1. NCBI lineage: Eukaryota > Metazoa > Mollusca > Cephalopoda > Myopsida > Loliginidae > Sepioteuthis > Sepioteuthis lessoniana. The sequence continues at coordinate 68,412,724 of OY757923.1, read as the reverse complement.
CAACAGTATTCTCCCTTTGCATCAATGTTTACCCGAGAGTAATGGCAATAAAGAGGTAATCATATTTACCAACCTCTCCGCTCGGGCAGGATATGACACAAAGTCAATTTTTAAGCGGAGTTTGACTTCAGAGTTTTCCTTCCCCTAGACTAGTTGCCTCAACCAGGCTAAAGAACCTTGTCTGTCCTGGAGGGAGAATAATTAGATTCATACCTTTCCCAAGGGTATCAATGCTATGTGAAATGCAATCAGTCTCGTACAGGATTTGAACTCGAGTCGCCGTATCCATTTCCTACGACGTTAACCATTACACCATGGGCACCTCCATGGGCAATAAAGAGGTAATCCACACGCACCACATCTCCAAAACTAGATCTTCACTATCGGATACAGTTTAATTTCTAATCCACAATAATTCTTTATGGAGTGTAGACAGTCTTACCTCACTGCTGGAGTATACAGTCAAAGTATTTCAAGACTCACCGACAGAGATAAACCTTTTAGTGCGATGAAGACTGTAAGATATAGGGAGTAAGTTAGAGAAAGATGCCACTTAAAAGCTGAATAACTAAATAGCATTTGAAACCTTCCCAGGAATCATCATTATCATCATCATCATAATTAAGGCGCTCAGCAAAGCATTCTGACGGCTAAGTTTCTTTCGTCTCTATCTAGCCAACCGTCCCTATCGGTTATCGACCCTTTCTTGACGGCGTCCAGTAACTGCACAGAGGTTGTTATAGTAAGTTTTTACTGGTTAGCTAACACTGGCGAGTTCATTTGGGAGAGATTCTCTTATGAGTACGTTTTTAGTTTTTACAACTGTGGCCAGGATGTCTCGCTAATTTGGGGGGGTTGTGATAAGAGGTAAGTGGCCCTACAGTAGCTGTACTGTAGGATACTGCCGCCAAGATTTGTTAAAAAAAAGCAACCAGGATCCTTGCATCATTCTTATTTCGATTTTCTTCCAATCGTTTTGTTAGGATCCAAGTGGTGCAATCATTAAGTAGAACTAACGTGGTTACTCCTTGGAAGAATTCTAGTTCTTGAAGTTTTCATAAAATCGGGTAACAAATAAAAGCAGCACCGACAGACTTGATGTATTACAACAGATTATAATCGATAAAAATTATGACTGACTGTGTTTCAAATCACTTAAAAAATGTTTTACCCAAAACAATTTTGGGAGGAGGTGTCCTCGAGGTGTAATGGTTAAAGCGATAGGCTGCGGAATCGTAGTAAGCAAGTTCGTATTCCAGTCGCACTATTACGTTCACTTTCGGGCAAATACCCTTGGGAAAGGTATGAACACCCTTATCCTCCCAGCTATAGGTTAAATAGTACCACTACTGTTCTTCTAGGAGAATAGCTTTGGCATTAAATAACCTACAAAGGTTGATACGCCATTAAACAAAGAAACCAAAGCAATTTTGGCCTCAGGATTTGGTTCAATACTCGTTTATTTACTTAAATAGATTCCCGAATAGTTTTTTTTTTTTTCTTCTTCTTTTGGAGAAAGGGAATAAAAAAGCGGACTTTATTGAACAATGTCGAATTTGAAAAATAAAAAATATATTTATCTCTTAACACCGCATTTTTTCAAAACATTTCTACAGTTCCTGAGTTTTTTTTATCTTGTTTGTTTTTTTATATCTTCTTCTCATACATTATTTTCCCCCCAATAGTTTGTTTAAATGTTTTCTTTTGTTATTCATGTCTCGATTTATTACTGGGTCTCTTCAACTGCCAGCCTCTCGTGTCCAGTTTTTCTAGTGCTGTCCTCGTTTCTTTGTTTTGTATTTTTATTCATATATTTTCCTTCTTTAACTCATCCCCCCCACTTTCTCTCTCTCCCTCTCTCTCCTTCTTCCCGGTTTATTTATTTTTCACACTTGATTCCAGTGCTAAGTTGTCGGGTTTTACAGCATTTACGGTGTTCTATTAATTCAGAATGACACGCAGATTAAAAGCCCTTTTGTTGCAGCTGTTGTGGTAACAATTTATTTTTTGTACATCTTGCCAAAACCCGACAGAATATTAAAAATACATAATCCCATGTATATTCGTAAAAAAAATGCACATCTAACACACACAAATGCACATGCACTGATCTATCGCTTCACACACACACACACACACACACACATATATATATATATATATATATATATATATATATATATCGTATAGAATTAAAGTAACATATTGCAAGTAATAGCTTTATATTAGCGAATTCATCAACCATTTTGAAAAATTGCAAGAATTATAAGAGGGACGACATGGAAAGCTTGAAAAATAAAACAGAATTTTATTTACATTGCAGAAAACCTGAGAAGGCCATGGCCCAATATATTCAACAACGATATCTTTGAAAAAAATATCTGTTGTAATATACGAATATGTATAAACCTTAAATTTTTCAAGTTAACACACACACACACAAACACACACATACACACACATACACAAATATATATATATATATATATATATATATATATATATATATATATATATATATATATATACCGCTCAGTCCCTTGGGCAGTATAATACACCGTCTTCACCCCTGCAAGTGTCCGGAGTGTATGTCACATCGGAATAAAGTGAGACACTCGTTTGAACACAGATCGTCAGTAAAAGGAAATGGCAAACCTCCAGATAATATAAATAAAGGTACCCTACTGTTAGGGAAATGGACTTCTCTGCGAGAGACGGACTTCAGTAATAGCTTGGCCTGAACACTCTGGTTCAAAGCGATTCTGTTATTGTTCTAGGTAAGAGTATAGTGTTAGTAACACCCTTTCTTTTGTCTTATTTTCTGTTAATGTGTCAATTTGGTTGAAATGAAATATTTATGCTTTTTTCGTCTGTCAATTATTTCTTTTTATGCACTTATAAGCGTTAAAAAGTGTGGCACTAAACTGTTCAAATCGTGAGAGGCCAGTCTTAAAGCTTTGGAGAATATAGAAAACCCACCCTCCCCTATTACCCTTTATCAACTAATTACTATTATTGTTGATATTATTGATTATTTCATTATCTAGCTTGGTTGGGCCGCGAGTTTTTCAGTTAGCTGTTAACTTAGCTAAAATCTTTGAGAGGAAATGTAAATCGAATTGATAAGTTCAAGTGCATGCACCAGCAATCAGAAGAAGGAACATCTGTCATCTCTATACAGGAAAACTAAATGTAAACAAAATAGATTCATGCCTTGTCATAAGTTTGGTTGAGGAAATGAAAAACACGGTGAAAATTGGGGACACGTGTGAGATGACGCAATAATGACAGTACACTAACGATATCATGAATTCGGACATATAAAAATTAGCGAAGTTTGAAAAGAGTCGTCGATAGAATTCAGCTGGAGGCAGTTGGAGTGGTGTTTAGTTTTGTGAAACATAAGTGTGGATAGTCGAGTCAGACGAGGTGGGGGGTATTTTTTTGTCTCAGTTCATAGACCCTTACGAGTTCTCTCCCTTTTGTGATACTGTATGCTGTGTGAAAATTGAACGCCTTTGTATCTAGATAAATAAGACAATTTTTCTCTACTAAAAAAATATTCGATATATTCTTGTTACGCCAATACGTTTCGATAATTATTTGTTGATTAAAGACGGAGACTTTTTCTCGTCTTTAAGTTGCGAGCACCGAAGTAACTTGCTAAAAAAACAGCCCGACCATTAGAAGTTACGGCTGAATTCTGTCAATTCCTACTAAAGGATGTTTCAACCACAACGTGAGCACAGGGGGATTGATAAACAAGCTACTCGGAAACGTAAGTGGTGGTCACGAAACAAAAGCCTAAATAAAGAACAATTACCTGGATAGGACTACGTTTAGAGCGGTTACGAGCCATAGAATCATATTTGGTGCTGATATCGGTAACCCTGACAGGCATAGTGTCACGTATAGTAGCGTGAGAGTCATAGTATCGCATTTGTTTATGGTGTCGGACCAACGATATTATCACATTAGGCGCCGTTACCAGAACACCAGAAAAAGAACAGTGACAACTGTAGTCTTACATTTGGCATCACAAATGTTGTGTACAATTAATAAATTCAGCGCTGGTGTTGTGCCAACGATATTGGTACACCTTATTCCAAGAATAAGTCGGAGTTGTCGTACCTGTAAAAGTCCCGTATATTAGTGATAGAGAACTGTTCAACCATTTACAAAGGATTCAGTTATTTAAAACGGTATTGCTGTATGCAAATTATTTATTTTTCATCGGGACGCTTGATGAACAGAATTAATAATGTTGAATAGGAATATCTAAAACCATTTGGCTGTGTGTGAACAAACGTTTAAAAGTAAAGTTAACTACAAAATATTTGCTTATAAATCCTTTATATAATAAGAGGATTCGGCATTAAATAACCAAAAGATCAGCTATGACATAAAAAAGATAATGTAATTGGTCTTGTGGGTAGAGTGTTTGCCAATGATCCGGGAGAATGAACCTTCTCGTCGTCCTCGACTACGGTCGCCATCTTTACTTTAATTTATCGTCAGTCAAGATATTTTTAATAAAGACTTTAAGCGTTGGCTGTTTTATGGACTTCTTTTTCTGTCCCGATAAATTTCGCGCTGACAATGATGAACCTTTGATATATTGTACCATAATGGTACCAAAGAGACGTTTGCACCACTACGTCTACGGATGGCCATTTGTACAACCACGTCGGGTTTATGCGTGTATCGCTACGTCTTAAGTGGTAGTCGGATCCTGTTTTAACCTCACAGAGAGAAATATAACGAACATAGAAAACTATGTCTTAATTAACTAAATTAAAAGTTTATTCACTGCTACGTTTTTAAGTAGCCACCGGGAGAAAGAAACAGAGTACGAAATCTGAGTCGACTGCGTTAGCTTGACAAAGAGAAAAAACAGCTCATGTAAGAAAGTGAATTGACACTGACCTTAAATTTTCATGCTGGTGTTCTATTGTAGTTCTATAAGGTACGTATCAAGGTTAAAGTGGAGTATCCAGGGAAAGGAGTAGCGCCCTCTCCTATACCTAGGTGTGCTAGATATTGAAAAGGGAGCCATCGGGTTGCCCTCGACAACAGTCGCTAACTTAACTTATTTTACTTATGTATATATTGATACGAGGGTCATCCAAGGGGAAAGCCCCAGAGGTGTAATGACTAAACTGTTGGATTACAAGTTGGATCACCACTCTTGCTTTTACATTCAGTTTCGGACTAATGCTTTAGAAAAGATATGAACCTTCAATAAGTTATATAGTACCACTACTGTTTTTCTACAAGAATGGTTTTATCATTAAATAACCCATGAAGGATGATGTGCCATTAAAACGAAAGAAAGAGGTTTCTTCTATAAGTAATTAGCTTCACCGAGTAATCATGTTTTCTATCGTGGCAACACATTACCTCTTCCAAAACTTGAAAAAATAATATTGCTTTTTGTCTTAACTTCTGTGTCGGTGTGGTCGACCCAAATAGGATAGTTGTGGGACAAATCTAAAGTCTGGGTGAGGATCAGCTCTTTTTGAGCGACCCTCGTATATATTTATATATACATATGTATGTGTGTGTGTGTGAGTGGGTGTTTTGTAAACTTTTAGTGTTCACATTTCACGAAACTATTAGCCTCATTATTTGATTTAATTTGCATAATTTTAGCATTAAAAATATAAAGCATTTCTGTTTTCGTTTCGGAGCATACAGTCTCCTTACCAGTGGAAAAAAAATAACTTAAAAAAAAATCTCCTTGGGTACTTATTCATTAAAAATATTGACTTTTTCTCTTATTGCCCAGTCGGGTGGGGCTGTAGAATACACCAACTGCAGCTCTGCGGAGGGATAAGATACCCCAATGAATGTCCTGTTTATGACACTAAACAATCTGATGCTGGGGATCCAGTGATGCGGGAGTTTTGGGGAATGAGGAGAACCTCTTCATTACCATTGCTCCCAGGTCCACTCTGGCTCGGAATAGTCGCATCTGATAAGATCTAACTGCGTACTTATGCTAAACTGAATTGTTTGAATTAGAACTGTTTGACTAAACTGAATAGCTTGAAATAGAAATGTTTTTGACAGTTAAACTGTACTTACATTTAAACTGCGTGCTTATGCTAAACAGAATTGTTTGTAATGTAACTGTTTTTGACATTGAAATTCTACTTACACAAAACTGAATTGTTTAATGTAGAACTGTTTTGACATTTAATTGTGTGTAAACAAAATCTGAACTTTTACTAAACTGATTTAGATGAATTAGAATTGTTAGAATAAACTAAATTGTTTGAAATAGAAATTTTTTTGACAGTTAAGCTGTGTACCCATGCTATACTGTATTATTTGAAATGGATCTGATTATTTGTATAAAAACGGATTTTGCGTTAAATAACCTACAAAGGTTGATATGCCATAAAACCCAACCAACCAACCATTTTTCTCTCATTAGACCAACTGTTTTTTTTTAAATATGTATATTTATATGTTATTTCAAGAAAAAAAGCAATATTCGTCACATTAGGATAATAAATTTTGTTCCATTCTGTGATCAAAGACTCTAAGATAGTTTTTAACTGGACTTCATCGGATCCAATAGGAAAATAAAATAAATTACGACCAGATATGAGGGATAGTCAAAGAAAGGAAATAGAGGGAGAAACATAATCCATTTCAGCTATACCCTTGACCCTTGTAAGACTAATTCCAGTCCTTTCTCACTTCAGATAAAGACAACTACAAAAACAATAAAATTAACAATTTATCAATTGCAGTGATAGATATCCACATATTTAACCATTTCTAACAAAATTATTTATTATAAATCTAGTATATCCAGTTTGTATGTACATATGTGAGCATGGTTTGTGTGTATTAACCAAAACTCTCCGCCACGGTTAATGTCTAAAATGCTGGACTGCGATATTTTTGTAAACGAGCTCGAACTAGTCACGCTATCACATTTAATTTCGGATTAATACTCATGGGGATAAGTATAAATCTACTCATTTTTCGAGTTATGGCTTAAATAGCCCCACAATTGTTCTTTTACAAGGATAGCTTTGGCATTAAATAACAGGCAAAGGTTGATATACGATTAAACAAAGAAACTAAGCGAAAGCCACATACAAAAAAAGTTTGATTTTTTTTTTAGCATTGTACTGATGCTTTCAATCTAGTTTTTCTTCTCCTAAACATCAAATTTACCAAGGCTAAAGAACCCACTCTGCTTAACTATTTACCCAAACTTGGCGGGAGAAGACATGAATTCATACTTTTCCTCAAGACAATAGTGTGAAGAGAAACACGAACAACTTCGTCAAGGATTTGAACCCGCATCACCGATTTCATTTCCTACGATGATAACTGAAATGTCAAGCGTGCTGCTTCCAGGTGAGTATTGCAGATGTCACACTTAATTGCTCAATCATGTGAATCAACAAAACATTTTGTTTCAAGACTGGCTTTATAAAATTATCAAAATCGGTATGTACAAACACAGTGACTCTAACTCCGGAAGCCTCCCCACCAGTAATACCTTTTTAGTAGGGTTGTGTTTATTGCTTGGTGCCAGAGGCGTTTCAAGAATGGGAAATGCCGACAGTTTAGATCATCTTTTTTTTGTGACGGCTGTGCATGAGTCTCGGTTCGATAAAATCTTGCCTGGTCGGAACTTGGATAAATATCAAATACAGTTACTGTTATATACAAGTTGCCCAGTTGTACCCATATCTCTATTTAAATTTAAATTCTTTAAAATTCCTTAGCTTAAATTTTGGTACATTTTATCATACCACTTAACTATAAGTATCATGTGCCTCCAAGAAGACATGAAACTTTCTCCTCTTTCCCAAGGTGATCTTCGAATTTAGTCATGCCGCTTTGACTAAATGGATGGTTGGTTGGGTTTTATGGCATATCAACCTTCGTAGGTTATTTAACGCCAAATCCATTTTTATGAAAATAGGTCTATTTCAAACAACTCAGTTTAGCATAAGTAGGCAGTTTAAATCTAAGTACAGTTTAATTGTGAAAAACCTTTCTATTTCAAGCTATTCAGTTTAGTCAAGCAGTTCTAATTCAGCTAACTCAATTTAGTATAATTATAGATTTTGTTTACACACAGTTAAATGTCAAAACAGTTCTATATTAAACAATTCAGTTTAGTGTAAGTACCGTTTCAAAGTAAAAAAAAACCAGTTCAATTTCAAATAATTCAGTTTAGCGTAAGCACGCAGTTTAAATGTAAGTACCCAATTTATTTATTTTTTTTATTTTTGTCAAACAGTTCTAATTCAGATAACCTGTACTTATATTAAACTGAATTTTGTTTGCGCGAAGTTAAATATCAAAACAGTTCTATATTAAACAAACCAGTTTAGGGTAAGGACATTTTCAATGTCAAAAAACAGTTCCATTTCAAATAATTCTCTCTCTCTCTCTCTGTCCACCACCAGTTGACCATGATATAGGAGTGGAACCTTTAATATAAATACTAAAATTAGTAATAATTTAATCCTTCATTTGTTGAAATAGTATGCATACGTTTGGAAGTGATTCCGTTTCCAGAAGTTTTTTCACAGAGGTCAGTAAATTTGTTCTACTAAACTATTCATTTAAAAATGCACATTTGATTTAAAATAGTAATGTCTTAAATCTCAGCTGTATTATTGTGTTGTTTAAATGAAGAATGAAGACTTATGCGATTTAATTTTCAGGAAAACTTTACTTTTGGAAGGCGAACTTCTAAATTTGCTAACGAAAACCCCCAAAATTGCCCCCCCCCTGAAAAGAAAGGAAAAAGAAAAAAAAAAATCCAAAACACCTCAAATGTAGTCTAACACGTGCTAAAGACGAAAGCCATAAAAGAGTTGACTCCTCCTCTCTCTTTCTTTCTCTCTCTCTGTGTGTGTCTCTCTCTCTGTCCACCACTAGATAACCATGAAATATACCACAAAATTTCTTTGAATTTTAACATCCAGCAGTCCTGGACTTTAACTAAGTTAAAACTTAAGATAAAAAAAAGAATAATTTTTTTTTTTTTTTTTTTTTTTTTTTTATTACTACCGCGTACACATGGGAAGCAGCATGCTGTACGTGTGAGTCTTGCGGCTTAACGCTCAAGATTGCCAGTTCGATCGGGGAACTACTGCTGCTCATCTATAAGAGTGGCTTCTATAGATGAGAACAAAAACAGCCATCGAAAGATAACCATGACTAGTACTCAAACCAGATCCATAAACCGCATCGCTCTTCGCGCGGGTAAAAAAGGGGCGCGTCCTGCTGAGGTTGGAGCCCTGGCCTCGGTGTTCGAAAAATCAGATACAGAGCTCAAACACAAACATAAACTACTAAAATGCAAACAAACAATACAGATAGCGACATTTAACGTGAGAACCCTAAATAGAATAGGTCAACTAGCAGAGCTAACTGCATCAGCCGTAGAACATAAGATAGATATAATTTGCATACAAGAGCACCGATACACGCACACCGAAGATATCAAGTATCACGAAACTGGAAATGGATGGATGCTGGTGACTGTATCGGCATGGAAAAACTCTGTCAATGCATCGGTAGGAGGGGTGGGAATACTTCTAGGACCGAGAGCGTTAAAAACACTGAACAGCATTGAGAGAATACAACCTATGATGATGGCCGCAACGTTTAATGGCAACCCCAAAGCAACAATTATCTCCTGCTACAGCCCTACCAATGTTAGCGAAGAAAACGAAATAGCCACCTTCTACGAAGATCTATCCTCCCTAGTACGTAGCATTCCGAAACACAACCTGCTAGTCATTGGCGGAGATATGAATGCACAAATCGGGAAAAACAGACACAACAAATACAGCCTACACTACACGTCTAACAGGAATGGACAGCATTTAATAGATTTCATGATAGAAAATAGATTAACCTGCCTCAATACAAACTTTCAAAAAAGGGAGGGGAAATTATGGACCTACACATACGCAAATAAGAGTAAAGCACAGATAGACTACGTCCTTATAAACAGGAAATGGAGAAACAGTGCGATGAATTGCGAGGCATACTCCTCCTTCGAGGGTGTGTCCTCCGATCATCGAATAGTTACGGCCAAAGTACGACTAAGCCTAAGAAAAAACGCCACACGTAAAGCCACGACCAAGCACTATGACTGGGCCCTACTCAACAACAGAGATATTAGAGACAAATATGCATTAGAATTAAGAAACAGATTCGAAGCACTACAAGAGAAGGTAGAAATAGGCACCCCAAATGACGAATATGAAAATTTTGTAGAAGCGCACCTGGAGGCGGCAGAAAAGTGTATTCCAACAAAACCTAGAACTAAATATAGAGTCCCTTGGGAAACGCTAGCGGCTAGAGAAAAACGTGCACTTGTGAAGACTGCCTCCAAAAACTATCAACAGAACCCAACAAATACAAATGCACGAGAACTAGAAAAGGCGCAACATCAATTAACAGGAATATACCTAAAAGAACAGGCAGAATACGTACAAAATCAGATAGATAAGATTAGAGACTCGGTGGAAGATAGGCAATCCAGGATAGCCTGGCAAACAATAAACGAAGTAAGTGGAAGAAAGAGCACAGCCAAAGCAAAATTGAAAGCTGCAAGCCAACAAGAAAGAATAAAACTGTGGGAACAGCATTTCAAAAATCTACTAGGAAACCCACCGGAAATAACGGATGAACCGATCACCAGAATTATTAGTAAGCAATTAGACGTAAAACTAGGTCCTTTCACCAAAGAAGAACTCGACACGGTTCTCAGAAGAATTAAAAATAGGAAAGCGGCGGGGCTAGACGAGATCCCCCCAGAAGTGTGGAAGACGAGACAATTCGACGATATACTGCTCCGGCAATGCAACGCAGTCTATAGTCAGAATAGGATAGAACGATGGACGAAGGGATGCATCCTTCCATTCCCTAAAAAAGGCGACCTCGGACTAGCCAAGAACTACCGAGGGATAACACTTACATCCATAGCAGCCAAAATCTACAATGCCCTACTACGAAACCGCATAGAACCCAAAATGGAAAACATCCTTAGGAAAAACCAAAATGGCTTCCGGAGAAATAGATCCACAACCTCACAAATACTGACCATCCGTAGAATCCTGGAAGGCGTTCGGGCAAAAAACTTACAGGCGACATTACTATTTGTCGACTTTACCAAGGCCTTCGATTCCATACACAGAGGGAAGATGGAGCAAATCCTACTAGCTTACGGCCTACCAAAAGAAACCGTAGCAGCGATAATGATTCTCTACAGAAACACCAAAGTAAAAGTACGTTCACCAGATGGAGACACGGAATACTTCGACATTGTTGCAGGAGTACTACAAGGAGACACACTAGCCCCGTACCTCTTTATCATCTGTCTAGACTATGTGCTTAGGACTTCGATCGACAAAATCAGAGAAAATGGCTTTGAGCTGACTAAGAGAAGAAGCAAAAGGTACCCCGCAAAAACAATCACGGACGCCGACTACGCTGATGACTTGGCGTTACTAGCGAATACGCCTAATCAAGCAGAGACACTACTACATAGTCTGGAACGAGCTGCAGCCGGCATTGGCCTACATGTCAATGCAAACAAAACCGAATATATGTGTTACAATCAAACAGGCAACATTGCCACACTAGACGGAGCCTCTCTGAAACTAGTCGACAAATTCACCTACCTAGGAAGCAGCGTCTCATCAACCGAGAAGGACATCGACACACGACTGACGAAGGCATGGACAGCTATCGATAGGCTCTCGATCATATGGAAGTCGGACCTAACAGATAAAATGAAACGCAGTTTCTTCCAGGCAGCGGTTGTGTCGATACTGCTATATGGATGCACCACATGGACGCTTACGAAGCGGCTGGAGAGGAGGCTGGACGGAAATTACACAAGAATGTTGAGAGCAGTATTAAACAAGTCCTGGCGACAACACCCCACGAGACTCCAACTATACGGACACTTGCCCCCCATCACAAAAACTATACAAGTTCGACGAACCAGACACGCGGGACACTGCTGGAGAAGCAAGGACGAGCTCATAAGCGATGTACTCCTGTGGACCCCCACTCATGGATGTGCAAGTGTGGGACGACCAGCACGAACTTACATACAGCAGCTATGTGAGGACACGGGTTGTAATCCTAAAGACCTGCCGGAGGCGATGAGTGATAGGGAGAAATGGCGAGAGACGGTCAGGGATATCCGCGCAGACGGCGCGACATGATGATGATGATGACGGTTTAATTGTCAAAACATTTCTATTTTAAGCTATTCAGTTTAGTCAAACAATTCAGTTTAGCATAAGTATGCAGTTAGTTCTATTTAACCCATAGATAGAGCCCAATCAGGTGCTACCACGCTGGGCCAGTGTGGACCTGAAAGCAATGTTAATGCTGGGGTACTCCGCATTCCCCAAAGCCCCAGCATCAGAATTGTCCAGACACGACTCTCACCATCTTTGGGATGGCATGTGTTATATAATTAAGGAATGATTTTTTTTATATTAATCATTTTTCGTTAATTATATTTTATCATTCAGTTTGGTTGAACTATTCGAACAATCACCATTGTCATAATAAATTTCAGACAGAAAATGGGGCTGGAGTGTAGATGTCGTCTTGCCTGGAAGCTATGGTTTTGAGAATTTGAGGATTTTTAAAAAGAGTCTGTTTAGAAGTTAACATAGGACCATTGAAGCATAGAGTTGGGCTTTCTACCGTTGCGGCGGCGGTTAAGTTTTTCGGGTCTCGACCGGCAGAGATGAATAGAGATCTTAAACATCACAAAATGCGCCGCACGTTGGGGATAGTTAGCATAGTAGGAATTGTGTCTCTCTCCTCGTGTCGAAGAACCGAAGTCAGAAATTTATAAACCGTTCGTACCTGAAGCAGAGCCCGCATGTATTTGTATTGTGTGTTTGTATATGTGTAGTATATAACATAAAATGTAGCAAATATTTGTTTTATATCACTGTCGACTTTACCAAGGCCTTCGATTCCATACACAGAGGGAAGATGGAGCAAATCCTACTAGCATACGGCCTACCAAAAGAAACAGTAGCAGCGATAATGATTATCTACAGAAACACCAAAGTGAAAGTACGTGCACCAGATGGAGACACGGAATACTTCGACATTGTTGCAGGAGTACTACAAGGAGACACACTAGCCCCGTACCTCTTTATCATCTGTCTAGACTATGTGCCTAGGACTTCGATCGACAAAATCAGAGAAAATGGCTTCGAGCTGACTAAGAGAAGAAGCAAAAGGTACCCCGCAAAAACAATCACGGACGCCGACTACGCTGATGACTTGGCGATACTAGCGAATACGCCTAATCAAGCAGAGACACTACTGCATAGTCTGGAACGAGCCGCAGCTGGCATTGGCCTCCATTTCAATGCAAACAAAACTGAATATATGTGTTACAACCAAACGGGCAACATTGCCACACTAGACGGAGCCTCTCTAAAACTAGTCGACAAATTCACCTACCTAGGAAGTAGCGTCTCATTAACCGAAAAAGACATCGACACACGACTGACGAAGGCATGGACAGCTATCGATGGGCTCTCGATCATATGGAAGTCGGACCTAACTGATAAAATGAAACGCAGTTTCTTCAGGGCAGCGGTTGTGTCGATACTGCTATATGGATGCACCACATGGACGCTTACGAAGCGGCTGGAGAGGAGGCTGGACGGAAATTACACAAGAATGTTGAGAGCAGTATTAAACAAGTCCTGGCGACAACACCCCACGAGACTCCAACTATACGGACACTTGCCCCCCATCACGAAAATTATACAAGTTCGACGAACCAGACATGCAGGACACTGCTGGAGAAGCAAGGACGAGCTCATAAGCGATGTACTCCTGTGGACCCCCACATATGGATGTGCAAGATGGGACGACCAGCCCGAACTTACATACAGCAACTATGTGAGGACACAGGATGTAACTCTGAAGACCTGCCGGAGGTGATGAATGATAGGGAGAAATGGCGAGAGAGGGTCAGGGATATCCGCGCTGGCGGCGCGACATGATGATGATGATGAAAGAGGTTGCCATTGGAGTGTGTGGTTGGGTAAATATTCATGGTGTAGTGGATAACGTACTGGACTGCGAAGCTAGTTTGAACCATAATCACCCTATTACTTTTACTTTCGAACTAATTGCCTAGGAAAATTATAAACACTTTTTTCTCTACGCTAGCTATGGGCTGAATAACACCACTACTGTTCTTCAATAAAGCTGCTTTTGGCATTAAAGAGACCATGAATGTGGATATGTCATTAAAAAAAAAAAAAAGAAAAGAAAGAATATGCGTGGGTTTATAATATTGTTTTCTCTTGATATGAGCTTAATTTCGCTGCAAACCTCCGGCATGTGTAGGAACATTATCGAGCGGTTGCTCTAAATACATTGTCAATTTTGTCTTTCAAAACAATTTTGTCTTTCTATACAAATTCATATTATTAGTCGATACGAATCAGATAAAAATTTGCATAAATGTTAATTTTAATATAAATTTACACGGTAAAATTCAAAGACTTTTGTGCATATAATGCACGAGTTTTGGTTTTTTTTTTCTTTTTAGAATTTAATAACCCAAATTTACGGATGAGTATTGTACAAGAGTGAAGTTTTATACACGAATAATGACGATATTAAAACTAAGATATCATTGCAGACAGAATTCAAACAGAATTCAAAATATAGAGATTTTTTTTTATTTCAGTTCAATCAATATTCGAATTATTTGGATCAAGTCACGTTGAAAACACCATTTCTCACGAGATCAACGAAGTTTAGCTGTGATGAGCCTGCCCAGTACATAAATCGATGACCATTAATTAATACCAGGTACTTTTAACAGAGTGAAGACTTTGAGACAGCTTAGTAAAACAAAATGACTAAAGTCTTTTTTAAAGCTCTGGTTACAACTAGATCATGAAAGTTAAGCAACGACGAGCCTGTTCAAAACGTAGATGGTTGATCACTCATAAACACAGGGTACTGTAACCAGTCAGGGACCTGTGGGACAGACTGAAAAAAGTTCCTGAAAATGACTTACAGTCAAATCACTCTCAAAGCACAAGTTCCTATTCTATCACAAAAGTTAAGCAACTATGAGTCTGTTCAATATGTACTGAGTTAATCATTTAGGAATACCGACAATTGTAAGCAAACAAGGGCCTGTGTCTTAGATTTTGCCAAGCTTATTAAATACCATGGCGCCGTACATTGTGCATTGGTGAGCTGAAAACACCATTCTCCGTAAGCTCAACGAAGTTAAGTAATAATGAACCATTCCTGTATTGGGTAACTACCTTAGAGCACCAGGTAGGGAAACCATAACGCTAACCTAAACCCGGACCTGTGAGAAAAACCGATTGGTTTATTCTAACAAAAAAGTTAATTTGTCAACGGTTATTTTAGGCCAAGAGATTAGGGAAACGTGTTCATTGTACGCTTATATTTGCCCTTTTTGAATAGTTGTTGCTTAAGAGTTTTTTTTTTTTGGCACATGGTCCTATCAGATACGAATAATTTCATGCATAGATGGGACTCTAAAAGGTAGTGTTCAGTGATCATTTTGGAACTGTGGGTACTGTAAGTAACGTATGGCTTGTGACAGGCAAATACACCCAACCAAGCCGAAACACTACTGCATAGTTTGGAACGAGCCGCTGCAGGCATTGGCCTCCATTTCAATGCACACAAAACGGAATATATGTGCTATAATCAAACAGGCGACATCTCTACACTAGACAGAACCTCTCTGAAACTAGTAGACAAATTCACCTACCTAGGAAGCAGCGTCTCATCAACCGAAAATGACAACGATACGCGGCTAACAAAGGCATGGACAGCCATCGATAGACTATTGATCATATGGAAATCAGACCTGACCGATAAAATGAAACGCAGTTTCTTCCAGGCAGTGATCGTATCGATACTGCTGTATGGATGCACTACTTGGACGCTAACTAAACGGCTGGAGAAGAAACTAGACGGCAATTACATAAGAATGCTGCGAGCAATATTAAACAAGTCCTGGTGGAAACACCCCACAAGGCACCAAGTATACGGCCACCTGCCTCCCATCACGAAAACTATCCATGTTAGACGAACCAGACATGCAGGACACTGCTGCAGAAGCAGGGACGAGCTCATAAGTGATGTACTCCTATGGACCCCCACATATGGCCGGGCAAAAGCAGAACGACCAGCTCGAACATACATTCTGCAGCTGAGTGAGGATACGGGATGTAGCCCAGAGGACCTGCCAGAGGCGATGAACTATAGGGAGTAGTGGCGAGAGAGGGTCGAGGATATCAGTGCTAGCGGCACGACATGATGATGATGACTATTCTTTCTGGTGCTCCATTGTTAAGCTTAGTGTAATTACGAGTATGAGTTATCAATTTTGCAATATCTAGCTTCGTGCTTGTTTGCGAACTGTATATGGCGTGACTGAAGCAGTTCAAGCCGTGGAAAAGTAGCCATTGTGTTTGGCTGTATCACGTTTGCTGGTACGCTTATATGCTGTGCTTTATTCCACCCTGTCTTTGATATGAACACCCTACGAATAAACGTGCAAGGTTATCTAATTCGAGAACATATGTTTTACGAGTTCGAACTTGACCATAATTCTTGTGCAAAAAGTGACCATTTAACCACAGTACGGTAGCCGAGTGGTTGACGAAATTTACCTCGGGTAGCAAAAATCTTGACAATCCCACAAGCGGGGGTAGACCTAAAAATGTGGATACCAAGGCTGTTTTCCAATCCATAGATATTCTGCGGGTAGTTCTCAGAGACTATCAGGTGAGCTCAGCATTTTAAAGTACCGTGTGGCTTGTCATCTTCACAAATTTGGAAAAATTAGCCGGCACGGCCAGATTGTGCCTTCACAATGCAGAACATTTGACTCGTATTAACACCAATTTTCTTCTCTTTTTTTCTTTTATATTTCTTGTGTCCAAGAAAGTATCTAACTTTTTGCGTGTAACCTTCCTTCTATTCAAAATACCAATATTTAAGATTCGAATTCAGCCAATGTTTGCCGATGATTTAACGTCTAGTATTTGTTTAGCTCCTTCTAAAAACATTAACACCTGATGCTGCATCTGAAAACCTAAACTAATACAACTGTCTTTATGGAAGGCCTCGAATACACATACGTTAGTTTGTTAACATTATAACAACGTTTCACGACTGTTACTTAAAAAAAAAACCTCTTAGGTAAGCTTTTTATCGTATTATCTTTTGGTGCCTCTTAAAGATCTAAAACAAGGATTCTGTATTATTTCTCTTAAAAGTAGTCTTATTATACTTCTTTCTTTCTTTCTTTCTTTCTTTCTTTTATTCCCTATAATTGAGGTTAATTTTACCTAATGTTGTGCTGGTTTGACCAGAAGTGTTTACTGTTTTGTAATGAATTAGATTAAGCGTTTCTGGAGATGTCGTTGTTTCTCACAATCTCGGAAACATCGCCGACGTCAGACGTGACTGGAATACCTGGCTCGATATTACTGTCTCACCGCTTTGTCAAAATGAAAGAATCGAATTTTATTACTTATTTTCTTGTTCTTCCATTTAATTATTTTTGGTTCCTCTCACCTTTTGTCTAAGCTATTAGCCTTCTCTGTATTTTTTTTTTTTTTAGTTTTTACGTTGCGTTCATTTTCTATAGTCTTTTTTACTCTTGAGATGCCACATCTACTTTGATTTTTAGTATTTTCTTTCTTTCTTTCTTTCTTTCTTTCTTTTGTCTTCTTTCTGATGTCTTTGATATTCTTACTCTGTCTTTTTTCTTTTTCTTCACTGATCATTCTTTTTCTTCACCTTCGCTTCCTTAATATATTATTTTACTCCTTTGAGGTTTTTTCACACCGGCGTTAGTTGATGGTTTTCCCCTGGAGACTAAGTGACAGCAAGTTACCTCAAGTCTCTTCTTAGTATTCTGGTCGATCTCAACAATGCAGTAGTTTTGATGGTCTCTACTCATCCTCTTATTTGTAAGTCCCCTAGTCCCTGGACAAATTCTTTAGTGACTGTACTAAGCGGTCCAATTACAATTGGTATCTCCGTCACTTTCATGTTCCCAAGATTTTCTATTATTACTTCCTTCTATAAAGTTTTTCAAATCAGCGTCAGCCGATGGTTTTTCTATCGGGTTTGAGTGACAGCAAGTCTTCTCAAGTCTCTAGGACTCTTTTCAGTATTCTGGCCGTCTTCACTAATGCATCGTTTAGATGGTCTCCACTCGCCCGCCAACTTCTAAGTCTTCCAGGCCCTTTAATAATCCTTTAGTTACTGTACCAAAAGCACCAATCACAATTGGTACAATCGCCACTTTCATGTTCCACAGCTTTTTCAATTCTCTAGCAAGGTCAAGGTATTTATCCTTCTTTTCACATTCTTTCAGTGTTATTCTGTGGTCAGCCGGGACAGTAAAGTCGACAATTTTGCAAATTCTTTTTTTTGTTGTTGTTGATTATTTTAAGGTCTGGTCATCTGGCCGACATTAGGTGATTCGTGTGTATATCAAACTCTTTAGGTGGTTTTTACACCAGTTTAAGCTGGTGGTCTTCAAGGAGAGTCTGAGTAACAGCAATCTCATCCAGTCTCCAATTACCAAGTCGGCTGGGGCTGTAGAATACACCAACTACACCTCTGCAGAGGGGTAAGACCCCCGATGATTGTTCTGGATATGACACTAAAAAATCCGATGGTGAGGTTCCAGTATTGCTGGAGCTTTGGAGAATGCGAAGTACCACGTCATTGCCATCACTCCCAGATCCACTCTGGCCCGAAGTAGTAGCATCTGATAGGGTCCTATCAATGAGTCAACAAAGACTTAACTGTGGTTTCGAGAATTTACTGTTTTTACATTTAAACTTTATATTTAAGCAAAACTGAACTGCTTTGACATTTAAACTGCGTACGTATGCTAAAGTGAATAAAGCTGTTTTCGACTTTGAAACTATACTTACGCTAAACTGAATTGTTTGAATTAGATCCATTTGACTAAACTGAATAGCTTGAAGTAGAATTGTTTTTGACAATTAAACTGTGTACCAATGCTAAACAGAATTATTTGAAAAAGATCTAATTATTTGTATAAAAATGGATTTGGTGTTAAATAACCTACAAAGATTAATATGCCATAAACACAAACAACCAACCAACATCCAGTCTCCAAGATTCTTCTCAGCATTTAAGCCAATCTCAACAATGTTCTGGTCTGTATAGTCCTGATTCTTTTGGTTTCCACCACCGGCAGTGTCTCTTCCATGATTTTGGAGACTGTTCCAAACGTGTCAACTATCATTGTTATTATCGTCATCTTCATATTATTATTTTAATCGATTGAGAGTTTACCAATCAGCCAACGCTGATGGTTTTCCACGAGAGTTTTAGTGGCAAGTCTCCAGTTCTGTTATCAGTATTCTGGATGATCTCAATAAAGTGGTAGTTTTAATGTTTATTACTCGTCTTCTTGTAAACGTTAGCCCCTCACCCCCACCACATTATCTCTGTCTTCTAACCATTTCACTTCTTAGCCGGCCGGTGATCAACTAGTGGTTCGAGGGGGTAACGCACATTTCTTGCCACCACACAAGAATACGCTTGAGGGAACGGAGAAAATAGAAGGACAAACGAACAAACACGAACAAACTTGGGGTTAACCAAGAGCAGAGGAAGGTATTGCAACACTATATGCATGTGCGGACTATCGCTAGCGTGGGTTACTAGCGAAAATTCCACAAGCAACTCGAATGCAGACATCTTGAGACTCTTCTTCACTGGACCCTATCTTGTCTCCTCGCCTCTCTGCTTCGGTGTCTGGTCTTGACTGCCCCTCCGTGGATCCACGCCAACCTCTCTGTTCGCCTCTCTCTTGTCCAGCCGCAACTGCCTTCTCTCCTGTCCAGCCACCAACTGCCCTCTGCTGGGTCGCGTCGTCAACTCTCTCTGCTGTCCCCTTACCACTTCCGGATACGGCGAGATTTCATGTCCAAGAATCCTTTGTCTGGTTTCGCGCCAAAACAGACTCGTCTGCTTTGGCGGCCTACCCACATAGTGCTACATTCTGATCTCCGAGTCCTCCAGACCCTGTACCAATCCTTTGTTGACTGTACCGAGCGGGATAATTACAACTGGTATCACCGTCATTTTCATGTTCCATAGTTTTTTCTGTTTTCACGTAAAGTTTACGTACTTATCTCTCTTTTCGGTTTCTTTCAGATTTACCCTGTAGTCAGCCGGTTCTCTGGGTCTGGTCGTCTGGCCGAAATTAGCTGATTGGTGTGTATCTCAAAATCCAAAAGAATTTTGTGCGTCTCATTTTCTAGGACTGTTTCTCCTTTTCTTAACACATAAAGTCTGTCTACGCCATCTCAGGGATGTAAAGTCTTATGCATTGTCATGGGTTTTCTTGTTCATTTGTTGAAGTTCTTCTCTTGTATATTTAAAGAATAGTCCCGAGTATCGTAAGAAGAGGACAACTCAGGTGTTTGTCTCTTTGATGAGATTTCTGCTATGTCGTTTGATTTCACTTATATCATTATTATTTTGCTCTTGTGAGTTTTTAGCATTAGTTTTAATTGGTATTCTATCACAGTAGTATCAATGATAGCAAATCTCCTCAAATCTCCAGGAATCTTCTCAGCATTCTAGCCGATCTTTTCAATGCTGTGGTTTTGATAGTTACGATCCTTTCTCATATTTCCAGCTCCTTCCACTCTTTTCTAAGCCCTTGCGCATTGTCCTAAGATCACCAAGAGCAATTAGTTTCATTGTTACTCATATATTCCACAGCTATTTCAACTAATTTTTCAAACTGAATACTTTGTTGACTTCAGTATTACGTCGCTTTTTAAAAATAAACTTTAAAAATGTGTTTTTAAAAAAACGTTCTTTATTTCTTTCAAATGAACGTTCTTTAGTTCTCCTTCACTTATGCTCTCTCTCCCCCACCACCACTCTCTCTTTCTGTCTCTGTCTCTCTCTCCTTGTCTATCTCTCTCTATATATATATATATAACTTCTCGTTTCTTTCCATCTTTCGTTCTTTTCTTTTTCTATTCTCCCTTTCTACTATATAATTGAAGCAGACAATAACGTTATCGCTTCTTCGTTCTCTTTTCTTTCTTTCTTTTTTGCTTTCTTTCTTTCTTTTTGACTTGGAGCGTGTTCGTTTTCTTCCCTTTCATTCCACACAGTCGAGACGAAATCCTCCATTATTTACTTAAGATGAACACAAATAATAAGTCAGACATGAATATTTCTTTTTAATTACTTACTTTTTGTGACGTTTTAACTGTTCTCAACTAGTTTTAACCTCAGGTCGTCGTCAGAAGTTAAGCTTTTGTGGAGAAAACTTTTTCAGAGTTCTGATATTGTTTTCCAAAGCATTGATATGCAACAAAAGAAGCCAAAAAATTAGCAAGATGCATATAGAATATATTTGTATATGTATGCGTCCATATTTGTGTATATACAATGTATATGCGTAATATAATTAAGGATGGTAATTAATTATCTTCTTTTTTTAATATTTTTGTTGTAATAAAGTGTGAGTTAACAGAAAAACTTTGTGTTGAAGTGTGGGTCGCTTTGAAAGGTTGTATGCAATAATAAAATGTAAGCTCATGTCAAAAAAAGGGAATTCTTTTGAAATCCACGGCAGACACGATGTTTAAAATAAGCAATTTGAATGCAATGGCAGCTGATTTAGCAGACAGAATTATGGAAAGTTTTTAATGACACGTACTCTTATAATCATTAGTTAATAAGATAATTAATAATATATATGATATAGTTATTTAACAGTCAGTCGGAGTGGAAACAGCCGCAAACAGTAGGTTGCAGTTGGTCGGATAGTTCTGTGTACACAGACAACATCCCTGTAGGAGTTTCGGGGAGAAATGATGAAATCGTTGTTTTGATCGTTTGTATCCCACAAATGGAAACTTCAGCGTTTCTAGTGACTTGACAAAATCCTTTCATTCTATCTCTCGTTTCATGACTGACTACTAGAAAAAAGCCGTAAGTAAGTAAACTTTGCGTAGTTTGCCACCATATAGGAAAATTGATACAACCACTGCTAGGATAGAATAAAACTATATGTACGAGGATCATTAAATAAGTTTCCAGACTTTTTTTCTGGGCACTTTTATTGATTGTACACACATGAAACTCTAGTCCCCTTCGAAGTTATCTTCTCCAGCTGCAATGCACTTGTTGTACCGTTCAAACAACTTCTGGAAGGCCCCATGGAAGTCCTCTTGTGTGAGCGTGAATAATGACCTTTGTCACAGCCTCTTTCATCTCCTCAATTGTCTCATAACGATGGCCTCTGAGCTTAGAGAATAAGCAAAAGTCACAGGGAGCAAGGTCTGAACTATAGGGAGGTGGAGGAAGTGTCTTGAGGCCAATATTGGTTAAATATTCTGTGAAAAGGATGGAGTTGTGGACTGGTGCATTGTCCTGGTGGAAATACAACTGACCCGATTTAAAGAGTGCTGACCTCTGCCGACGGAATCTCTTCCTGAACTCCCTTAAATCCTCAACATAGTAATCCTAACCCTAACCCTTTGGCCAATAAACTCTGGTGTATTGACTTCCTTACACCTCTCATCATATCTCACAGACTCCCTGCCTTCCTTGAATCTCTTATGCCACTCAAAAACTGATGCTCGATTCATGAAAGATGCTCCAAAAGCTGTCTGAAGCATTCCATACGTTTGTGTTGCATTTTTTCCAAGTTTAAAACAGAATTTTATTGCATATCGTTCTTCTAAAGTGTCCTCACGTCCAGATTGCATTTTTGAAATTCACCAGCTGTGACAATCAGGCTTTAGTAGTGTTGATTTGAAACTGAAATCATAATAATTGGTCAGTCATCTCATAAGATGGATAGCAATAACATACTGAATTTTCAAGAGTCTACGACAATTTTAAATGCCTATTCAAAAAAATTCTGGAACCTTTTTGAAGGTACCACGTATATAGTTCTAATTGTTAGGATACATTTGTGTATATTTTCTTTTTAATACCACCCGTAGCAATATTATGTATTAAAAATTTTACTTTCTTGTAATGTATAAATAAGTTTATCTTGACTTTCCTTCCGTGAGGTTTAATGTTAATATATAACGAATACACAATGCCAGTATTAGTTCTTGTTGAAATTGGACTTGGCTAAAACATCTTTGGCATTTCGTAGGCATGAAATATTAAATTAAGATTCTTAAGACCTTTGGAATCTACAGCCTTCGACTTCTAAAAGATACTTCGGGTTGAACCTGTTCGATTTTACTTGGTTTTTCTTGGGAATCATGTATTATATCAAAATAAACTAAAAATTTTCCAGGATAATTGGATGATCCCACCCCAATAATAAAGTAATAAAACTACTTCATCAGAAAAAAAAAAAAAGAAATAAACATTTATCGTGTATGTTTTATTTAACAAAAAATTACTCGATGGAATTCTGTGTGTCTGCGTAGGCGTGTGTGTATGTGTGCGTATGTGTGTATGTTGGCATGTGTGTATGTGTGTGTGTGCAAATGTATGTATGTGTGTGTGCATCTGCACATGTACACGTGATTTTCTGTGTATGTATGCATGTATGTGTCTCTGTAAGTTTGTATGTGTGCGTTCCTGTGTTTGTGCGTGTGTATATGTATGTGTGCGTGTTCTCTGCGTCTGTGTGTATATGTATGCGTGTGTATGCATGCGTGTATGTGCAAGTGTATGCGTGTATGTATATGCATCTGTGCGTGAGTAAGTGTGTTTGTGTGCGTGTAAGTGTATGTATACGGGTATATGTGCGCCTATGCGCATATATGCGTGTGTGTGTGTGTGTTTGTGTGTGTGTGTGTGTGAGTGTGTGTGTGTGTGTGTGTGTGTGTGTGTGTGAGTATGGATGTGTATGTATGTGCATGTATGTGTTGTATGCGTATGTATATATGAGTGTGGTCGGATGTGTGTGAATGTCTATGTGTGCGTTTGTGTGTGTATAGAAAGAGATACAGCAAAATATGAAAATGGATAAGATGAAATTTTTAAAATACTGTGGTGATTCAGACGTTTTTTAATATTTTTGTAACGTGGGGCACATTGCAGAAGTAGCGTCAGTGTTTCTGTAACGGGAGGCAGAGTGCTGTAAAAACATCACTATTTTGGTAACGTGAGGCACAATGCAGTAGCAACAACGGATTCTTTTGGATAGTTGGAAAGGTGACGAACTACACAGCACTGTGAGTTGTTGAATTCACCAGATAGTCTCCAAGAGCGACTCGCAGAATTTCTATGGCTTAAAAAACGGCGTCGGAATCCACGATTTTTGGTCATCATGAACTTGACTGACGAGGTCCTTGCAACGTTAGCGAAGTGTCCTAAACCATATGGTTACGATACAGAAATCAACTGCACCTTCACCTTTCACTCAATAAATGCTTTTGGTTGTTTCCCCGGTGGAATGATCCAGTTTGAACTTTGGTAAAGGTATGCATCTATTTTTTATCCAGCTTTGCAAAGCAGACTGGGTTCTTTAAACTTGAAATAGCAATGGGTTTTGGAGAAGAAAAACTTTGAATTCAGTCTTGTTAAAATCTGCTTAAAATGTGTCGCATCCTGCTAGATCAGAAAGCTTGGAAAAGAAAATCATAGAGAAATGTTAGCTGGTAGATTTAAAAGAAAGCATGATACGATTCTTACGATTTACTATGTTTGGCACTGATCGGTAAAATTACAATCTTCCATAAACTCTAAGAGGAGCCCGGTGTTTATAAAAATATTGGTTTTTCGACTGAAAAACTTATAAGCAACATGTCAATCACAGAAACTACGCAGCAAGACTATAATAAGGTTCGAGTAATATTCTATTAAGAACCGACGAAGTAGGCTGAAACATATGCAATAACTGTGGTATGTTTCGAGAGTCTGCGGTTTGCAAGCAAATCAAGATCTCACTTAAAGATGGATGGTTGCAGACACACAGAGAGAGGAAGAGAGAGAGAGAGAGAGTGAGAGAGAGAGAGAGAGGGAGGAAGGAGATTTTGACTAGAGGTAATATATCATTATTATTTCACTCCTTGAGAGTTTTTCACATCAGTGTTAGCGGATGGTTTTCCACAGGAGTTTGAATGACAGCAAGTTTTCTCAAGTCTCCAGGACTCTTCTAAGTATACTGGCCGATCTCAACAATGCTGTAGTTTGGACAGTCTCCACCCGTCCCGTTATTTCCAAATCCTCCCGTCCTTGAGGACCAATTACAATTGGTATAATCGTCACTTTCATGTTTCATAGTTTCTTCAATTCCCTTGCAAGGTCGAATTATTTAACCCTCTTTTCACATCCTTTCAATTTGACTCTGTGGTCCGCCGGGACATCAAAGTTCCCATTTCTGCAAATTATCTCTTTTTTGTTGATTATTATAAGGCCTAGTCGTCTGGTCAAGAGTAGGTGATCCGTTTGAATGTCTAAATCCCAGAGGAGTTTGTGCGTCTCATTCCAGGACAGATTCTGGTATGTGCATATAGCATTTGTTCGTATTGTCACACTTCAATTTCTTGCACAATTATTATTATTATTATTATAATTATTATTATTATTATTATTATTATTATTCCTCGTGCATCTCCCCTTTTTATTATCTTCTCGTGTCAACCTTAAAAAAGAATCAGATTTAGTTTAGTAATTCATCTGATAGTTCCAAAAAATACAATATTAAATTATTTTGCTTACCATTGTTTTAAGATTATACCATCTAATCTTACAATTTTCAACACTTTTGTTATTCTCAATCTGATCCGGTAATTTTTCTGAAAATATATTAAAGTATCATCGAAAACGATCGAATTGATTAGGAGACTGACTTTTTGAAATCAGTCTTGACCGTAAATATCCTGTTTTGACTAGAAATATAAAAAAAATATATCTACCATAATTTTTAGTTCGATTAAATATTTTAAAAGTTTCAATTAGATCATCGCTCATCCTTTCCAGAAAACTAGTTAATCCTAATTTGGTTAATCTCTCCCGATAACTGTAATCTTTTACTTTTTAACCTATTTTGTCTCTTTTCTTTTAATAGCCTCCAATCTCAATTATTATGCACCAATTTTCAGGTCTCGACTCTGTTACACAGACCTGAGTACAATTTGGGTTTCATATATTTTTAAAACAGCATTTTCCTCTCTGGAAAAAAGATTTCTGACTATCCAGCCAATCATTTCATTTGCCCTTAATACAAGACGCAAAATGTGATTGTCAACCTTAGATGTATTATTAATGACAACCCATGAAGTCAATGTCCAGCAAAAGTTTATAAAACAGGAAAATGTTAAGAGGAAAAATATCTATGACAACGGACAAAAAGAGAATAGCTTAAGAGGAAATTCAACCAACACACACACACACACACACACACACACACAGAGAGAGAGAGAGAGAGAGTCACGCATACACTTAGTACTTTGGTGAATGATTATTTACTGTGAGTAACCCGAGGCCTCAGTGCCAAAATTAAGCAAAGCTTTTATTACTTGAGACTTTTATTCATCATAAACCTTCCTGAACCCCAGAGGTGGATCTCCTACGGATGCAGTTTAGTTTCATGGAGAGAACATACATTTCTCCGCACACACCGTTACACACAGATATACGCTCTCTCACACACATGCACAGAGACATAAAGACACACACATATAAATATATATATATATATATATATATATATATATATATATATATATATATATATATATATATATATATATCTTCTTACAGTTCGAATTACCATTACTGAATTAAAGATTCGTTAATGAGATTTCACACGTAAATTTCACGAAAATTCTCTTCTGGTTCACGTTCAGTGTCATATTGCCAATTAATTCAAATCTTACGTCATGGAAGTAACGCTTCGTTTCAGGAAAGATGATAATACAACAAAGGCTTATACGAGGTGACTGCATCTTGATCTGGTATTCCCATGAATGTGACGGGAAAGCGACAAAGTCTCGGGGTATTTTATTTTACTTCTCCTTTGCTCCCAGAATCATCATCAGATGAAGGCTTCACCGACCTCACAGCTGTTTTTTTATTTGCCATACATACGTAAACATACACTCAAACACAGACACGTATATATATATATATATATATATATATATATATATATATATATATATATATATATATATATATATATATATATTAAAAATTGGTTTAGGTGTGGTTTTATGGTATGGCACTTTAACCATTGTAGGCTTTTTAATGCCAAATCGTTTTTTAAACATATATATCATTTGTAATCGCATAGTTTGTGGATAACATTACCAAATGAGCCAGATTTCATTTGTCTGCATACAATTAAATGGTAATACATAGGATTTGTGAATGAAAAGTTTGTAGGTAATCTTTTTTTAAATGATTCTATGCTAATTTGATTATACACAAGGTTTATCATTGTTTGCAACCATTTAAATGATTCCAAATATTCTAGATTGTTTGAATACGAATAGTATTAATACGAATAGTATTCATTATTTAAATGGCTTCTTAAATGGCTTCAAATATTACAATGTAATATTAACAAATCAATTTAGGCATTTAGAGTTTTTTAAGAATTGCTAATCAATACTAATTATTCTATTCAACATTACTTATCCGTAGGCATACAGTTAAATTGTTCCAAGTATTTTTTATGTATTACTAACAATTCAATTAAACATCTGTCATTTGTTCATACACATCAAAATTGTCAAACATTTCTATTTCTAACATTTTGATTTAACGTAAGTCATTAGTTTTCACACAGTTTAAATGTCAAACAGTTCTATTTGACCCATATATAGGACCCTGTCTGCTGCCATTACTCCCAGTCAGAGGGGAACTTGGAGCGATGGCAATAAAGGAGTTCTCCAAAGCTCTAGAGCTTGTGCTTCGCCATCAGATCATTTGATGTAATATTCAGGACACTCTTTGTTGGGGGGGGGTCTTACACCTCTGTAGAGATGCAATCGGTGTATTCTACAGCCCCAACCAATTAGGCAAAAAGGCAAAATGCAATTAAGAAAGTAAGTAAAGTTGGCAACCTTAGTCGAGGGTGACCAGAAGGCTCCCTTTTCAATAGCTACTACACCGAGATGTAGGGGAGGTCGCTACTCTTTTCCCTGGATTGCTCCACTTTACCCATGATACGAACCATAGATTGCTGAGTGTTAAGCAAGGAGGTATCAAGTACCATTTTTAAAGTGTTTGGTATGAGGCGATCTGGGATTAAACCAAGGTCTCCCGGACCATTGACGAACACTATACCACTAGGCCAATGAGCCGGCCACTTAAAAAAAGCTGTTCATAAATAATGAGTAATCTTCCTTAAGCAGAGGAGACCTAAAAATTAAATACGTAAACGATGTACTCTTAAAACCCATGTTATGAGCATCACACAACTTTCGGACAAAAAGGTGAGAAAAATATTTGTCTTGAATAAATTTGTAATGTGACATTATGCTAGTTCACGTGACTCACACGTACGTAAAAATATAATCTATTGATAAAAGAAATCTAAAACATCCAAATACTGGTAAGATATATGCCGGAATCAACCAGCTGGCAAGTGACACAGAAGAAAACAGTTAATATGTCTACACTTAGAAATCAATTCGTTTTTTAAGCACTTTTTTGATTTTGTCATTTTTAATAACACATATTTTTCTCCAAGACGACTTCTGCTAAAAATTATTACCTCATTTTTCCGATTTTTTAAAAATAACCCATTATATTTTGCAAGCATTAGTTATTCCATGTTTTTATCAGACGTATATGATTAGAAAGTAACATGCTATTGATATATTTCCTGTTAGTAGAGCTGAATTTATGGTAATATATTATATTTTTGTTATTCTATTCTGAGGCACTAATGTATAACTTTTCATCTTTATTGATATGTATGTATTTGAGTAAGGAATGAGGTTTAATCAGACAGATATGTTGTATGAAGAAAACAAAAAGAAAACTACATATGGATGGATGAGAAAAAGTTATTACTAAATATTAGTTTACATCCACTGACGTGTTTCCACAAGATTATCTAAGATATGATATCATAAAAATTTCCGGTAGAAAGTATTTTAGATCATCTTCAGGGTGGGAATTATGAATTTAAAACTGGTTTGAACGAATATGAAAAAATACTCGGAAAAAAATTCGAGAAAAATTGATGAAACCTAAATCTTTAAGGTAAGGAGAAACATGGTGTCTTTAAAAAACCGGTTTGTATTGGTGGAAGATAAAAGAAAGAAAGAATGAGGCAAAGAAAGAAAGAATGAGGGAAAGAAAGAAAGAAAGAAAGAAAGAAAGAAAGAAAGAAAGAAAGCGTGAAGAAAAGGGAAATATTGTGCACTTATGCTAAACTGAAGTGTTTGAAATAAAACTGTTTTGATATTTTTACTGTGTACTAATACTAAACTGAATCATTTGATTTAGAACTGTTTCTCTAAACTGAATCGCTTGAAATAGAAATGTTTTGACAATAATGTTAAACTGAATTGTTTGAAATAGAACTGATTATATGGATAAAACTGGATTTAGCATTGAATAACCGACAAAGGTTGATATGCCTTAAAACACAACCAACCAACCAACAATATCCACTGCAATCACTTTTTAATTGCGCTTGTTTCTATTTTAATAATGATGATTTGTTTTCACACAATTATATTGGGTCGAGCAATTCTATAGACAACAAATGAGTTGAAAAGTTTTTTTATGGCTATATGTATTTTCATCCAGTATTAATAGTTTTCAAACATATCAACTTGGTTTGCTGGGTTTCGCGACATCAGCTATCGTAGGGTATTTAATCTTCTTTATAAGTAAAGTTGGCGACCGTCGTCGAAGGTCACCCGAACGTTTCCTATTCAATAGATACTACACTAAAGTGTCGGGTAGGACGCTACTCTATTCCCTGGATTGCTCCACTTTACCCTTAATCCATACCTTATAATGCTGAGTGTTAAGCAAAGTAGTCCCAAGTACCATGTTTTGAGTATTTGGTATGACTTGACCTGGGATTGGACCCCGGACTCCCGGACCATTGGGGAACACTCTACCATTCCTATTTACACATATATATTAAATATATATGATTTGGTTTGGTTGGGTTTATGATATAACAGCCATTATGGGTTATTTAATGTCAAATTCTCTTTATATATATATATATATATATATATATATATTATTTGGTTTAGTCAGGATATTTATTGCCAAATCCTCTTTATATATATGGTTTGTACTGGTGGTATTTTATACCATATCAATCATTATAGGTTATTTAATGCCAAATACTATTTATACATATAAATCATTTTTATACATGAATATTAAAAATATAGGATTTGGTTTGGTTTGGTTTTATGGCATACTAACCGTTGTACGTTATTCAATAGGAAATCCTGATTATACATTCATATTAAATATTTCTCATTGTTTAACGAATAGATTGTAACTAACATCATAAACAAGCCAGAGCTTATTTGTTGCGTCTCTTCAGAATGGTAAGACCCCCTTCCCAACAAGTGTCCTTGATATAACGCTAAACAATCTAATAGTGAGGCTCGGTAATGCTGGATATTTGGGGAATTCAGAGTACCTCTCTATTGCCATCGCTCCTAGGTTCACTCTGGCTCGGACAAGTAGCAACGGATAGGGTCCAATCAATGGGTCAAATATAATTAGATTATATACTTATGTTAAACTGAATTGTTTGAAATAGAACTATTTATTTGTATAAAACTGGATTTGGCATTAAATAACCTATAATGATTGATATACGATGAAACTCAACTAACCAACCGACCAACCAACCAGTTTACTATCGAAAACTAATAGTTATATGTGCACATAGTTAAATTGTTTCAAGTATCACTATTAAATACTGATAATTCTATTCTACATAAGTCATTTGTTTGCCAATAGTTAAATGGTTAAACAGTTCTATTTGACTAACAGATTGATCCCTAACATAAAAGACCCACTCTGGATCAGAGTCGACCTGAGAATAATGACAATGAAGAGGTACTCCACATTTCTCAAAGCTTCAATTATGGTTGGAGCCTGACCATCAGATGTAGTCTAATATCATATTCAGAACCCTCCTTGTGGGATGTATTACATCTCCGCATTGATGCAGTTGGCGTATTATACAACCCAAGCCAACTGGCTGATAATTCTATTTGATCCTTACTGATATTACCACTCTCAGTGAACCTCGGAGTAATACCAGTAAAGGTTATTTCGCAAACTTCCAGAACTGAAACCTCAACATCTGATGAAATTTAGATCATAACCAGGATACACATTTTCAGTGGGATTCTTAAATCTCTGACCGCGGTGTAATGGTTATCATCGTAGGAAATGGACACGGCGACATGAGTTCAAATCCCGGACGAGACTGATTGCATTTCACATAGCACTAATACCCTTGAGAAAGGTATGAATCCAATTATTCTCCCTCCAGCTATGGGTAAACAGTAGGACAGACTATATTCTTCAGCCTTGGTGAAGCAAGTAGTCTAGGAGAAGGAAAACTGTTAAACTCCGCTTAAAAAATGACCTTGTGTCATATCCTGCCTCAGCGAAGGGGTTGGTAAATAGGTTAAAGGATGGTTTAATTCAATATTTTTTTCATTATTAAAAAATGTCTATTCTATACATTAAAAAATAACTCTAGTTTTTCCACGGCCATAATTTGGTCTGATACTAGGCCCACTTACTAAAAAGAAATATATCTTATGCATTGGGGAAATTTGATTGGTTTGGTTTTATGGAATATCATCCCTTGTAGGTTATTTAATGCCAAATCCTCTTTATATATATATATATATATATATATATATATATATATATATTTGGTTTGGTTGGATTTTATATTATATCAAACCTATTACGCTATTTGGGTTTTTATCAACTTTTGTAGGTCATTTCATGCCAAATCCTCTTTATATATATACATACATATATATATATATATATATATATATATATATATATATATATATATATATTAATTATATGATTTGGATTGGTTGCATTTTATACCATATTAATTATTATTATTCTATGCAAAATACAGTTTCTGCATATTTCAAATTCATATGATTTGTAAACAAATACTTTGTTCGTAACTTTTTTGCACGAGTCAGAGCTTAGTTTTTTATGCACGCAGTTAAACTGTTTCAAGTATTGCGATCAAGCGCTAATAATTCTATCTAATATTAATCAGTAATTTGCACAACTCAATTGTTTTCTCAATCAAATGGTTGAAAATATTGTTATATAGTACAAATAATTCGATTCAATATTGATCATTTGTTTGTTAATTAGTTTCAAGTAATACTATTTGTCATTAACAATTCAATTTAAGATCAGGTATTTGTTTGTACACATTTAAATGGTTAAACAGTTCTATTTGATCCGTAGATGAGGCCCTAACAGGTACTCCCAATGTTGTATTTTTACCTTCGACCCGGCCAAAAATGCAATTCAAAGTGATGCACCGGAAGGAAGTGACACATTCCAATGGCAGTTATGAGAGGAAATCGCGCAGGTGAGCTCGGCTGATAATATGGGACAAGGTGAAGGTCCCACTTCAGAGTGATGCACCGGAAGAGAGTGACCTCTGAACTGCATGACAGTTATTTCCGGTTGATGACGATCAAACATGCCATTCCAAAGATTAAGTGGGCGATCGAGTGGGCGTTGAACTATTATATAACTCAGTCAAGACAGAAGTCAGGAGTTGGAGAAGTTGCTGATAAGGTGTGGTAGCAAAAGCCACGCCAGGCCGAAAGGGCCCTTGGGACCCTGATGAGTTAGAGTTGGAGTTACAGTTGGAGATTAGACGAGTTAGAAGACAAGATGTGGTAGAGAAGCCCGGTAGAGGGGGCCCTCGGGGCCCCTGATGAGTTGGGGTCCAGAGAAATTGCTGATAAGTTGTAGTAGAGAAAGTCAGCCGAGTGAGCCCCCGGGCCTCCGGTTAAGCATCAGGAGAACGAGAAAGACACAACCCTGATAGCCATAAGAGGTGGGTCAAAATATTGCTGTTCTGTTCGGTCTCCAACTCCCTCTCACAATAAAACCTTGAATAACCTTTTCGAACCCTTACAATAAAGTGAGTGGTATATATTTTTAAAGAAGTCTTCGCTCGTCCTTTATCATTATGTCGTTGTGAATTATTCTGCATGTATATGCATGTGTATATGCATACGAGCATATAACACCAATGGGTTTCAAAGTAGAGCTGGGAGTAGTGGCAATGCTGGGGTACTCTACATTCCCCATAGCTCTCACTGTCATATGGTTTAGTGTCACACACAGGACACTCAGTAGTGGTTTTCTTACCTCCCTGCAAAGATGCAGTCAGTTTATTCTTTAGTCCAACCAGACAGGGCTGACGAAAGGGTAGGAATGCCAATTCATACGTAAAGGGTCCCATCATTTTTTATGGGTACCATGTTAGTATAAAGACGATATATATTTCCGGGAAATATACTGATATGAATGTGTTTATTTTAAACTGAATTGAGTAGGAGAATATATAGAAAATGACAACGAACTTCATCTTTGCCTAGGAAAAAAAAACTTTTTTTTAAAATTAGTCACTTCTGTTTACTTCAATACTTTCTTTTATCATGGAAACTTATTACCATCTTCGTCATCTGCAAGAACATTTTCTTATTTGTTTTTTTTTTTTTGTTTTTTTTTTGTTTTTGTTTTTTTAAGGGAGGGTGACAATTTTTTTCCTGTTCGATTCTGCCATATCCCAACCACACCTTAATTTTTTTTTCTTTTTGTTGTTGTTGCAGTTGTTGAAAATGTCCCCCCTCCTCTTCTTCCTCCTCCTCCTCCTCCTCCTCCTTCATTTTTCTCTTGTCCGCCTTCCAAATTCAATATGGCGTTGCTAACAACCACCTTTCTTTACAAAAGCCGCCATCATTGCTTGTCAGAATTGGAAGAGGAATGGCTACATGCTAAGGTTGCTGCCCTGCAGAATGCAATCCTCATGGATAACCAACTGCATTGTACCATTTTCTCCTACAGTTCCTCTTACCCCGACCCAGTTGATTTCTTGTTTAATGCAGTTCGAAATTGTTCTTCAGCCCTACGGCAATCTTGTCTTAAATTCGTTTT
The DNA here is from genome assembly GCA_963585895.1 of Sepioteuthis lessoniana. NCBI lineage: Eukaryota > Metazoa > Mollusca > Cephalopoda > Myopsida > Loliginidae > Sepioteuthis > Sepioteuthis lessoniana. The sequence continues at coordinate 68,378,497 of OY757923.1, read as the reverse complement.
CCCCCTTTCTCTCTCTCTCTCTCTCTCTCTCTCTTTCTCTCTCCCTCTCTTTCACCCACTTTCTATATTCCCCTTTCTCTCCTTCTCTCTATCTCTCTTATTCTGTGGCTTCAGTTCCTTCTCTCTACTTTATCTCACTTCATTTCTATCTCTTTTATTTTCTCTTCATACACACTCTCTCTCTCTCTCTCTCTCTCTCTCTCTCTCTCTCTCTCTCTCTCTCTCTCTCTCTCTCTCTCTCTCTCACACACACACACACACTCGTGCATGCAATCATGCATACAAACGTGAACTACACAAACCCCGTTTTAGGGCACCTCTGGTGGTGTAATGGTTAGCAAGTTAGACTCGCAAACCTACACGAGTGAGTTCGAGTCTCATTGGGTGCCCCATTCATTTGGCCTTGTGCTAAATCGAAGTAAAGACCTTCGTAAATTACTACACAAACCTCGTTTTCTTTTTCTTCTCTCTTCCTATAGCTTTCTTTATGTCACTGATTCCTTTTTTGTCATTTTTTTATCAACCACTGTATTATTTTTACCTTCTTTCTTTCTTTCTTTCTTTATCAACCACTTTATGACTTTTACTTCCTTTCTTTCTTCCTTCCTTTCTTTCTTCTTTTCTTTTTTCCTTTCTTTCTTTCTTTCTTTCTTTTTTTCTGTCTTTCTTCGTTTCTTTCTTCTTTTCTTTTTTTTTCTTTCTTTACAACTACTCGATTATTTTCTTCTTTCTTTCTTTCTTTTTCTTTCAACAACCACCAGATCATTTTCTTTCTTTCTTTCTTTCTTTCTAAACCACTCAATGACATCTACTTTCTTTCTTCCTTTCTTTCTTATTTTCTTTCTTTCTTCCTTTCTTTACAAGCACTCGATCATTTTCTTTCTTTCTTTCTTTTACACCCTCATACCCACGTGCACATATCTACTCTCACACAAAGTCACAAACCCCAAACACATTTTCTTGTCTATTTTCGTTTCTATTACTTCATTTATTATTCCTTCTTTCCCTATTTATCTTTCTACTTCTCTTTTCTTTTTCCTCTCTCTCTCTCTCTCTCCCCATCTCTATCTCTCTTTCTGTCTGTCTGTCTCTCTTATACCCCCAAACCCATGCACAATACATGTACGTACATATATATATATATATATATATATATATATATATATATATACTACCTAAACCTCAAACCCTTTTTCTTATTCTTCTTCATTTAACAATTCTGTTTCCCTCACTTTTCTTTTACGTCTTTTCCTTTTGTGTCCTCCCTCTCTCTCTCTCTCTCTCTCTCTCTCTCTCTCTCTCTCTCTCTCTCTCTCTCTTGCAGTCCTACATACATACAAACATACATTACAGAAATCGGGACCACGTTTTATTTCCTTTTTTATTTTAATTGTTTGTTTCTTTACTTTATTCTTCCTTTTTTGTCACTTTTTCTTCTGCCACTTTTTTTTATCCTTCTAACTCATCTCTCACTCTCTCTCTCTCTCTCTCTCTCTCTCTCCGCTATATGTTTTTTCTCTTCTTTTCTTTCGTTGTTTTTTTTCTTTAGTCCCATTTATTTTTCCTCACCATTTCTTCTGTCTGTTTCTTCCCTTCTCGTCGCACCCTCGCTATCCCTTCCTCTCTCTCTCTCTCTCTCTCTCTCTCTCGCTATCCCTTCCTCTCTCTCTCTCTCTCTCTCTCTCTCTCTCTCACAAACACACACATACACATATACAAATACCCGCACATACGTATTTAAATCTTCCACTTCTTTGTTATTATCTTATTTACATATATTTCTTTCTTTCTTTCTTTTCTGCGCAACATTACCTTATTTTCGTACCTTTTTCTATTTTTCTTTCATACGCGTCTGCTCTCTCTCTCTCTCTCTCTCTCTCTCTCTCTCTCTCTCTCTCTCTCTTATTTATTTCTATTTTCTCTTAATTTCTATTTTCTTTTTCTTCTTCTTCTTCTTCAAAGATGTTATTTTCTTTCTTCTTTTTCTCTCTCTATATCTCTCGACATCAAAATTCCTTCTTTGATTTTGTTTTTATTTTGTTCTCTCGTTTTCTTTATCTCTCCATTGTTTATTTACACGACCTTTTTCTTTTTTCTTCACTTCCCTCCTCTCTCTCTATATATATATATATCTCTACATAGCAAAACCTTATTCCTTTCACTAATTTATTGATGTTGCTTTCTTAATTTCTATTTTCTTCTTTTTCTTAAAACAAGGGGAAGGAAAAATTCTTCTTCTTCTTTGTTCTCTGTCTCTCTATATATCCCTCGACATCTAAATCCTTCTTTACTTTTTCTCTCCATTCTTTATTTCCAACACCTTTTCTTTCATATTTTCTCTTCTATCTCTCTCTCTCTCTCTCTCTCTCTCTCTCTGTTTATCTCTACACAAAATATCGAAATATTTTCATCCCGCTTTGATTTTCTTCTTTTTCTTATTAATACCTCTTACATCTGTTTTTTTTTCATCATCTCTCTCTCTCTCTCTCTCTCTCTCTCTCTCTCTCTCTCTCTCTCTCACACACACACACACACACTCACTCATTGTACATACAGCCTCAAAAACCTCTGTTTCCCCTTTTTACTCATCTTTTGTTGCTTTTGTCATGTCCCAATTACTTTGCTCGCCACTCATTATTAAACATTTCTTCTGATACTCTCTCACCTTTCTTTCTTTCTTTCTTTCTTTCTTTCTTTCTCGACACACCACCTTAAAACCCTTCACTTTCTTCCTCCTTTTTTTCTTCTGTTGCTTTCTTCATTTTTTTTCTTCGCCGCCATACTTTAAGCTTTTTTTTTCATTTCTCTTTCTTAAGCTGAATTTTTTTTTCATTTGAACCTTTTTTATATTTTCTTTGTTTATTTGTTGTTTTTTGTTTTCTTTTGTTTTGTTATTCCTTTTTTTTTTTTTTTGCTTTGTATAGATTATTATTTTCTTTCTTTCTTTTTTTCGTTCTTCCTTTTTTTTCTTGCATTTTATCATCTGCTTTTCCTTCTTTATCTCATCTTATCCATTCATTTATTCTTAACCTCTCTCTCCTCCTTCACCTCTACATGCATTTCTATTATTTCCTATTAACCTATTCTGTTATTCTTTCTCCTTCTTTGTTTCTCTCTTTTTTCTTTATTCTCTCTTTGTCTGCCTCTCACTTACTTCCCCTTACTTTATCCACATTTAATATATTCTTTCTTTCTTTCAATTTTTCTTTCTTTCTTTCTTTGTGTCTGTCTTTTTTTCCATCGTTTCCATTTGCTTTCATTATATTTCTTTTTTGATTGATTTTCGATTACCATTCTCTAAGACGTTTCTCTCTCTTTACCAATGTGAAGAAAGGAAAAAAAAGCCCTTAGGATTATTTTTCCTGCGTAGTATTTTTTCCTGCCATTAGCCCTATGTTTAGGCCTGACGACGGGCTCTAATTATGTCGCTAGAGTAAGCGAGGCAATCTCTTATTGTGCTGCCCTTGCGCACACCGTGTCACTCACAGCTGAAACTTCGACAAGCTCCTCCTTCCCAACCATCCATAATTTATACGAATCCATATGTACTACACCTCGAAAAGTAAGTAGCTTGGTTGGGAATTAAAGTATCATAAAGCCCGGCCTATAGGCGGAGGAACTGTCATAGAAAGTTTCTAGTAAAAAGTGCCCACGTCTTGGTATAATCGATGTGAGGAATTATTTTTCTATTATGGGTTTTAAATAGCTTCATTCGCAACTTAAACCAAGGACAGTATAAAAATGAAGAAAAAGAGACACGAATTATATTAGTTGAGGTTTATAGAAAAAGAGGAAGACAAGAGTGTTGTAGAAAAATCACTTTTATTCTTGAGCGATGTTTAACAAACGCCCCGGGTTAACAATTTCGCTGGTGTCGAGGGAGCTCCCCACTGGACGTAATACTATTGTGTGTATTTGACCAGCAACTCCGCTACGGTGAAAAGGCAGGATGTGAGACGAGGTCAAAAGTTTTCTTTGTCCTTGACCAGTTGCGATACAAAGAATCAAGGGCTCAATCAGCTCTACTATTAATTAATAGATTGAAGTGCGGAGAAGTGACAGATTAATGCATTCCCCAAAGGTATTACCGCGAAATGAAAAAGTAAAGAGCTCGTTCTGAATTAGAACCGTGGTCAGCGCGTATGTTTCCTAAGTCGATAACCGTTACGCTATATATCTCCTCATTTGTGACACTATTGTAGAAATATGCCGAACAAACATGGGCTAAGTAAACTGTGCACATAAAAACCTTTTTTAATCAGGTAAAAAGCATATAAAGTACCATAACAGTCATATATATATATATATATATATGGTTGGGTTGGATTTTATAGCATATCAACCTTTGTAGGTTATTAAAAACTGAATCCTATTTATAGATATATATCAAATGTCACAGTGTAAGATATTAACCACTGCTCAGATGGTGAATGTATAGGACAGTGACATCATCGTGACTTATCCTTGAAAAATATAAGTAACAGATAGAAATATTTGAAATCGTATGACTACCAGAAAAAATTATTATAATACTCTTTTTTTTCTTCACACCATCATTAGTTGATAGTTTTCCACTGGGGTCTGAGCGTCAGCAAGTTTCTGCAAGTCTCGAGGACTCTTCTCAGAATTCTGGTCGGTTTCTACACAGCTGTATTTTGGATGGTCTCTCTTCGTCTTCTTATTTCCAAGTCCTCCAGTCCTCTTAATGAACATTTGGTGACTTACCAAACGCACCAATTACAATTTGTATCATGGTCACTTTCATATTCCATAGCTTTTTCACTTCTCTAGCAAGGACTTTGTACTTATCTTTCTTTTTGTTTTCTGTTTTACACCGTGATCAGCCGGAACACTATTCGGCAGGTTCTGTTGTCTTTTTGTTGATAATCATGATGTCTGGTCGTTCAGACGAGATTAGATTGTCCGTCGGTATATCAAAATCTCAGAGAATTTTGTGCGTCTCGTTCTTTTGGGGATATTCTGGGGTGTGTATATACCATTTGTTGGTATGGTCGAATTTAAACTTTTTTCCACATTTCTCAGTTGATCACCAATCTCAGCCAGTTGGATTTATTCTTTTACTCTTTTTGCGCTAATTTATTGCATTCGCTTATTATGGTGTAGTAGCTATTGAAAAGGGAGCTTTCAGGTCGCCCTCGACTACGGTCGCCAACTTTACTAACTTACTTTTTCACACCTGTGTAAGCTGATGGCCTCTCAATGAATTCTTAGTAACAGCAAGTTTCTTCAAGTCTCCAGGACTCGTCTCAGTATTCTTAACAATATTATAGTTTGAACGGTCTCCACTCATTCTCTGATTTGTATCTTTTCCATTGCTCTAACCAAAACTTTGAGGATTGTTCTGCGTGCACCAATTACATTCGGTATCCCCATCATCTTCATGTTCCATAGGTTTTTTTTAGTTTTCTGACAAGGTCTTAGTACTTGTCTCTTCGTTCTCTTTGACTTTCACTCTTTCATCCACCGGGGTCGCCAAGTCCACAATTTGGCAAGTTCTCGTTTTTTTCTAATTATCACTAGACCTGGTCTTCTGGCTGGGATTAGGTTATCTGTTGTATCCAAAAAATCTGTTGTATTTCACTCCTTTTTAGTTTTTCGCAACAGTTTTAATTGATTTTCTTTCACTGACGGTTAATTGATTGCAAGTCTCCATATATCTACCAAAATCTTCGAGCTAGTCTTAACGATGTTGTGGTCTGGATGGTCTCAACTCTTCCTCTGATTTCCAATTCCTTCGGTTTTTTTTCTCAAGCTTTTAAGGAACATTCTAATGGCACCAACTACATTGGCATTTGATATCACCATCAACCCCATGCTCCACAACATATTTTCTTATTCTAGGGCAAGTTCTATGTATTTATCTTTTCACTGTCTTTTAATTTTATATCTGCAGTCCGTTGGGACGCCAAAATCCATGAATTGACAAGATGATTTTTTATTCATTTACGCAAGATCTAGTTTTCTGGTCGGAATTAAGTGTTCCGTTTGTATCTCTAAATTGTATATGTCTTCTTTTCTTTGACGGATTCTTGCTTGTGCATATATCATTTAATAGTTAAGTCAAAGTTTAATCTCTTGCACTGTTCCTGGTAGTCATCTTCTCACCCAGTCGTGCTTACTCTTTTCTCTTTTTGTGCAAGTTAACTGCATTCTTTTATTATAATACTCACAGCAAATTTTTCACACTAGCTTCAGGTGATGGCCTTTCATTGGAGTCTGAACGACTGCAAGTCTCCTAGACTCTTTTCAATATTCTAGCCGATGTTAATATTGCTGTAGTTTGGATAATATCCGCTCGTCCTCCGATTTCCATCCATTCAGGTCGCCTTAGAAAGCTTTTAGAGACCGTTCCGAGTGCACGAGTTACAACTGGTATCGCCCTCACTTTTCTGCTCCAAAACTTTTATGTTCTCTGGGAGGGTGCAAGTATTCGTCTCTCTTTTCATTTTCTTTGATTTTCATTCTTTGGTTCGCCGGGACAGCAAAGAGCATTATATAGCAGGATTATGATTATTATTTTTATTTTTAATAGGAATATTTACTTGAATCATAGAATTACTTGAACATTATTGGTATTACATGAAACCATATAATTGGACATAAAGCAAAATAATACTAGTGCTGACATTTAGTGGTAAAAAACACCCACCAAATCATTGCCAGTGAGTTTAATTTTAACTGAAAGCCTGAAATTTGTGGCCATGTGTTATCCTTTGTAAATGACTCCTTTAGTGTACTTAACTTTGTATGATAGGCAGCAAGTTAGGCTGCTATACTGTAGTCAGTGAGTTCGATTATCTCTGGAGTGCACCAACGGAGACTAGAATTAACTAACAATACTGCCCTTTTGGTGTTAAACTGACCACGTCACTAAATAACCGGAAAACTAGATTACACACACACACACACGCACGCACACAAATATACATGTATATATATGTATATGTATACATATAAATATACAGAGAGAGAGTGGGATAGAAAATTTGAAATATATATATATATATATATATATATATATATATATATATATATATATATATGCACACACACACATTCATATATGGAAAGAGATAGAGAGAGAAAGAAAGAGATAAATGGAGAAATGCAATATATATATATATATATATATATATATATATATATATATATATATGCACTCTCATAGATAGATCAAAGGAGATTCAATATATGTGTGTGTGTGTGTGTGTGTTTGTGTGTGTGTGTGCGTTTATACACACACATACATATATATATATATATATATATATATATAAAATGGCTTATACCATCAGGGTAAATTTGTAACTTTTTTCTCTTAATGGCCTTAGCACCTACAGTGAATGGATTAATTAGGAATCAAAAACGTAAAGGGTGATGTTTAAAAAGCATCAGATATTAGGTAACAGGTACCACATTGCAAGCGAAAATTTAAAAAAGATAAGAATTATAATACGTTATACACAAAATGTAATATGTAAGTGTTCTAAATTGAAAGATGAAAAATGGTTTACAGAGATTTATGTAAAGCCAACCTACGCACAAAAGTAGTATATTATTTTTGATAAAGGAGTGCATTCGCCGGCGAAGTTCGAGTTACTGAGCTCTGGGTATTGTAG
>OY757923.1:68338357-68368357 GCA_963585895.1 Sepioteuthis lessoniana | reverse complement strand
CTTGAAGCTATTAATTAAATAATTTACGTTTGTTACTTAAACTTTATCATTACATGAAACTCATTGGTTTTGGGAATTATTAAAACCATATAACTCTGTCCGAACATTCAAGTATCAAATAGGCACATTTATTCTGAACCATATCATTTTGTCTTGATTACTTGTATTACATTGGAGTACTTGATACGATATAACCGCGCAAACAAATTTTTATAATCAAATGAAAATTATGATTTAAAAATTGGAATATAACTTTGAGAACCCAGTTATGATTATAATCAAACAACCACAAACGAATCAAATTTTCGAGTACATAACCCATAAGAAGTTAATGCGCAATTGAATAAACTAAACCAAAGCAAATGTTAGGATTCTGCAACTTTATTTTTTTTTTTCATTTGAGTTTTATTTTTCGATAAAAGGAACGATGGTGATAATTCTCACCAGAGATCGATTAAGCGGTTTTCCTATTAGCCCACCACTTTTCCATTATTTGCCAAATACTTTTGAACAATGGCCGCTGGCAGGTGCTTCATAGAAATTCTCGACGATGGTCACGTGGAGAATAAGAGCAGGAAAATCCACGGTAACATCGGTGCCTCGCAGTTATCGTCCTTGGCGCTGTTAATGGGAAAATCGATCATCATTCTAATGAAATCGCATTTACACAGCTTTACCCATTCATATAGGTACACGTGTGCATAATAAGCTCCATAGATCGATGTGGGAAAAGTTTGAAAAATATTAAGTCGATGGACCATTCTCAAGAAGGTCCTTATAAGCCATAGTTTAATATATAGTTGAAAAAATTATATAAAAAATTTAATTAGTTTAAGGAGAACTAATCTTACCTTAAAAGGTACACTTTAGCCTGTGTCCCGGAGAAAAGAAAACAGCTTAAAGAAATAAGAAACTAGCAAAATAATACTGAACTAATAAACATCTTTTTTGTGATATAACGTTACTAAACAATGATTTTAATGTTTAATTTTCAACAGAAATAAAATTGAGTACCTGAGAAAGAAAAAATCTCCCATTCGAAACTAACCAGTTGACTGAAAATTTATCAGTAATATTTTTCTTACTTTTATCAGATGGATCAAGCAGAAATATTTTTTTTTTATTTCAGAGGCATGAACACATTAATACCAACCAGTTATGGGTTAAATAGTACCACAACTCTTCTTTCTGTTAGGATGACTTTGGCATTAAATAACCCACAAAATTTGCTATGTATTAAACGAAGAAACAAGCAATATCAATGATTCTTTAGATTTTGTTGATTTTTTTTTTAATATATTTTCAAGTAAAATGAAATACATTCCCAATTTTAGTTCTTGTATAAAATCTAAAATAATCACGAATTTAATTCCTTGTTAATACGATAATACGAATAAATAAGTAACGTTTTAAAAAATATTAACATTGAATTAAGATTGCGAAATTATTTAACCAACCCCGAATATGTTGATATGTGACACTGTATAGTTGGTGACTGAGCTATCTGCCCTTGCAGGGCGGGCAGTAACTTGGAGCTATCTGCCTCTGATTGGTATAAAAGAGATAAAAAGGAAGTAGCCATTTTTTTCATGCTAGTCTGGCTCAGAGGTAAACTGGCTGATCGCATCTTACCTATTTTTCAGACACAAGTTGGTGGGGCATAATGTTGGTTGCGAGCCACCCAAGATGGGAGGGGGCTAAATTTATTCACTTTCATCGGTAATTCCATTCAGGGCCGGCTCAGGCGCCCTACAAGAAACACAACTTTTACTCCTTTTATCTCGAGGAAAGGTACCTCAGAACTCTGCTGATTATCTTTTCATGAGTCCCCGATGCAAAAGCCGAAAGGTGATAAAGTAAGATTATGAATTAAGCTACTCTATATCAAAAAAGATGATTTAACTTTTGTCCCGAGTATGACACAAAATTGCATCTGATCGAGAGGCTTCTGTTCTGGACCTTTGGAGAATGTGGAATACTCTTTCATTGCTCTTACTCCAAGGTTTACTCAGACATAGATTCATTGTACTTGTTAGCGTGTCATCTATGAATCAAATACAACTCTTCAACCAAAGGATTTTTTAGAACTCTTCAACCAAAGGATGTTTATAGAAGGCTTCAATCTAAGGATTTTATTATTAATTATTAATTATTTATAGAACTTTTCTATTTAAGGATTTTTATCAGTAATTATTTTTGAACTAGTAGACAAATTCACGTACCTAGGAAGCAGCGTCGAATCAAACGAAAAGGACATCGAAACGAGGTTAACGAAAGCATGGACAGCTATCAATAAGCTATCGACTATATGGAAATCAGACCTAACCGATAAAATGAAACGCAGTTTCTTCCAGGCAGCGGTCACATCGATACTGCTATATGGATGCACTACATGGACGCTAACAAAACGGCTGGAGAAGAAACTAGATGGCAATTACACAAGAATTCTGCGTGCAATCCTGAACAAGTCCTGGCAGCAACACCCCACAAGACACCAACTGTACGGCCACCTGCCCCCTATCACGAAAACTATTCAAGTTAGGCGAACCAGACATGCAGGACATTGCTGGAGAAGCAGAGATGAACTCATAAGAGATGTACTCTTATGGATCCCCACACATGGCCGCGCAAAAGCAGGACGACCAGCACGAACGTACATTCAGCAGCTATGTGAGGATACAGGTTGTTGTCCTGAAGACCTACCTAGGGCGATGAACGATAGGGAGGAGTGGCGAGAGAGGGTCAGGGATATCCGTGCTGCCAGCACGATATGATGATGATGATGATTTATAGAACTCTTCAATCCAAGGATTTTTATAGAAATGATTTATCTCAGCGTTTTTATTATTAGTTATATATAAAACCCTTCAATCTAAGGATTTTTATAGAACTGTTCAATCTAAGGATTTTTATTATAAATTATTTATAGAACTTTTCAATCTAAGGATTTTTTTTTCAGTTATTTGAAACCATAGAGCAGCATGTAATTTTTTTCTTATTCTAATGGAATACTAGCTAAATAGAGTTATTAATGTGGAATAGCGATACTTGAACCTATTTGTGAGAAAAATTATTTGTATCAAATAGAATTATTTGTGTTAAATAGAATTATTTGTGTTAAATACATTTACTTGTGATTAGGCAACTGTGGGCAAACTTATGAGCTCTAACGATTTGTTGAAAGTAAAGTTACATATAAACTATTCACAAACAACTCATATATATATATATATATATATATAACGTTACAATGTAAGTTAAAATGTAAGTTAATTTACAGTAGAAAGTGAAGTTGAACCTATGTCTAGTTACTTTAATATGGTTCCGACCGGTAACAAAAGAAAAACCAGTAGTGGGCGAAATGAGGAGGAAACTCTTCACCTCTCTTCAACAAACTCCGACCCTGCTCTCCAGTGTCCATTTCGGCTGTATTAATTATACCCATAGAATCAGAAGAAGTCATGTTAAATTTTGTGTTATTGATTCATATCAATACCCGTAGCAGGAGGGAAATAAATTTATAATCCTAATGTGACCGGGTTTTATTTTTCTTAAAGGATATATATGTATATATAAGTAGGATATAACATATATAAAACACAAGAGTTCATACGCCATAAAATACCGACCAACCAAGAAACCAATATTATTTTTCTTTAAAAAGACACTTATTTAATAAGTTGAGGGTTAAACGAACACATTCATTTTAGGGACATCTTAGATATGTTTTAACAGTTATCTGTAGTTTAAAAGTCATAGCGAAAAACGAAGCAGAAACCAAAAGATCAGCAAATGGTTTCAATAAATATTTTAGAAATAAACGGACAAGGGTTAACTGTCTTGTACGATAAAGAAAAGTCAAAGTTGTCATTGGCGAATGAAATTTAGCCTTAGATCATATGTTACATATACCCCTAAAGCCAATGGCACAATAAGAGTCGGAAACCTGAGTAGCGTAACGATTATCGTCTGAGGAAATGAAGTTGATTTCAAATCCCGGCAGCAGCTTCTTTAATTTCAGTCTGCCCTAAAAAGAGCATGTCTCCATCTTATCAATATGTAATTAATAGTCATGTGAGCCCTTTAATTCCACTTTGACAACCAACCGGTCTACAAGAAAATCTCTGAATTTAAAATCTGAAATGTGTTGTTTGGAGAATTCTTTTATCATCCTGATTATTTTTTAACACATCTTCTCATTATCATCATCATGTTGTGCCACAAGCACAACTTTCCCTAACTCTCTCTCTCTCTCTCTCTCTCACTCTCTCTCTCGCCCTTCGTCGTTATCATTTATCACATTTGGTAGGTCCTCTAGACTACATCCTGTATCTATACAGAGCTGTTGTAGATAAGTTCTAGCCAGTCGCCCAACACCTGCTCGTCAGTGTGAAAGGGTCCATCGGAAAACGTCACTTATTAGTTCGCCTTAACCTCCCTAGCAGTACCCCGGATGTCTTGTTCGTCTGATTTGAGTGGTTTTAGTGATGAGAGGTATGTGGCCGTATAGCTGCTGTTTTGTGGGATGCTGCTTCCAGGATTTGTTCAATATAACTCGTAGCATTCTTGTGCAATTACCGTCAAACTTTTTCCCTATACGCTAAGTCAGCGTCTGTGTAGTACATCCATATTATAATAGGGACACGGCTGCTGCTTGTAAAAAATTGCGTTTTATTTTATCGGATAGAATTGGCTTCCATATGGCCGATAACCTATCGTTAACTGACCCTGCCTTCGATAGTCACGTATTGATGTCATTTTCCGTAGATGAGACGATGCTTCTGCGTTATGTGAATTTGTCCACTAGTTTCAAAGAACCACCTGTTAGCGTGGAAAAGTCTCTTGTTTGATTTTGATTAAAACATGAGTTCTTTGTTTTGCACTGATATTTGATGCTAACTGGTAAAACCACTAGATTAGGCAGGAATAATGTTCAAACATACCGATTTCAATTTGGATTCTTCTAATCAATTATTTCCCCATATGATGATTGCCACTTCTTCACAGAAAAAGGCCATTTCTAAAGCCTGACAAGCCTACACACGTCATCATTCTTCCATCGACGTAGGGTTAAAGATATCTACACATTTAAAAGACCATGTTGTGCGCTTGTGCGACACGCACATGATACTTGCCTTCCCCAAAGTGACAAGCCGAGGCAAGATGACTGAAAGACTATGGAGAACGCAGGTTTTACTTCTGAGTATCCTTCTACTAGGGAGGAGTGGCGAGAGAGGGTCAGGGATATCCGTGCTGCCAGCACGATATGATGATGATGATGATGATCCTTCTACTAGATATCCTGTTCCGTTCTATCAGAACGCTTCAGTGGGGCTAGACAGGCTAGATTCCCGAAGCTAGGATCGTAACCCGGTTGACTCAAACGCACACACACATATTTTTTTTAAAGCCGTGAGTTGGCATAATAGTTTGAGTGTTCGCCAATGGCCCGGAAGACCTGGGTTCGATCCCAAGTTGAGTCATACCAAAGACTAAAAAAAAAAAATGGTACTTGATGCTACCTTTTTTAACACTCAGCATTATAAGGCAAGGGTTAAGGGTTAAGTGGAGCAAACCAAGGAAAGGAGTAGCTCCCTTCCCTATACCTAGGTGTTGTAGCTATCGAAAAGGGAGCCTTTGGGTCACCATCGACTACGGTCGCCAACCTACTTAATTATATATATATATATATATATATATATATGTGTGTGTGTGTGTGTGTATGTGTGTGTGTGTGTGTTTAAAAAACAAGAAATTTAAAAATAGTATTCCATTGCCATTATAAATTTATTTCTCTTATTCAAGCTCGTCAGATGGAATTCACAGTCCTTTTTTGATATATATATATATATATATATATATATAATTTAGCGATTCTAACAGCATGTGGAACCGTCTTGGTTTATTTTGTGTCAAGATGCTAGGGAACGATTTAAATTTTACGTTTATAACCTTTTATCGTGTCGCTGTTTCTTAAGAGTTTTGTCTTGCACAAGGTCCTATTGAATACTATTTACTTTCAAACAAATCTATTTGACCCATAGATGGCTCCCAAACAAGTATTACCACTGAGAGGCAGTGTGAATCTGTAAGTACTACGATTAAGCTACACTTCAGGAATTATCCTTCCTTTGTATGAATAGCAATGAAGATTTAATCAACACTCCCCAGATGTCAAGAACAGAGTCATTCCAAGGACATCACTACTTTGTCTTACTCCTCTACGAGGAGGGTGCAGAGTGCATTCTAAACCCCACCGACGGAGTAAATATAGAGAAAATTTTTATATTAAGATCTGTAAAAAAATCAAAGTCATTTGTCAAAACCGAATACTTGGCCAAATGCTTTTAATTCTCTTCAAACAAAGCATTTATAAGAATTGAAGTTTATCAATACCATCATTGTTTAATGACTGCTCGATTTAATATGTTAACAAAATGGTCAGGTCAATTCAACATGACTCATAACATTAATGGTACCACTTTCAATTCTCAAGTGAACACAAATTGAATAAAAAAAAGTCTATAAAATCTTGAGAAATACAAGGTCACTATTTGACGTATAAAATAACTGTAATTCTTTTTAGATAGCTTTGTCTAATTAGCAAGCAATTAGCTATCATTTAATAATTAATTATTTAGCAGTGAAAAAATATTGAAAGATGTAGAAAATTCAGTGATTAATTTTATGGGAGAGAAGAATTTAATCAGTTCTGAGTGACAAAAGATGTTGAACCAGGAATGCAGACGGACGTTTTTCTTCTTTTTTTCTTTTCTTTTTTTTTTTTTTAATTCACTTCGGTTTATTTCGGAATCAGTCTGAAATGTAATTTATTTGAATAACAAAGGTACCATTATTTCTCTGGAATTCTAGATTCTAAAGCAGAAATGGCTGTTAAAACTTTCTAGTATCAGAGTGTAGTATATGTTCCTCTCTTTGAACCGCCTTCTTATCATAGGAGAAGAAAGACGCAGATAGATTTGATTGATTTATTTAAAAAGCACGTCAAACTGTCTTGGATTATTTTATGACGGAAGGTCAGAGAATCGCGTTCATTCTACGTTTATATTTACATATTTGCGTTTTTGTATTATGAGATATCTATATTTCCATATGATCCAATCGAAAACAAAAAAAACTTTTAAATAGATCAATTGAACCCATAGATGGAGCTAGGAGTAATTAGAGTAAAGGTATATTTCACACGTCTTAGATCTGAACAGGAGTCTCCTCATCAGATGGCGTTTGGAGTCATATGCACTAGTGTTGTGGTCTTCAGATAAGACCGGTGAAAGAACAACTCAAACAACGGATGATAGGTGAACGTTATTGTATTAGCAGAAAAAGGGGGTCATACAAAAGAAGGACTAGCCGTTCTCGGCTTTCATTCTGTCTGTCAAATGTCTCGTAAGAAACCGGAAGTTGTCTTCTCCGAGCGAGCTAAGCTTGGCGAATATGTTTAGGTTGGACGAGTCCATCTTCGGGGTATGGTTGGATATGTCCCCATAACAACTAGTATATTTTTGGCAGAAAAGTGGGCTTATCTCTCAATAGGGAATATTGTCTCTGTGTTTCAAATCCTGTTAACTGTGCAGACTAACTTCGAAGAACAGCGTACATCTTAAACGACAGAAGGTGTCCACGAGTTTAATTGTTGATATGCGGAATCATAGTAAGCGAGTTCGAACTCAAGCCGCGCTATTGTTTTCACTTTTATACCCTTGGGAAAGTTATGAACCCTCTTATCCTTCCAGCTATGAGTTAAACAGTACCACTACTGTTCTTCTTGAAGGATGGCTTTTGCATTAAATAATTCAAAAAGGTTGATATGCCATTAAACAAACTTAAACAACAATAAAGAGTAAACTACTGATAAGATGCGTACTCAAGTCCCCTTTGTCGTCGGAGAAGACTGGTTGTTCTTACCAATTGCTTGACCATCAAAGCTACCAAAATCAGTGATATCTCAGACATTAAAATTACTCCTCCAATAAAGCAACATCTCTTCTCTGACAAGCAATTTTTTTTCTTTTTCTATTTTTCTTTTTTCTTCTTTCTTTTTTATGTTTTATTCACAAGAGGCGTTGATATCAGCATTAACTTTTTTTATTATTATTTTACATTCTTCATTGTCAATCATTATATCTATCAATTATATAAACATCTGTTTCAGTGTCATCTGCTTAGATAAGAAATGGACTGTTCCATTTTTGTTAGTAAAAAAAGAAAGTGAAGAGAATGAACACGGTTCACAACAGAGATAAAAAGATGGCAAATTTAAAAAAGAAAGAAAGAGAGGGAAGATGAGTGTAAGTATCGTTTGATCCAGTGGAAGGAAGAAAAGAAAGAAAGGAAAAGATGGTAATGGACGAGAGAGTAAGAATCGAGATAGATAGATAGATAGATAGATAGATAGATAGATAGATAGATAGATAGATTAGTAAAAGAAAGAAATTAAAAAAAACGCTTATTTTGAAAACTTATTTTATATGTTTGTTTGTTTTTTTTAGACAAAAAAATGACGTGACTTTCGAAAGTCAACAAATTATTCAATTTTAATTAAAATTCTCGGTACTTATTCATTAACAGATGAAAATAAACAGAACAGTTAATACGATGTAATTACCACAGTTTGTTTGTTTGTTTATTTGCATGGAAGTGAGAGATGAGTAATGATGAATAATAAAGATAATCTATAAAATAATTTACACAAGAATTATGCTACAAGCGTATATAATTTGAAGGAAGCATTTTTTAAATTAACTTTTTCTGAAAATTACTTTGTGAATTTATGAATGAAAAGAAGGAAAAGAAAACTCAGAAAAAGTGGAATTTACACGAAAATTGATGTTAGCAAAACATTCAAAACATTGATTTTGTATTGTATCTTATTAATTTATTTTTTTATTTTTTTCAATTGGCTTTATTAGTAGCCTTTATTTTTCTTGAATAGAAGCATCAATAATATCATGGACAGTTGTTAAAGGCTCCACGGATTTTTAGTTATTACCAATTTTGACTGGTTTATTATTCGTTTAATTAAAACCTATCATATTTCTTAAGCTAAAGCATAAATATAATTACGAACAGTTGGCTTGGTTGTGTTGAGTTTTATGGCATATCAACATTCATTGATTATTTAATGCCATAGGTTGAACATGCTGCTGATTATTTAAAGCCGAGGGTTGAACAAACTGAAGAAAGAATTAATGGCTATGGCTCAAATGGAACTGTTTGACATTCAAACTGAGTGCAAACAAATGACATATTAATAGTTAAAATAATTATTTGTTTTCGATAGAAATACTCGAAACTATTTAACTGTGTTCAAAAAATGAGCTTGTTATTAAGAAAATATTTACAAGGCATATATATTTGATACGTATGTATAAACAAGATTTGTCATGAAATAACTTTCAATGGCTGGTATGCCATAAAACTAAACCTAAATACATTAGTCATAAATGAGAACTAAACTTGAAAAGAAAGCAAAGAAAGATATGCTCTGACGGAGGTCTTATTGCATTTTGGGGAGGGGACAAAGGATACCTTATCGTAAGCCCCACTGATAGAAAGAGCGGTAACTTAAAATGATCTACAGTTATTACTGACATAGCTAATGATAAAATCTGTTATTTCAATCACACTTTTTTGCTGATTAATGAATGTAACAAAAATTATTCAGTACTCACTGGTCTCGCTATAGTTTAAACCAAGGATCTCAAACACAGTGGCCCATAAACTGTTTTTTTTTTTAATTCCTGGTGGCAGAACAGTTTTCATGACAAATAATTTTCTATAACTCTGTAATCAGTCTCTTGTTCATGACTATGTTTCTTTGCTGAAAATGATACAATATACTTTTATATTTTAGTTGCTTTTATTTCTAGATCAAAAGATGAAAAATAAAAAATGAAATAATTTTATATGCACTTCGATTTATTTCTTTTTCTGCGTTTTTTTTTTTTTTTTTGCAAGTTACACTCAATAACATAACCTTCCCGCAACCAAGTGGAATGTTTTTCTACATCACCTCCCCACAGCCAAGTGGAATATTCATCTACCCTTCCCCATCAGTTAATCGGGATATTCTTTTACATGTATATGTATGTTGATTCTTTAGATCACACTCTGTATTCAACTCTGATGGAATTACCATATGTTAAATTCCTCTTTTCTCACTGCATAGTAAAAATAAATTATTGTATATTAATTTGTTGTAGACCTTGTGAGCTCCGAGGATCTGATGAGTTCTGAATGTCTGATAAGCCCCAACAACATACTGTCGACGGCAAAAAGGAAAAAGAAACAGAGCTCCGAAGATTTCTCGGTACTAGCAATACTGATATCCACAAAATAGAATATGCAAATACATTGATCTTGTACTTTCAATAGAATTAGATACTGCCAAATGATATGTGTATTAAGTCCCACGTTGAGTGATATTGTATGTTTCTATGTTATTTATTGCAAAGGCAACAGCAGGATTTATATGTAATAAAATTGCAAATCTTTCTTTCTTGCTTAAATAGTTCCTCTTGATTGTGTTCGTTCTGTGGAATTTTCACAGGCCCTGTGAGTTTTTAGTAAGTACGTTAGTGTTATCTCCATCGGCTTGTTTCAAAGATCAATTGTCATAGAGGGGTGACTGAGATGATAGAAATTTAACTCAAACAACATAAGAGGAGTTGTTTTGGTTTCATATAGAGAGAAGCGGTAGTTTTGACGACTTATATTGGTAAGGAGATTGTACTTAATGATAGACAACTAACACAAATAGAAAATTATAGAAAATATTTGAGATATTAAATCTATTTCATCGAATGTGGTAATTTTTGATTTTTTTTTCTTTTGCATTTTTGTGGAAATAATATTAATAGTGCACTTCATTCTAGTTTTCCCATGAAATACAATTCAATCAAAAAAGCGGGATTTATCGGAAGTAAAAGCAGAAAAAAGGGAATTTACCAAAAGCGAAAAATAAATTGATTGGTTCGTTGATTGGTTCTTTTGGGTTTAAGGCTTATCAACCTTTCTACGTTATTTAAAGCCAAATTCATTTTTATGCAAATAGTCAGTTCTATTTCAAACGATTCAGTTTAGCATGAGTACACAGTTTAATTGTCAAAACCATTTCTATTTCAAACTATCCATTTTATTCAAACAGTTCTAATTAAAACAATTCAGTTTATTATAAGTATAGATTTTGTTTACATACGGGTAAAAGTCAAAACAGTTCTATACTAAACAATTCAGTTTAGCGTAAGCACAGTTCTATTTCAAACAATTCAGTTTAGCATAAGTACGCAGTTTAAATTTAAGTACACAGTTTAATTGTCAAAAACATTTCGATTTCAAGCAATTCACTTTAGTCAAACTGTTATAATTCAAACTATTCAGTTTAGCATAAGTATGCAGTTTAGTTCTATTTAACCTATAGATAGGGCCCTTACCAGGTGCGACCATTCCGGGCTAGAGTGGACCTGGGTTCAATGGCAATAAAGGGGTGGTCCGCATTCCCCAAATCCCCTGCATCACTGGTACCTCACCATCAGATTGTTTAATGTTATATCCTGGACACTCGTTGGTGGGGGAACTCTAGCCCCAGTGCAGAGGTGCAGTCGGTGTATTCTACAGCCTCAGCCGACTGGGCCAAAAAATAATTGAGGAAAAGTTGAAACGGATAATTTGTCTTTCAACATTTTGTATTAATTCACATATCCCACTTATTACCATATCCATTCCGAGTAATTGATTAAATAGTATCACAGCTGTTCTTTTTACAAAGGTCAATTTGGCATTAAATAACATACTATTAAACAAAAAATCAAACCAACCCAATATATGCATATTCCTTTTGATGATTATAAACAGATAAATAAATAGCAACCTATCCGCTATACAGAAGTGTAGCATAATCATTGGTCAAAATCATGACCTCTCTCATCTCAAGGATATTGTGGATCTTTTAAGTATTTTAGTTTAAAAAAACTTGGTAATTATTTCTGCAGAGTATTTTACGAAACACTATTTTAACGTTCGAATTTCACAAAGAAATATTTATAATGTTTGCTTATTGGAACCAGATGAAATCGAAACTAGTCTGCTACCTCCCTCCCTCTTTCTTATGAGCAGAGAACTGGACACACAGGACTAAATTGTCCATTTCGTTGACGTTTTGAATGAACATTGTAAATTCAAGAAATATTATAAACGATAAATGAACTCATATTTATCGACCAGAACTGCACCAGAAATCCATTTTTGCCCACTAAAAAGCCCCATGTTGGAAAGAATTAAATCTTCATAAAACTTTTGACATACACGTGAAACAAACAAACAAAATAACTAAAACCAGCAGTATCATTAACACAATGGCAATAGCAAACTAAATAAATTCACAGTTTCACTTGGGTTTTTACCTCTAATAATGGAATTATACGTCATGTCCTGTATATTTTTACTGGAAATGAATGTTGGAGACAGAATATTAGCAATTTAAAGAGAAGTTTGGATTTTTCCAAAGAGCTGGTTTTATTTGGTTTAACTTTATGGCACATCAAGCATTCTAGGTATTTTAATGCCAAATCCATTCTATACATATAAACAGTTCTATTTCAAACAATTGAGTTTAGTATAAGAATATTTTTGTTTACACACAGTTAAATATCAAAACAGTTCAATTTCAAACAATTCACTTAGCATAAGTACACATTTTAAATGTCAAAAACAGTTCTATTTCAAACAATTCACTTTAATATAAATATATTTATTCTTTAAACTAATTTAAATGTAAAAAACACTTCTATTTCAAACATTTCAGTTTGACTCATAGATTTGACCTATCAGGTACTACAACTGAATGGACCTGGCAGCGATGGCAATAAAGGGGTACTCCACGTTCTACAACATTACTGGAGTCACCCAATCAGATTGTTTAGTGTTATATCCAGGATACTCATTAGGGGAGTTTTATCTATCTGCAGAGATGCTCCAGCTGACTGGGTCACGAAAGAGCTGAGGCAGTACTGAATTAAATCCCTGTAAAGAGATACCATATTAGTTCTGGTTTTAGAAAACATTAGTACCATTATATATCTAGGAGTTTCTATGATACATCCAGATATAAAGAAAATATTTCCTTATCTTGGTATCCAAAGGAATGACATTAAAAGTCTGTTACCTTAAAATCTGAAAATCAAACAGATCCCTGAAATAGTCATAGAAATATATATTACTAGATCTTCCAGTCCCAAAACATCAAAACATTTCAAGAAACATGGAAATATTTGATCTTAAATTAGCATATTCCTAGCCTAGAAAGCCATTTTAAAGAATGCATTTTATTTTTGATGATACATTTGCGCCCGTTAATTTCCTTTAATTTCTTAAAAGAAATGGCTACTTTTGAACACCGGGATTTTTCAAAGGTTTTATGATAGAAATAAAGTTTTAAAATGTGTGCTAGCCCACAAATTAAGAATATGCACATATCCTGGTAGACTAAGAATCTTTAAAAATAACCAATGTCTATCCCGAGTAAACACTGTGCTGGACTTTTTCGTCTCCAAATTTGTCCTTATCGATAAAATGAGCCGTTCTAATCCTTTTACGAATCAACTTCACTCTTCAATCAAGAGCAGATTTTGTTGTTTTCTGTCGGAATTTTTCAAATGAGGCTTGATGAACAATATTTTGTGAGGGATTTTGTGGACAGTTGTCCTCAACTTTATTGTTGTTTTTGTAACACAACGTTTCGGCCTCTGTATCCTCCGGCCTTACTCAAGTATCCCATGTTTATCTGGGTATAGAAATGATTCAACCAGGGAAATTATTTTGACTGTTGATTAAATATTTCTTGAACTCCTTCTTTGATCAAAAGTCAAACTTATTTCTAAAATATTCCGAGCTAAAGACTCGAACTCTGGAACTTGTTAATCCTTTATGCTGTGGGAGTATCGTGAATTTTACGTAATGTGAGATAGATAGATATATAATAAAGGGAAATTTAAAGAATATTTCTAAAATGAAATTATTTTAATGTAAACGCAAGCCTTTTTCAAACCGGCTGATTCCTTATTTTTTTTTTTTTTTTTTTTTTTGGAATTTGAACCTTTGAATGAATTATTGAAAAGGGATCATGCATAATCAATCCTAAAGAAAACCTAAAATTAAAATGCAAATCACGTACGAACATTTTTAAGAATATTGATTTTTTGGAACAAAATCGAGAGAATGAAACACGTCATGGCTTTTTGTTTTAATCATAATAAAGCAAATAATGACTGAAACCCTTTCCTCTACTTGAGATATTAAAAAATAAACCTAAAACAGAAAATACGAATCATTAACAAGAAAAAAACAGGAACATTTGCGAAATGAGGAATTAATAATTTCTCAAAGGTTATCTGAGGAGAATATTACGGAACTGACCAAAAAATATATTGAAGTATTTTTTAAAATAGAAAAAATATTTCTAGTGTTTGGGTCTTCACTTGTCAAGGACAAATGATGGTCTCTTTCGTTCCATAAAAATATGCGAAAAGCCGACTGGAATGTTCTCTAATTTGTTTAGTCACACTTTTCATACTACTAGAGACACACCCACGTATATATATATATTTATACTACCCTAATGCCATTACTCACCCGTATATATATATATATATATATATATATATATATATATATATATATATATATATAAAGGCATGTCAATCTTTGTATGTTATTTAATGCTAAAGCCATCCTTCTTGGAAAAAATACAGTAATGGTACTATTTCATCCATAGCTGGGAGGATGAGGGGTTTCATACACTTCCTAAGGGTATTTGTCCGTAAGTGAACGTAATAGCGCGACCGGAGTTCGAAATCGCTTACTACGATATCGCTACCCAACCCTTTAACCATTACACCACGATAATAACCACTTCAAGAATTGAGAAAGATTAAATATTTCTACTTGACCCATAAATAGAAGTTTGACAGATTTAAGTAGAACTGAGATTAATGGTAATGAATTAGTATGATACATTACACGGACTCCAAGACATCACCATTATATGTAGTTTAATATCATACCCAGGGTACCAGATGAAAGATTTTATCATCGTAAGGTAAATATATAAGATATTTTGCCGCTAAAATCTGGCCGACGCAAACCAAACGAACAAACCTTTATAATTCAAACCTATTGTATGAATTAGAAATGCTTTATAGCGAAGTTGGGATACCAGCAGGTCTTTTAAAATGTAGCCAAGCATGAGAGCATAGCGAATTTTTCGGGAAGCAACCAAGCTACGTACAGGATCAAGTGAAAAACTGCACGTAGCGCGGCAAATTTGCGAGTTTTAATAAAATATAAGTTTTGTAGAATTCTTTAAAATTTTCCATGTCTCAGCATATGTCTTGGTAAAGCATTGACTGCTATTGACAGATTAATGACCCTATGGAAATCAGGTCTCTCTTATGAAATAATCGGAATTTTTTAATCAATAGTTACGCTTTTATATAATTAGAGTAATGATTAATAATATTAAGCATTTTTCGTTAATCATACTTTATAATTTGGTTTGGTAACATTTTGAACTACTCGTTGTCTCTTGGTTCAGGTGTCGTAGTAACACACACACACACACACACACACACACACACACACACACACGGACACACGGACATACATAATCTTCTTTATCAATCACTAAAATATTTAACGTCTTTTTTAGCTATCCCCACATAAATGTAATAGATATATCCGTCGCCAAATATCCCAATATGTATGGACGTTGGAAAAGGAGTATATGTGCTTACATATACACGAATATTTGATGAGCATAGACATACGTACTGAATAATACGTCTTGAATGAATACTGGCAAGTTTGTATTCTTTCTGTTATGGACAAATCACTCGTTATGACTTTAACTCCTTCCACAATATCTGCGCAGGCGCAGAAACAGTCTCTTATTAACTCAACCCTCGCCTCTTTTGGCCGTGAGCAAAAAAAATCAGAGACGAATAAATCGAATGGGTGCTTGTCGTTGAGAGGAAAGTGGGGGTTATGCAATTAGTAAACGGCCCCGAGGAAAGGACCACTTGTTATCGGAAATCTCCCTGAAAAATGCCACCTCGTAGATTGGTCCAATCCGGACGAAGGGCGGTAAATTATTCGGCCAGAAAGAGACCAATAATCAGAGGATCAACAGCTTTCCAACAAGTTACCCTGACATAAAAAAATCAGAGCACATTTGGAGAAGATCAAATTTCAATTCACTTTTCTTTCCTTCTTTTCTTTTTTCCTTCTTTTACTTCCACAGTGTAAATTGCATTTATTTCTTTCGTTCACAGTATATCTTTTTCTTTCTTTCTTTCTTTCACAATGTAAATTAATTTCTTTCTGTCTTTCTTCTTTTTTCTTTCAGAATAGAAGTAGACGTTCTTTCTATCTTTCTTTCTTTCCTTTCTTAGTTTCACAATATAAATGATCTGTTTCTTTGATTCTTTTACTTTTCTTTTACACGAAAAAAAACTTTCTTCTCTCCTTTCACAAAATAAATGTATTTCTTTCTTTCGAATTATAGACACCCTTTCTTTGTTTCTTTGTTTCTTTCTTGGACAATAGATATAGCCTTTCTTTCTTTTGCAATATGTCGTTCTTTCCTTTTTGTTTTTTTTTTCTCAATATAAATTACCTTTCTTTATTTATTTTACAATATGTCTTTATTTTATTCTTTCCTTCTTCATCTTTCTTTCTTTCTTTCTTTCTTTCTTTTTTTTTTCTTTTATGATATAATTGGCTTCTAACTTTCTTTCTATTTTATTATAGATTTCTCATCTTTCTTTGCACATCACTTTTTTTTACTTTCTTTCTTTCACAGTATAAACTATTTATTTCTCTTTCATCGCTATTCTTCTGTTATGCACTTTCACTCATTCCTCACACTTTTCGGAAAGAATATATATAATGTTTCTTTCTTTCTTCCTTTCTTTCTTTCTTTCTCCATCATCTTCTCTCTGTCAACTTTGCTCCCTTAACTGCAACTGCTTTTAAAACTTTCTTGTTCTCTACTTTTTACCCCTGGCAATCCCTTTCTTATCTATATGAGTATTTTTTTTTTTTTTTTGCTTGAAGTAAAACTGAACCCAATATAAACATAAATACTAAATTTCCTTTGACAACTTCACCAGTATGTTCATATCTACTTTGTAACCAAAGCATTATTTAACACTTTCGGTTATGTGTGTGACGATAACCAAATTATTATCGCTGTACCTTGAGCGAATATAGTCGAATTCATAGCGCTATGTATAGTGCGCAAATAATCGAATTCATAGCGTTGTGTTTTGTGCGCAAATGATCGAATTCATAGCGATGTGCATTGTGCACAAAGGATCAAGTTTATAATGCTGTGCATTGTGCACAAAGGATCAAGTTTATAATGCTGTGCATTGTGCACAAAGGATTAGGTTCATAACGCTGTGTATTGTGCACAAACGATCAAGTTCATAACACTGTGTATTGTGCACAAAGGATTAGGTTCATAACGCTGTGTATTGTGCACAAAGGATCAAGTTCATAGCGCTGTGTATTGTGCACAAAGGATCAAGTTCATAACGCTGTGTATTGTGCACAAAGGATCAAGTTCCTAGCGCTGTGTATTGTGCACAAAGGATCAAATTCATAACGCTGTGTATTGTGCACAAAGGATCAAGTTCATAACGCTGTGCATTGTACACAAATGATCAAGTTCATAAGGCTGTGTATTGTGAAAATGATCAAGTTCATAGCGCTGTGTATTGTGCACAAAGGATCAATTTCATAACGATGTGTATTGTGCACAAATGATCAAGTTCCTAACGCTGTGTATTGTGCACAAATGATCAAGTTCATAACGCTGTGTATTGTGCAGAAAGGATCAAGTTCATAACGCCGTGCATTGTGCAGAAAGGATCAAGTTCATAACGCTGGGTATTGTGCACAAAGGATCAAGTTCATAACGCTGTGAATTGTGCACAAAGTGTTATGTTTTGATCTTCGACCCGGCCCCCAAAAATGCTATTCCAAGGTGATGCACCGGAAGGAAGTGACACATTCTAATGGCAGTTAGGAGAGGAAATCGCGTGGGCGGAAATTGGCTGATGAAATGGGACAAGGTAATTCCCATGGTACACTACAGAGTGATGCACCGGAAGAGAGTGACCTCTGAACTGCATGACAGTTATTTCCGCTTGATGACGATTAAACATTCGATTTCAAAGATCGAGTGGGCGTCGAACGATTATATAATTGAGTTGAGTTCGACGAGCCAGTGGCAGTTGAGTTGACGATCGGACAGAGTTATGGACGAAATGTGGTAGGGAAAGCTACATCAGGCCGAAGGGGCCTTTGGGCCCTGATGAGTGGGTCCTAGGCCTTCGGTTGAGCAGCACTAAAGAATGAGAAAGACACAACGTGACGATCATAACAGTGGGGTCAAGATATTACAGTTTATATTCGATCTCCAGCTCCCTCTCACATGCAACCCTTGAACAACCCTTTCGAACCCTTTCAATAAAGTGAGAGGTAAAATATTGTTAAAGAAGCCTTCCCGCGTTTTCCTTCCTGCGTGCGTCTTCCTTCTTGCGTCTTTATCATTGCGTCCGTCTTTATTATTGTGTCGTTGTGATGCTGTAGATGAGTATATAACAAAAGGATCAAGTTCATAACGCTGTGTATTGTGCACAAATGATCAAGTTCATAGCGATATACATTGAACGCAAATGATCGAGTTCATAGAGCAGTGTCTTGCGCGCAAATGATCGAATTCATAACATCGCAACCTGGGCGATTTTAATGGAATTCCCACTTCTGTGTCTTGGAGAGTTATAGTCGAATTCATATCACTGTGCTTTGTGCGTTTATAGTCGAGTTAATAGCGCTGTGCTTTGGGCTATTTTATTCAAGTTTATAGTGCTACGCTTTGTGCACTTATAGTCGAATCAGTAGTTTTGTGTTTTGCACTGTTACATTTCAATTCATAGTAATCTGCTTTATGGAATTATAGTCGAATTCATAGAGCTATGTCTTGTATGGTTAAAGTCGAATTCAAAGAGCCGTACTTTGAGCAGTTATATTTGAATGTATAGCGCAGTGCCTTGTGCGATTCGTATCGAATACTTCGCACTGTGCCTTCAGCGATTGTAGTCGAAATCTTAGCGCTGTATCTTGAGCGATGATTGTCGAATTCAAAGCGCTGACTCTTGTGCGGTACTAGTCGAATTCAAAGCGCAGTGCTTTGTGCAATTTTAGTCGAATTCATTGCACCCTGCCTCGTGGGGTTACAGTCGAAATTAGTGCAATATTAGTCGAATACATAGCACTGTGCTTTAGGTAGTTACAAATTCATAGTCCTGAGTCTTTTGGGATTAGAATCGAATTCATATCGCTCCGCCTTGAAGTTTTACAGTCGGATTCTTATTAACCTGTCTTATGAGGTGAGAGACGAATTCATAATGCTGTACTTTGTACGATTATAGTCGAATTCTTAGTGCGATGCCTTCTACGTTTATAGTCGAATTCATATCGTTGTGCCTGGAGTAATTATAGACAAATTCATATCAATGTACCGTGTGTGACTATTGATTTGTCTTTTACGGTATTTGTCAAATTCATACCACAATACGTTGTGCGGATATATATGAGAATTAATAGCGCCGCTCATTATACGGTTATAGTCGAATAAATATCGTTATGTCAAGCGTTATTACATTCGATTTCAAAGCCCAGTACCTTGTGAGGTTATACTCAAGTTCATATCGCTGTGACTTGCACAATTATAGTCAAACGCATCGCACAGTGCATTGTGTGGTTAAAGCCGAATTTACATCTGCGTGTCTTGTTGTGATTGTTGTCAAACTCATAACACTGTGTCTTTTGCGATTATACTCAAATTTATAACGATGTTATTAGCATGCTTATAATCGAATTCATTGTTCAGTACTTTGTGCGTTTAATATCGAATTTATAGCGTTGTGCCTTATTGAATTACAGTCCCACTCATTGCACTGCATCTTGCACGTTTATAGTCAAATTCTTAACGTTGTGTCTTGTGGGGATACAGTCGAATTCATAGTGTTGTACCTTGTACTATCATACTCAAATTTGAATCGCTGTGCCTTGTGCGATTATAATCAAATTGATAACCTTGTACTTTAAGGGTTACAGTCGAATTCATAGTGTTGGGCCTTGTATGGTTATATTCGAATTTATAGCTCAGTGCCTTGTGCGATTAAAGTCGCATTCATAGGCACTGTGACTTTTGTGTTTATAATCAAACTTATAGCACTGTCCCTTGTTCGGTTATAGTCGAATTAATTACCCTGTGCCTTGTACAATTATAGTCGAATTCATACCGCTCTGTTTAATGCAGAAATAATCGAATACATAGTGCTATGGTTTTTGCGATTAAGATCGAATACATAACCCTGGACCTTGTACTCTTAATTGAATTCTAAGCGTCTTGTGCAATTATATTCGATTTACAAGGCTATGTGTTGTTCAGTTATTGTCGAATTCATAGTGCTATGTCTTCTACACAAATGCTTGGAGTGGTTATAATTGAATTCATAGCCCCACGCCTTGAGAGGTTATAGCCGAATTCATACCGTGGTGGCTTGTGTATTATACTCGAATTCATAGCATTGTACCTTGTATGGTTATAGTCGAATTCATAGTGCTACCCTTGTAACGCTCTGCCTAGTATTTTTGTCGTCGACTTCTTAGGACTGTGCCTTGCTCGTATGTGGTAGAACTTGTTACGCTGTACTTCGTATGATTATAGTCGAATTCTTGGCGCGATGCCATGTGTGTTTATAGTCGAATTCATATCACTGTGCCTTTTGCGGTTATGATTGAATTCTTAGCGCTTTGGCTTGTATGGTTTCGTCGATTTCTTAGCTTGGTACCCCAAGGGCTTTTGTGCTTAGACGAATTTTTAGTTCGTTGTCTTATGGGGTCCTAATGAAAGCGCTGTGTTTCATACGTCTCTCGCCGAATTCATAGCACTGTGTCGTGTACGACTCTCGTCGAATTAATAGCACTGCGCTTTGTGCGTTTATAGTCGAATTCTTAGCTCAGTGCCTTTTCCGATTATAATCGAATTCTATGGGCTGTGCCTTGTGCAGTTACAGTCGAATTGTCAGCTCAGTATCTTATAGGGCTAAAATCAAATTCATTGCGCCGTGCCTTTTGCGAATATAGTTGAATTCATAGCGCTTTGCTTTGTACTCTCTGGCCGAATTCATAGTGCAGTGCTTTGTGCGTTTATATTAGAATTCTTAGGGTTGGGACATGTGTGGTTCTAGTCGAATTCTTAGCTTGATGCCTTATGGAATTACAATCAAATTCATAACGAGGCGCCCTTCGCGATTATAGTCGAATTCACAGCGCTGTGCCTCGTATGACAATAATTGAATTCTTGGCGCCGTATTGTAATCGATTTTTATACTTTCTTTTGTCAATCCACATTTTCCACCCGTTGAGAAATTTTGCAGAGGTATTTCTGGTTATTCGAACAGCAACTTCAATTATTTCGCCAAACGCTGCATTCAGACTGTTACCATGGAAACAAGCAAAAGTAAACGATATCAGTCGCTTCGTAGTCCTAAGGATCCGAAAAAATTATTCGTTATTCAGACCCAGCGTCTTAACTCAGAAGTCTTCCGGGACGGCTTTACGTGATATCACACCTACAAAGGTCGCATTATCGGAGGTGCGCTTAGCGTATTTGTTCACATCGGAAGCAATGGAGTCAGTGATTCAAGTTAAATTATGGGACGAAGCTTTTTGCGTTTTACTACACTCTCCTGCTCTTGGAAAAGGCATGAATCCATTCTCTCTGTCTTACCTCTTCCACTTACTTGCAGATAGTAAGGGAGTGTCCTCGTGGTGTCATGGTTAAAGCGATGGACTGCGGAATCGTAGTAAGCGAGTTCGTACTGCAGTCGCGCTATTACGTTCACTTTCGGACAAATACCCTTGGAAAAGGTATGAACCCCCTTATCCTCCCAACTATGGGTTAAATACTATCACTACTATTCTTCTAGGAGAATGGATTTGACATTAAATAACCTACAAAGGGTGATATGCCATTAAATATAGAAACCGAAACCTGCAAATAGTAAGGCAGAAAAAATCAGTTAATTTATAGATTTTTTGGACTTTATTTTATTTCAAATGGACGTTTTAACTGATTTCCATTTTAAAGAAAGTTTTATATTTGTCTGCAAAAAAGGCCTTAGAGGCTGTAATTTTCGTATTTATATTCTTGCATTTACTGCAACAATCGGTGTTTATACTCTCTTTCAAAAATGTCTTTGAGATTTTGCAAGCGACAATATTTGAGTTGTTTCAAAAAATTCGAAGGATCAAAATCCAATTAATTAGGGAAACACTTTTCCCTCCTAGATTGTTTTAAAAAATGTTGTTAACGTATTAGAATAAGAGAAAAATCCTCAACTTTATTATTTAAATTTGAGCCTACTTTAATCTACCTGAATAAATTTGCCATGAAATAGATAAAGAGTCTGAAGATTCATAGATCAGTCTCAAAATCTACTCAAAACTTTTGACTCTTTTTCGTTTAAGTGAACATCTAACAATCTGTTTATTCAAGAATGGATTTAATTTCAACATCGCTTAATTATTTCAAATTGAACAAAAATAGTTTGTCTACATACAATATCGTTCAAATATTAGAATCTTTCTCTGGCATATGAGTTGTTTAGATTTTTCCGCTTACATATTAACGTATAAATATAAACTCCCTCCTACACAGTGATATATTACACCAAGAACCTTTACGGTCACAAAATATATCAGCAAGATGTAGACCACTCAAAACGCTTCATTGAATGTACAAACTTTTCCTTCTAGCAATGTAAATATTGGAGAATATTTCCGTTCACATATTACATTTTTCTTACAAGAAGAGATTTTGTAACTTTTATTTTTCAACAAGCTTTTTTTCCAAAATTATGAGAAAATTTATTAGATTTGTACATCGGTGTTTTTTTTCTGTCATTTACACATTTCTTCGCTATATATATATATATATATAGATAGATAGATAGATAGATAGATAGATAGATAGATAGATAGATCATCTTAATCGTCATTATCGTCATCATTATAGGATTGAGTGTTTCGGATAAATCTGCAAGTGTAGTACTTCGCATTTTTGTAGTTATCCTTTCTATAATTCATCGAATAGTCAGAATTCGCAAAGTTGTGAATCGATTTCTCCAAAAGCCGTTTTGATTTTCTTTCTATGACGTTGTTAGTGTTCGAAATTTTTTAAAGCATATTTGATATGGATTTTAAGAATTTTTAGAAATTTTTTACACTAATTACGTCATATCGATTTTACACAGAACACTGCTTAGACAGTTCTTTAAATGTATGTAATTCAAAATATACAAAATCAAATATTGATATCAATCTGATGATGGTTTAAAGAATTATCTTATCATCTGAATACCTTGTTCTTTCATACCTTCACACATACACACACACACACACACACACACATATATATATATATATATATATATATATATTATCATCATAAAGAGTTGTTTACATCATGGATTCTCTTGGGTGTCTCATGCCGTCCATCTTTATTGGTCATCGCCTTTAGTAAGTCTTCTTGACGGCATCCAGTTTCCACACGGGGCTGATGAATTGGAGTTTTTGTTGGTCGACCTATACTTGTGTGTCCATACGTAAACGTACATAGAAGATATTGCTTATCAGTCTATCTGACTTATCCTGCAGTGTTCAGCATACCAGGGTCCTCTTACGTGGATAGTTTGAGAGATGAGAAGTAAGTGGCCGTACAGAGCTGCTGTACGGTGCTACTTCCAGGATTCGTTCAAAAGAGCACGCATTCCTTACGTACTTCCAATCAAGCTTTTTCTTAACGTATTTCATTAAATAGAGTGGAGCAAACGTACAGTAGTACTGACTCGACTACAGTTGGGAAAATACATACATATATATATATATATATATATATATATATATATATATATATATATATAAGTTGGCAACCATACGCATGGGTGACTCGAAAGTTCCCTTTTCAATAGTTACTACACTGATGTATATGGGAAGGGCGCTACTCCTTTACTCCTTTTCCTAGAGTGCTCCACTTTACCCTTGACTCATGCCTTCTAATGCTGAGTGTTAAGCAAGGAGGTATCTTGTACCATTTTTTGAGTCTTTGGTATGACTCGACCCAGGATTAAACCCCGGTCTCCAGGGCCATTGGCGAACTCACTGGAGCTAAAAAATCATTTCCTCTTTTTAGTAAAAGTACGTACTGTAAGAAACTTGAGTCTAAGCTTAGTGAATGATAACAACCAAGAAGATTGTTGACTGCCTTATTAATTCTGCCTAATTCTAGTTGCTTACTTTTTTCTCTAATATCGATTTCTAACAAAGGAACAAAGAGAAGACAAGAATGAATAGTTTTCTAGTCTTCCACCACTCCCTATCCCCCCTAGTCTTCCACCACTCCCTATCCCCCCCTCTCTCTTTTTCTCATTATATATATATATATATATACGAGGAGCATACGATAAGTTTCCAGACTTTTTTGTGTGGGGGCACTTTTATTATTAATACACACATCAAACTCTAGTCCCCTTCAAAGTTATCTCCTCCGGCTGCAATGTACTTGTTGTACTGTTCCAACAACTTCTGGAAGGCCCCATGGAAATCCTCTTGTCTGAGCGTGTCAATGACCTTTATCCCAGCCTCTTTCATCTCCTCAATTGTCTCATATCGACAGCCTCTGAGCTTAGGTAATTAGCAAAAGTCACAGGGAACAAGTTCTGGACTATAGGGACTGTGAGGAACTGTCTTGATGCCCATCTTGCTCAAATTGTCTGTGACAAGGATGGAGTTGTGGACTGGGGCATTGTCCTGCTGGAAATGCCACTGACTCGATTTGAAGAGTGCTGACCTCTTCCCTAGGAATCTCTTCCTGAACTCATTTAAAACCTCAACATAGAAACCCTACCCCTACCCTTTCAACTCTGGTGTATTGACTTCCTTACTCCTCCATATCTCTCATCATCCCTCACATACTCCCTGCCTTCATTGAATCTCTTGTGCCACTCAAAAACTGATGCTCCATTCATGCAAGATGGTCGGTCCAAAAGCAGTCGGAAGCATTCCATATGTTACAGTGGCATTTTTCCAAGTTTAAAACAGAATTTTATTGCATATCGTTCTTCTAAAGTGCCAAATTGCATTTTGGAAATTCACCAGCTGTGAGAATCAGGCTTTAGTAGGGTGTATTCCAATTGCTACTGTAGCTGTTCATTGAAACCTGAAATCATAAAAATTGGTCAGTCATCTCATAAGAGGTATAGCAATAACATAGTGAATTTTCAAGGGTCTACGACAATTTTCAATGCCCATACGAAAAAAGTCTGGAAACTTTTCGTATGCCCCTCGTACAGATATATATATATATATATATATATAGTTTCTTACAAGATAACAGTAATATATATATATATATATATATATATATATATATATATATAATTTCTACTGGTATCTTGTAAGAAACACATTCCTTGTATCATTTGTAAAATCGACATTCATTCGTTGATATCTTTTCTTTTATCCGCTATTTGTCTTTTTTCTTTTCAGTTATAGCTTGGTTGAACGATAATAATAAAAAAAAAAAGTGGTGAAAGAAAAAGACGGCCTGAGAGCTCGGAAAAAGAAAAGAAATCATTACAAAGCGAGAAAAAGAAAGAACGTGAACCGTAAGTCTTATGACGAAGCAGAATTTCATAAGAAAGAAAGAAAGAAAGAAAGAAAGAAAGAAAGAAAGAAAGAAATGGCCGGAACAAGTGTAAAGCGAAAGAATGAAGGTCTTGTTTTGAGACATGAAGGTTAAGGGAAAAATTAAAGAAAGAGTTGCCATCCAAAGAAAGAAAGAAATAATGAAAGAAGTTGCTGGAACATGAAAGAACATATTTTGAGAGAGCCAAAATCTGAAAGAAAGAAAGAAAGAAAGAAAGAGCTGGAATAAGAGGAGAACGAAAAAAAAAGATTTTATTATGAGAGATGGAAATTGAGGAAAAAGAGAATAGCAGAAGAAAAAGATTTAAATTCAAAAGAAAGAAAGAAAGAAAGAAAGAAAGGGCAGGAATAAGAGGAGAACGAAAAAAAGATTTTATTATGAGAGATGGAAGTTGAGGAAAAAGAGAATAGCAGAAGAAAAAGATTTAAATTCAAAAGAAAGAAAGAAAGAAAGAAAGAAAGAAAGAAAGAAAGAAAGAAAGAAAGAAAAAACAAAATGGCTGGAGCAAGTGAACGAAATAAAGAAGACCTTATTTTGAGATACGAAGGTCGAGGGAAAAAAATTAACGAAAGAGTTGCATTCGAAAGAAAGAAAGAAAGAAAGAAAGAAAGTGCTGGAACAAAAAGGAAGATCGTACTATTAAGAGAGCCGAAGTCTGAAAGTGTTGAACGAAAGAAAGATCATATTTTTTTTTAAAATGTTAAGGAAAACTAAAGTTAAAGAAAGAAAAAATTGTATTCCGAAGAAAGAAAGAAATGAATAGCTGGAGGAAAAAAAAGGAAGATTTTATTTTTTAGAAAGAAAGAAAGAAAGAAAGAAAGAAAGGAGAAAGTGTTGAACAAAAGAAGGAAGATCGTTTTCGAGGGATGAAGGAAGAGGAAAAATTAAAAAGGCTAAAAGGAATACATTCCAAAGAAAGAAAGAAAGAAAGAAAGAAAGGAAGCTAGAGGTAAAAGAAAGAAAGAAGATCTTATTTTGAGAGATGAAGGTTAAGGAAAACGAAAGTTAAAGAAAGAAAGAGTTGCATTCCAAAGAAAGAAAGAACTGAATAGTTGGAGCCAAACAGGAAGGTTTTACTTTAAGAAAGAAAGAAAGAAAGAAAGAAAGAAAGAAAGAAAGAAATGGCTGGAGCAAGAGAAGAAAGATAGTTTTCGAGTGAAGAAGGCAAAATTAAAAAAGCAAAAGAAAAAAAGAAAGAAAGAAAGAAATGGAGACAGCAACAGAATAATTATTAAAAGAAACGACGACAAAAAGATCGAGAAGAAAAATGATATAAAAAAAAACAAAAAAGAAAATAGGAAAAAAATAAAACACGTATCAAAATGTTCCATACAAAAGGAAAAAAGAATAAACAAAAGTAGAAAAACACATTTAAAAAAAAAGAATGGTGAAGAACGACGAAAGAACGAACAAAAGAATGAATGAAAACATAAAAAGTAAAGTATTTTCCTTCGAGTAATGTTCTTGCCATAAAAGTCTCACTTAGCATATAACGACAAATGCCCAAGGGTCTCTTTCTCCTTCTTCTTTTTATTCTTCTTCTTTTTCTTCTTCTTTGAGTTCCACAAAACAGTCGTATGCTAAAGCTGTTGCCATATTTTTATTTTATTCTATTTTTATCTTATGAGATGTCCTTCGGCGTTCTATTAGACATTCGCTATGGCTTTTCAATTTTTTTCTCAATAAATCGATGAGAAAAGAAAGAACAGAAAATACACCGTTCGGGTGTTAGTCTTAAGATTATTTTAGAGTATAGGATGTAGAGAGTCTCCGCGTGATAATTCTACTCATGGTCATCCAATTGCTGCTGCTGTAACGACTTCATTTAGATTTCGAGCCGGAAGTTGAAGGTAAAAGCTTTGTGTCATTTGAATGAAGGTTTTGGATTATATTACCTAGTAGTTAGTCCATGTGGACGATCTCAGTTTTGACCGATAGTTGCCAAATACTGCACGCTGCACATTTTTCTCTTGGGCTGTTCTTCCGCCTTCAACTTAAAACCGATACAAAGAGTATTCCCTAATGTCTGCAGTTTCCTGTTTAATGCCATCATCATCATCATCATGATCAAGGCATATGCCGACAGCATAGACTCTCTCTCTCTCTCTCTCTATCTCTCTCTCTCTCTCTCTCTCTCTCAGCCACTGCTCCTAGCAGGTCCTCCAAACTGCATCCTATGTCCGCACTGAGCTGATGTAAATAAGTACTTGCTGTTCGGCCAATACTGGCACACCTATGTGTAGGGGTCCTTAGAAGAACGTCACTTATAAGTTCATATTTCCTTCTCGAGCAGTGTACAGCATGTATTCTTCGTTGTATATGAATGGTTTTAGAGATGGGGGTAAGTGGCCGTACAGCTGTTGCTTCATGGAGGTGTTGCTTCCAGTATTTGTTGAAAATAGCTCGTATAATTCTCGTGTAGTTCCCATCTATCTTTCCTCGATGCGATTTTTTCTCAAACAAGGGCTTTTATAATATTTAGTGGGAATGGATTTATCTTTCTACAAACAATTTTTTGATGAAATGAACATTTCTTTTAAAGGTAATACATTAAAATGTTGAGCAAGACTTTTTAAGTATAAAAGAAAAGGATAAAATTAGGATAAAAATTCGCGAAGGTTTATAAGTCATCGATCCTCAGGTAACTTGGTATTCAACATATATAAGAGAGGTGTCTAATACTTGCTCATCTTAACATGAAACATTGTGTCGCGAGTTTTATCCTTTTTTTTATTATTATTATCCTATTCCACTCATTATATATATATATATATATATATATATATATATATATATATATACATATATGTATATATAAACACGCACACACACACACACACACACACACACACACATATAGGACAAAATTTAAACTATAGACTATAAATTTTTAAAAACATAGAAATAAATAGTGAAACAAGGAAAAAAAAAACGTATCCAATATACACACATGGAAAAAATTGGTAGCTAAATAAATAGTATCGAAATTAATATAAACATTAATATTTCCCTTACAAAAATTCATTACATTGACATAGAACATAAAAGTTATTGATCGAACTTAACAAGAAAATAAAATAAATAAGATAGACTAAATAAAAATGTTAAATTACCGTAATTATAACTGACGGAAGAATTTTGAAAATAAAATAAATAGGTATATAAAAAAATGGAAATTCAATAAAACGAGGAGGTAACTCTTCAACTCTCTCCCTCCCCCTTTCCCCCCCGTGTTTATTCTGTTTTATTCATCCATTGGATCTGAAGAAGTCCTGTTATTTTTTTCTTCGTGTTTTTGGTTCACACCAGAAACGAAAAACAGGATGGAAATAAATTTATAATCCTAAAATAACCGGTCTTTGTTTTTTTCTTTAAAGAAAGTATTGCTCTGTAAAATTAATTACATTGAGCTCTCCACCAGGAAAATTTAAATGTTCAGCTATTGAATGATTTTCTTGTCCTGAAGGAATTACTCCCAGCTCTGGTTTAACTGGACCGAATAATACTATATATATATATATATATATATATATATATATATGTGTGTGTGTGTGTGTGTGTGTGTGTGTGTGTGTGTGCGTGTTTTGGCAGCATTTCATCATTAATACAAATTTCGTTGAACATAATAGGCATTTTTGGTCTACATATTCATTGTGGATCATTTCATATTGTCATATTGATTTTATAATATTCGGCGGGAATTGGTTGATGTATCTTCCATAATTATTTATTTCCCGAGTATTTTCTACCCGATTTTGGGCCATCATCAGGAGGATCTATTACAAAAGTGATGTAACTTTTGTATGTTCCTCACTACTTTGAAAGAAGAAGAGCGCCTGTACCGCTGCAGTGCGTAGCGTTTATTTGCAAAATTGTTTCTATAAATAGTGTCAGTAGCTAAAGATATTTAAGTACATTAGGACTGGTTTGAAAATTAATTCTATTAAGTTTTGGTTGCATGTTCCTAATATGTCGTCCTTCGAGAATCTGTAGTTTTTTCTTGTTATTTTGATGTTCTAATATTGTTGTGTTTTCGGTGAGAATTTTTCATAATTCTGTTGTTAGGCATGAATGTTCAACGAAATTTGTATATATATATATACATATAAGTAAAGTAAAGTTGGCGACCATAGTCGAGG